>OY979767.1:55724127-56324127 GCA_963855975.1 Andrena chrysosceles | reverse complement strand
CATTGTTATGTACATACCTCCTGATTATTCCCCCACATCTCCTGGTCCTCGTCGGGCGCAATCCTGAATATTCCCATTATTTCTGGTTGGAACTATTGCCTTTAAAGAGACTGTTGCCGTCAAAGATTTGAAGACAACTGGTCTCGCTGCATCTCCAGGCTCTTGCATTTAAAATCTTGAATGATCTTGATGATCTGCCCATAAGTATCTGCGCCGATGACAATGTCAATGGGTCTTGACGTCAGAAAGTCTGGATCGGCCAGTTGAAGGCCGTTGATATGTGGCCATTCTTGCTGAGGTGATTCCACCGATGGCAAATTTGACGTCAGTGCCCTGAGTATGTGTGCTTGAATATGCACAGTTGTTGGGCAGATCATCAAGTCCAATGTTAGGAAGGGCGATCCTTCAATGCCAATTGCTCAGCTGTCAATATTTGGGTGGCTCGTTCTTGGACCAATCACCGTTGATTCCAATCAACTCAGCTCCTTGCATCACTCTGCCACAGTGCAGCACAAGGATAACGCTGTTCTCGAGTATAAACATGAGCTTCGATATCAAAACAAAACCATGCGTTGACGTATTCCGTGCGAAAGAAGGTGGGCATTGGGGAGAAGGTATTGCTGATGGATTGTAGAAGCGCAGATGTCTGGATGCCAGTTGTTGAATTTAGGAGACGATAGAAACACTTTATTACAAAACACACACGAAGTGGTTCATTACATGTCCAATACACGTTCGAAGTGGTACCATACACGTTCGAAGAGGTACGATTGACGTTCGATACATGTTCGAAGTGGTTCATTACATGTTCGAAGTAGTTCATTACATGTCCAATATACGTTCTATACACGTTCGAAGTGGTACGATTGACGTTCGATGCATGTTCGAAGTGGTACGATTCACGTTCAGAGTGGTACGATTCACGTTCAGAGTGGTACGATTCACGTTCGATTCACGTTCGAAGTGGTACGATTGACGTTCGATGCATGTTCGAAGTGGTACGATTGACGTTCGATGCATGTTCGAAGTGGTACGATTGACGTTCGATGCATGTTCGAAGTGGTACGATTCACGTTCAGAGTGGTACGATTCATGTTCAGAGTGGTACGATTCACGTTCGATAACCGTTTGATCCACGTTCGAAGGGTTACGATTAACGTTCAGAGTGGTACGATTCACGTTCGATTCACGTTCGATACCCGTTCGATACATGATCAAAGTGATTTGTTCTAGTTGCTTGGTGTGTCCAAAGAAGAAGGGAAAGAAGATGCGTGTGAAGAAGGAGAGGATGGTCAGCGAAAATGAATGTGGAGAACAACAGCATCTTACTTTTGCAAAGCTACGCACTTCTCGATTTCATGATAAGATTTTAAATGCAAGAGCCTGGAGATGCAGCGAGACCAGTTGTCTTCAAATCTTTGACGGCAACAGTCTCTTTAAAGGCAATAGTTCCAACCAGAAATAATGGGAATATTCAGGATTGCGCCCGACGAGGACCAGGAGATGTGGGGGAATAATCAGGAGGTATGTACATAACAATGTTTTGTACGTTTTTTTTTACGTTTAACACGTGAATATTATATCAAGGTTTCTATGTTCTAGGATTTGCAGGGAGCAGTCGGTGGTGGTGGTGGTGGTGAGGACAACATCGAGGACTCCTCATCCTCCTACACCGATGACAACGATGACAGCGATGACAGCGACAACATCGCTGCAGCCATTGATGGCTTGCTGGTAAGTGATATTGTGATAGGATATTGTGCGGAATGTATTAATATTATATTTGCGTTTACATGTTTTAGAACCTGCCACCGCTGCCACCACCGCCCCAGATAGAGCGTTTGCGGGACATGCTCCCGGATCTTGCTCGCGCCACCGCCAACGCAGCGCGGAGAGATTAATTTATATAGATTTTAATTTGTTTAGTTAATTTCATTTGTATATATTTTTTCTATTTTTACTATTTTTTTCTATTTTTTCTATTTTTTTCTATTTTTACTATTTTTTTCTATTTTTACTATTTATTCCGTGTTATTTTATTACATTTTATTATTATATTTTATTATTATATTCCTTTTTTATTATATTTCTATTTAGTTGTATATTTATATTTTTTTCTATAACAATATATATTTCTTAAACTTATATTATTTCTACATTTTATTTACCCGTCTTCCTTCTCCTTTCGCCACATAATTCTAACATTTGCAGACACTGCATAATTCTATTTCGTTCGAGCCTTCTTCGCGCCGTTGAATGACGTCATCGCACGCGGCTGCCCCAGAGGAGTCAAATTACGCACGATCGCGCGAGACGCTGCGACGCTAAGTATTGTTCTCTCTTTCCCTCCACGAATTTAGATTTTAATGTAATGCTCTCTCTTTCCTTCCTCCGAATACGTGGTTTGTAAAATGCCGATCTTTCCCGACATTGTCTGAAACATCATCCGATAAAAATAAATTATTATTTCTCTGTGTTGGGGGGAAAATTCGATCACATATTGGTTTGGAAAAAATTTTTGGGGTTGGGCCAAGGTCATTTCCTCACTCGGCTAGGTATAAAAAATTTTCGGGCGTGGGTCAGGTCTGGAGAGGTCTCCGTGGCTGGCTATCGAAAGAAGAAAGAAGAAAGGATATGTATGGTTTGTAAGAAAGAGGAAGAAACAGTGAAACACGTGATTGAAGCATGTGAAGTAAGTGGAGAGAGTGGCAGCAATTGGAAAGAGGTAATTAGAGGAGAAGGGACAAACTTGGTTATTCTATAGGAGATAATAGGGAGAATGAAAAGATGGGAAGTACAGGAAAGTGATAAAAGATGATTATGCAACATAAAATAGATTAGGAAACACTTGTAAAATAAAAAAAATTTGTTAAGACACAGCAGGATACATTAGAAGGGTAGGACTTACACTGACACAATCACGGGAATGAAATGGAAAGAGTATATGATCGTTAAATTGTAACACAAAAGTGGGTAACAAATTAAATTATTATTATTATATTTTTTCTTTTTATAATGTATTTTTATATTTTTATTTTTTAATTCATATTTTTATATTCATATATATATATGTATATATTTTTTTTTACTTTCTTTTATATTTTTATTGAGTTTTATATTGTATTGTATTTTATTATCTATTTTAATTGTATTTTTATATTTTTATATTTTTAATTTCATTTATATTCATTTATATTTATTTTTTTATATTGTATTGTATTTTATCTTATATTTTTATTGTATTTTTATATTTTTTCTTTTTTATATTATATTCTTTTATATTCTATTTTTATACTTTTTTTTCTTTTTATATTATATTTATTATTTTATTTTATTCTTTTTTATTATATTTCTTATTTAATTGTATTTTATTGTTTTTTATATTGTATTGTACTGTATTTTATTTTCGTATTTAATTGTATTTTCTTTTATTTTATTTTATTTTATTTTGCAATTGTATTTTTATATTTTATTGGTGAAGAAGTGTGATCGAAAATAGAGCAGATAATTATATACATCCAAGAACAAGAAAGAGAGATGAAAATAAAAGAGTCAAAGTTCCTAAGAGAATTAAGAGAGGTGGCAAGCAAATCAGGAGATAAGTCGAAATACTTATGAGGGAAGAAGAAAAAAGGAGAGGAGAATTAGAATGGATAGGAAGATTCATACAGGGTAGTGAAACGAGGACATGTAAATATTGGATATCGAAAGATGAAAGGATATGTAGGCTTTGTAGGAAAGAGGAAGAAACAGTGAAACACGTGATTGAAGCATGTGAAGTAAGTGGAGAGAATGGCAGCAATTGGAAAGAGGTAATTAGATGAGAAAGGATAAACTTGGCTATTCTACAGGAGATAATAGGGAGAAGGAAAAGATGGGAGGAAGAGGAAAGTGATAAAAGATGATTATGCAACATAAAATAGATTAGGAAACACTTGTAAAATAGAAAAATTGGTTAAGACACAGCAGGATACATTAGAAGGGTAGGACTTACACTGACACAATCACGGGAATGAAATGGAAAGAGTATATGATCGTTAAATTGTAACGCGAATGTGGGCAATAAATTAAATTATTATTATTATTATTATATTTTTTTTATAATGCACTTTTATATTGAATTTTTATATTTTTTATTTTTTTTATTTTTTATTTTTTATATTATATTTAATATTTAATTGTATTTTCTTTTTTTATTATTTTATTTTCTTTTATTATATTATTTCTTTATATTGTATTTTTATATTGAATTGAGTTTTTATATTTTTATTTTTTTATTTCTTATTTTTATATTCTATTTATATTCTATTTATATTCTATTTTTATATTTTTTCTTTTTTATATTATATTTGATATTTAATTGTATTTTCTTTTTTTATTATTTTATTTTCTTTTATTATATTATTATATTCTTTTTATTATATTTCTTCTTTAATTGTATTTACTTTTATTTTATTATATTCTTTTTTATTATATTTCTTATTTAATTGTATTTTCTTTTATATTTATATTTATATTGTGTTGTATTTAGGAATTGGAAAGAGGTAATTAGAGGAGAAGGGAAAAACTTGGCTATTCTATGGGAGATAATAGGGAGAAGGAAAACATGGGAAGAACAGGAAAGTGATAAAAGAATATTATACAACATAGAATAGATTAGGAAACACTTGTAAAATAGAAAAAATTGTTAAGACACAGCAGGATACATTAGAAGGGTGGGACTTACACTGACACAATCATGAGAATGAAATGGAAAGATTATTTCATCGTTAAATTGTAACGCAAAAGTGGGCAATAAATTAAATTATTATTATTATTATTATTATTATATTTTTGTCTTTTTTATATTGTATTTTTATATTCTATTTGTATGGAGAGAACTCAAAGATGTTGAGAATCGTGCGGTTTATTTAGAGATAAAGAATTGAGGCGATACAATAGATACGTAACACTTTTGGCGAATGTTGTTGAGATATTACTGTTCTGTGTAACTGAGCACTCGGTTCGGTCACGAGAGCGTGAGTGCATATGAATGTAGACGAGGTGTTGTGTGGAAGAGTATGTATGTATGATGTCGCGAAAAGTAAATAGGAAGTCCATCAGCTGTTCGTGAATGTTCATGTTGTCTTGCGATTGATGTGAAGAAGAGAAAAAGGGAAGGAGAAAGAACGAGAGATTGAGAGACAGAGACAGAGAGAGAGAGAGAGAGAGAGAGAGAGATAGAGAGAGATGATTCTGCTGATTCACTATTTATATTCTATTTTTATATTTCTATTTTTTAATTAATTGAACAATATGTAATCATTTTACAAATATTGCAATCTATTTGCTTGTCTGTCTCCCTCCTTCACTTGTCATCAATTTCTATCGACTCTGCATAATTCTTTCTATGATTCTCGCCTCCAATTCTAAAGACGATACTACGTAATAAGTCGCTGTATTTCAAACTGAATACAGTATCATTTTTATTTAATCTTAAGTCATGTGTAAGCTATGTGTATCCGCGGCTGTATCAAACTGCAGACGATGTGAGGACAAACTTTAAAACTTTTGTTACTGTGTTGTAACAGGGCGACGCTGCCTGCGAAACATTACATACGCGTCGTGCTGCTAAAATAATATGTGATAGCGAATACTACGACGAGGATTATCTTGTAGATTGCGAACTGGTAGCATCTGTCATCAATGATATTTTAGCGGATGCTCGTAGGAAAAAAATGTTAAATTATATTTCATTTCTGTTTGTATTTTTATATTCTGTTAATTGTAATTAAATTTCTTAAACATATTATTTCTCTATTTATTTATCCGTCTTCCTCCTTCTCACCTCACCAATTTCTGCTTACACCACATAATTCTTTTTATGATTCGTGCGTTCGTTACGCCACCAAACGATGTAATCTTGCACGGCGGTCCCATCACGGGGGATTCAAAGTACACGTGATCGCGCGATACGCTGCGATGTTAAGATTGAAAAACATTTTTAAAAATTGTTAGCTTTAGAGTGTGTGTTTGCTACATATTGGTTCGGTAGATCGGTGAGGGAGGGAATTAAAATTATTATTTCTCTGCGTTGGGAAAAAAATGTCTGTTGATATGGAAAAGATTTTTTCTGCTGATGCCGCATAATTTTAAGATTCGACGTTTCTACATGTATTGTATTTTGTTCTTCACGCTGCCAAATGACGTCATCTAGCGTGGCTGCTCCAGAAGAGTCAGATTTCGCGAAATCTCGCGATACGCCGCGACGTTAAATCGGAACGCTTTGAAATACTGTTAGCTTTAGAATGCTCGCTACATAATGGTTCGGAAAAATATGTCTGTTTGCTACATAACAGTTTGCTATATCGGTGATTAAAAAATTATTATTATTCCTCTGTGTTGGGGAAAACTTTCCATCACATATTGGTATGGAAAAAAGTTTCTGCTGACGCCGCATAATTCTTTCTATGATTCGCGCTGCCAAATGTCGCCATCCTGCACGACTGCTAGAGGAGATTCAAATTACACACGATATGCAGCGACGTTAAATCCGAACGCTTTGAAATACTGTTAGCTTTAATAAAATGTGTTTGTATCACTATGTAGCGCTGTCTCTTTTCCTCTCCCAGATTTAGCTTTAAAGTAAATCGAAACGCTTCGAAATACTGTTAGCTTTAGAATAAAATGTGTTTGTATCACTATGTAGCGCTGTCTCTTTCCCTCTCCCAGATTTTAGCTTTAAAGTAATGTTCTATCTCTTTCCCACCCTCCGAAGACGCGGTGTGTAAAAAAACGCCGATTTTTCACGAGATCGTCCGAAATAATTCCCAATAAAAATAAATTATTAAAACAATTTCAGCTACATAATGGTTTGGAAAAATATTTGGGGGTGGGCCAAGGTCATTCACTCCCTCCGGTTAGGTCTAAAAAGTTTTCGGCGGTGGGTCCGGTCTCCGCGGCGGCTCGGCCTGGAGTGATCCCCTCCATCATCGCGGCTTCCCCCACTCCGCGGCTCGTGCGCGCGCAACCGGTTTTCCTCTCCCCGCAGGCCCCGCGCCCATGTTTCCCTCCGCCGCGCTACCCCGCGCGCCCTAACTTCTCCCCGCCCCCGCGCTCCCCTCAGAGGACCTGGGTTGGAATCGGCCTTACTATACTACTGGATTCCTTATGTTTTTCTGATGAAAATCATACCAAATATCATGCAAATCGGACTACTTTGACACAAGCTATTTGTATTCCCTATGTAAAAGTTGTCCGATTTACACGATATTTGTAATGATTTTCATCAGAAAACCCCAAGGAATCCATCGGCGACACATTTATATCCATACGATAAAGAATAAAGAATTATTTTATTTCCTAAACAAATACAGGGTAATTCTGGAGGTACGCCCGTCGCCTCGTGGCGAGGACAACACCCCGCAGTGCCCATCGAATTTTATGGCTTTCGACCCTCGAAGGGTTTGGAATATCATTAAGACGTGAGAAATGTTTAGGATTTCAAATGTTTGCTTCTTTTCTTCGTCGTATCGAAGGAGATAGTGATGCCAATGGATTCCTGGCGTTTCGTCGATTAAAATTATAATTTCATGTAAATCGGACAACTTTTACATAGGGAATACAAATAGCTTGTGTCAAAGTAGTCCGATTTGCATGATATTTGGTATGATTTTCATCAGAAAAACATAAGGAATCCATTGGCGTCACTTCCCTTTCGATACGATGAAGAAAAGAATTTCTTAATAAGTTGCAATGGATATTTCACCCTCGACTGCGGGGGCTCGACCTCAATTCGTTACGTTCGGCCCAGGATTCGTACCTTTTTCCGGTAAAAGTCATAAAAATCGGGCGAGACCCTGCGAAGGGTTGTCCTCGCCACGGGGTACCAGGCCGCATCTTCTTGACGAACGTCGGGCGACTCCTGCCCGAGAGGAATACGATTTACTTTAATTATAGTACATGTGTGTTTTGTAATAAAGTGTTTCTATCGTCTCCTGAATTCAACAACTGGCATCCAGACATCTGCGCTTCTACAATCCATCGGCAATACTCCTCGTGGAGAGACACGGTAAGAAAAGGGGTAGCCCGCTATCGACGCGTGGTCCTCTCGAATATAAACATGAGCTTCGATATCAAAACAAAACCATGCGTTGACGTATTCCGTGCGAAAGAAGGTGGGCATTGGGGAGAAGGTATTGCTGTGAAGAGGGCCTCTTCAAGAGTGCAGCCGTTTGTGAGGGATGCAAATCCGATTGGTTCTGATACAATCTGCTCCCTATAGTTGAAATTTAGTCTAGCAACTTTCACTCCTCCGAACCTAACCAATCCAACTTGCATCCCTCCCAGACGAACTGGCTATCCGAGCCTAGAAGCAAGTGCGAAATAAAAGTAACGATGCGCTTCTCGATACCGCAGATGTACCTACCTAAGTAGCATTTCTGGCGGAAAAGAATTGTCCAGCCTTTGGGCCTGGCGTAGACCTTTCGCAGGTAGGTATCTATTTCAACAGGCAGTGCCACCCGTGGCGCCAGTAAGACCGTCCCCGGTCCTTGCTATTCCAGAGGAGTTTCTTGCAGTGAAAATCAGTAAATTTGCAAGCGCAATATCTCAAAAACCAGTGAAAATAAAGTGTATACATTGATGCTTATTGAATTTGTCTTGGAACGCACTATCAACTCAGGACTTCAAAAAAAATAGTTCCATTTGAAAAACCGAACTTGACCATCGTATTTTTTAAAATAATAATCGAAAAAAAATTCGTTCGGGCTAATTTAGTAGCCCCTTCGAACCATGCAATTCCCTATTTTTTAAAAAATTTTATCTCCAATACTTTAGGAGCTACGGCGCTGTCCAGTCTACCGTGAGACACCCTGTATATAAGCATAAACATACCTTTTATAAAATCATTATGAAAAAAAAACAAAAAGTAAAATAATTATGCATACCATTATCTTGTAACATGAATAGTGTTCTTTAATATAAGTGGTTTTCTTGGTGCCATAATATCGGTTCTTTTTGACTTTCAACTGATACGCGGTATAAACATTGTATCGTTTGCAACGGTTTTCAACAGTCATTGAGACTTAATTTGTTTAGGAATAAGTAGGTATACTATGAGAGTTCTGAACCCTAGGGTGAGGGGGTGCGGTGGTGCGAGGGGGGTACCGCGCGGGCGAGGGGAGGGTGGTGGGGGTACCACGCTCTTCGACGAGATGGGTGAGGGGGATGACGTCACAGGGGGGGGATTTCAAAATTTTCAAAATGGCGTCGCGCGCATTTCGTATTGGCGCCACCTACCGGGTGTTTAAGATACTTTGAGTCTGCGTCGGTATTTGGGGTCCGTGTTGGTATTTGGGGCCCGTATCGGTAAATTTCCTAGGTTTTTCATACATTTCGTATTGGCGCCACCTGGTGGATGTTGGATTTTTAAGATACATTGGGTCTGCGTTGGTATTTGGGGCCCGTGTCGGTAAATTTCCCAGGTTTTTTCATACATTTCGTATTGACGCCACCTGGTGGATGTTTAAGGTATTTTGGGCACGCGTCGCCGCCGCGCAATCACCGTACGCGTGCGGGGATCGGTGCGCAGGCGCGACCGCGACCGATTCGTGGAAATTCGCGTCTTCAACGATGATTTCTGAGAAAGAGGGTGGACCAGGAGAAAAGATTTTTTCTGAGGAAATATTTGAATCGTGGTACCGGTACAGCACACGTGCAATGATGTAAACATAGAACGATAATTATTGTAAATCAATCGTCGCGATAGCCCATGGAATAAACACGACATTGCACCGTGCCATCCCGCGTGTTTATATCTGAACAGGATTGAACGCATTTTTGGTGCCTACGTGCACGCGCTTCATGCCATATGTTTATATTTGAATTAGAGCTCTTACTTTTTGACCCGTCGGGTACCCGTCTACCCGAAACAACTTCAAGCCATTGAATGTGGTATAGTTCAATAATTTTTGGCTAACATCAGACTATATCACAGACAATCACAGACAATATTACATTCAATTGCTTGAAGTTATTCCGGGTAATTTTCGGGTACCCGGGTACTCGACGGGTCAAAAAGTAAGAGCTCTAATTTGAATCGTGGGACCGATACAACGCACGTGCAATGATATAAACATAGAGCGATAATTATTGTAAATCAATCGTCGCGATAGCCCATGGAATAAACACGACATTGCATTCGATTATGATTTCCGAGAAAGAGGGTGATATCTGAGAATAGACTTTTCACAAGACCATGCCTCTAAGAAGTATCCTCGAGAAAATGCAATGTCCCGGAAGCAATAAATTAGGCGTTGCGATCACGCGACCAACTAAGCGATAATTATTCGGGGTAGAGTTCCGAGTATTTTCACGTTCGAGAACAGGGTGAGTTTCCTTATCGAGAATAGGGCGAGTATCCTTATCGATGTGGTTGTAAGTCATTCGTCGCGGTAGTCCATGGAGTAAACACGACATTGCACCGCGCAATGCCATGTGTTTATATTTGAATCGTGAGAGTGGTACAGCAACCCTGTATGGGTGAACCGAAATCGAAGATACGTTCGAACTGCAGCTAACGTAAGCATAGAGCGATGACGACACAAGATCTCGGGTAGGGTAGGTGGCTAGTATATTAAACTCTCAGTCTCTCGGTGAAAATCGTGAAATACATTACGCGTGCATAACATGGACTCTTTCGTGAATTCGTATAAGTCGTTGCAGGGGGTGATCAAACAGTTGCGTACCGAAGAAGAGTTTAGTGAGTGGTTTATATCGTGTAACGAGTGCATGCACCTTATCAATGAATATCTTAAGACTCAAGGAGTATCGGAATTTGAACAAGTACGTTTGAAAGTACTTAAGATTAATATTGAAAAAGTGCGAGTATCGGTTCGAATCAGAATAGCAAACATACTCAGTGAAGAGGACGCGCGAGATGCATTGCTAGCGTCTTCTTCCGACGACGGTGATTATTGGGTGAGTCCTTTATCGTCGATACCGCAGTTGGATGACGAAACACTGGCAATCGAGAGGCATAAGATTCGCGATACATTAAGCACCCCATCATTATTCGAGACGTCATGGATCAACATCTTCCGACAGGGATTTATGCAATTACCGCGTGAACATCGTCAAGTGTTACGCCATATCGCGCGATATAGTGTTGTGAGCAAATGCACAATATATTGCATCGTTGCTGATAAGGATCTGTGTCGCAAGCGGCCGAAGTACACTACCGCGATTGCATGTACACCGTTGGCGCTTCTACACGACATCGAAAACGGCTCGGTCCAAGTACGACAAGTATTGTGTCCTGAAACATTGAAACTCTCAGTACACGAGGTTTTGTCTCGGGAATTATCAAAATTTTTGGATAATTGTATGAGTCTACCGCGAAACTCGAAACGTGTACTTACACCGCTGAGTTTTCGATGGCCTGCTGAGGACTATGACCATTTCACCTGGAAGAGACGCATCAAGAAATTGAATGAAATCGTACGTCTCTGGGAGGTGAACTATTTGTGAAGTAGTGAATTATGTGTGAAGAAGTGAACATGGAGATGATCATGGACATGTACAGGGTTTTGACCCAGAGGTCGAAGCTTATACATTCTGTTGAGGAATTCCTAGACTGGTCGAATCAGTGTGACTCGTGTATACGACGCATCGTTGAGTATCAGAGCAGCGGAGGAGTGCCCGTGACCACGAAACAACGCCTGGTGTCGTTGAACGTGCAAATAACAACATTGCGTGCGGACGTGCGGGAAAACAACTTTTCGCGAGTAGGGTACGGGGTTTCGGCTCAATCGACAACACCCAAAGTCGTATGGGAAGACGTGGAAACTGCGTTTATAAGTCGTATTTCGACCGGCGCGGTCATCAACGTGGGATACGTTGATCCACGTCAATTTTTGGAGGGTGCTCGACACATAGTAATGTCACGCGTCACGAATGCTATCACGGCACATAATGGTGTGTCTGTGAATACAAGCTTACACGCGGAGTTTATGTTAGGTGCGAATATGGACATGAAAAGTTTCAATACGCGAAATCATATACTGTTATTAGATTCGAACGTGCGCGAGTGGTACTCGAAGTGCGTGATCGCTCCCACGCTAGTGGCACTCGATGAGTTTCAAGATCGTGACAGTGGATGGACCCTAAGGGCAGTGCTAAACATTTTAGTAAATATTAATAAGTACAATCCGCTTCGAGCCGGTTGTGATATTGACGGAAAGCTTCCGCAGGCCGTGGTCCTGAAAAAAGCGGTGGTGAATGTAAAGAGCGGGGACAATGCATGCTTCCTATGGTCGGTCGTCGCCAGTTTGTATCCTGCTGCTACGCATGGGGGGAGGTATGGATCATATCCACATTACGGGACGGTGCTTTGCACGGACGATATAACTCTTCCCGTGACATTGAATCAGCTGGCAAAGTTCGAGAGTTTGAACAACGTGTCGGTGAACGTGTACACGTGGTCCGATGGAAGCTGTGCACCGCTGCGTTTAACCAAGGATAAACGCGAGAGACATGCAAACCTACTACTTGTGCAGGATAACGAGGGCACTAATCGTTATCACTTCACCTGCATTCGCAGTCTATCGAGGTTGATTTCGAAGCAGCTCGGCAGCCACAATGGTCGAGTATTCGTTTGCGAAAGGTGAGTAAAAATGCGGAATATTTTGATCGCTGTATTATACATTCATATGTTTTATTATTGATGCTATTATCGTTGTAGATGTCTGAATTACTTCTATTCGATCGAGCGATTAAACAAACACAACGTGGACTGCCAACACATGAACGAGTGTACCATCGAATTGCCGTCCGCGAAGGATAAATGGTTGCGATTCAAAAATTTCAAACATAAAGAACGAGCACCATTCATTGTCTACGCGGACTTCGAGTGCATGCTGGAGGACGTCGAGCCTGCGGAGCGGAGTCATACGTACACGTACCAGCATCACAGAGTGTACAGCGTAGGATACTACATCCATTGTTCCACCGACGCGTCTCTGTGCCGTTATCGCGCGTATCGTCACGACTCCGAGTGCGTGAAATGGTTCGTGCAGGAACTTCGTGACTTTGCTGACACTGCGTATTCATGGTTGCGAAACGCGAAAGAAATGAAACCACTAACGAATCAACAGTTGCATAGTCATAACAGTGCGATCGTGTGCCACGTGTGCGGACAACCCTTCGTCGACACGAACATAAAAGTGCGCGACCATTGTCACTCGACGGGCGAGTACCGAGGCGCAGCCCACGTGTCTTGTAACTTACTGTTTCAGCGATCGTACACGATACCGGTTGTATTTCATAATCTGTCGGGCTACGACGCTCATTTCATAATTAAGGAGTTGGCGTCCGCGTTCGAGGGGCAAATCAACCTGCTGCCGGTGACGAAGGAACGGTATATATCGTTCACTATACACGTCAAGGGGATCGACTCCAAGAACAACGATTGGAAGAGGGGGTTGAAGTTTAGATTCATCGATTCGCTGAAGTTTTTGACCGCGAGTCTGGAGAAACTCGCTTCGGACCTTGGCAAGGAACGGCTTGTGATTCTACGACACGAGTTTAAAGACACACCGGACTATCAATTCAATCTCCTGACCAGGAAGGGCGTATTCCCATACGACTACGTAACGTCATACACCAAGCTGAATGAAACGTGTTTACCGTCCCGCGAAGCTTTCTATAACCGGTTGAACGATAGCACCGCGTCGGAACTTGATTACGCGCATGCCGTGAACGTGTGGAATACTTTTCCCATAAATACATTAGGCGATTACAGTGATTTGTATTTGAAAACAGATGTACTGTTACTCGCAGACGTATTCGAGGGTTTCCGCACTGACTGTATTTTGAGTTACGATCTAGATCCCGCGCATTATTATACATTACCAAGTTTCACGTGGGACGCGATGCTTAAGTATACCGGTGTACAATTAGAACTTTTGACGGACGTGGACATGCTACTGTTCGTGGAGCGTGGGATACGGGGCGGTCTGAGCCAGTGCTCGCACAGGTATGCGCGAGCCAATAATAAGTATCAGCCCACAGCGAAGTACGACAAGTCGATGCCGTCAACGTATCTAATGTACTTTGACGTCAACAACTTGTATGGATGGGCGATGTCGCAGGCTATGCCACACAGAGGGTTTCAATGGTTGGACGATGCAACAGTGACCGCGCTCGACGTGTCATCCTTACCCGACGATAATGGACCCGAGGGATACCTGTTAGAGGTGGACATCGAATATCCCAAGGAGATTCACAACGCACACGCGGACCTTCCATTCTGTCCGGTGCGCGAGCACGCGCCACATGGTAAACAGACCAAGCTACTTGCCACGCTCGACGATAAGGAGCGATACGTCATCCACTATCGCTACCTGAAACAGTGCGTGCGATACGGATTACGCGTGAAGAAAATTCATCGAGTGTTGCGATTTGATCAATCACATTGGTTGCGTGATTACATTCAATTGAATACCGATTTGAGGACACGCGCCACGAGCGAATTTCAAAAGACTCTATACAAGTTAATGAATAACGCGGTGTACGGGAAAAGAATGGAAAATGTGCGGAATCGTGTAGACGTGAGACTGGTTATGCGGTGGGACGGTCGTTACGGTGCGGAAGCGCTGATCGCGAAGCCTAACTTTCATAGTTGTACGATCTTTTCGGAACAACTCGTTGCAATCGAAATGCGAAAACTTAAAGTGAAGTTAGACAAGCCGATATACGTGGGGATGAGTGTACTGGACATATCGAAAGAATGCTTGTACGAATTTCATTAATCATATATGCGTGCAAAGTTCGGTGATCATTGTAAGGTTCTATACACCGACACCGACAGTTTAATGTATAGTGTGGAATGCGAGGATGTGTATGAAACGATGAAGTGTGACATCGCTCGGTTCGACACGAGTGATTACGCGGTGGACAATCCGTACGGTATGCCTCGTGTGAACGAGAAGGTACCGGGACTCATGAAAGATGAGAACAATGGCACCTTAATGACCGAATTCGTCGGACTACGATCAAAGATGTACGCGACTAGAACGTTTAACGCTGCATTGGAGTCTACGATTGAAAATAAAAAATTGAAGGGTGTGCGGAGACACGTAGTCGCGAATGAAATACAATTTGGCGATTACATTCGATGTCTTTATGATCTAATCGAGAAATCGGTTCGACAGAGTAATATACGCTCCAAGAAGCATGATGTGTATTCCGTGAGTGAGGAAAAGAATGCCCTCAGTCCGTTCGACGATAAGCGGTGTGTCTTAGCCGATCGAATCAGGACCCTTCCGTGGGGGCATTATCGAATCCCCGAGCTCCAAACCCACGAGTTACTCGAACGTGCGCCCGACGAGCCCATCTTGCCCCACGAGTTCTTAGAGCCTCACGAGTCAATCGTTGTATAGTGTGTTTGTATGCTTGCATGTACATATGTATATACCTTACGTTGTAAACCTTTCTTTATTCATACCATTAGGAGTCTATTTACGAATATCTAATATATGTATATAGCGTAGAATAGTTAAAGATATATTTCTACTTCTTTATTAAGATTAATTATATGCATATGTGTGAAAAAAAGAGACGAATAATTGAATAAACGTGCAATATATGTATTTATTTATTTCAGTAACATGGAGCGTGTTTATAATCGGGAATCATAGAATATCCTTATCGCTTATCCACGAGTTTCGCGACGAATCAAATCCGAGCCATTTAACGTACACCTGGTTTCCCTTGCGACGAATAATCTTCTCGATCAGATAGATGTCAGGATTCGCGACCGAATGCAGTTCGTATTCGTAGAATCCACCCGAGATCGGCTCTCCTGCGGAATCGCGTAGAATGTACGTCACCGGACAGGTTCGTTGTACGGTTACGATTTCGAACACCTCAGTTGACCAGTTCGGAGTGTACCCCTTCTCGAAGAGGGTCTTCAACTTGCTCACGCGTACCTTGTCACCGACTTTGAATTTCGCGCGTCGTCGAATACCTTTCGATGTGGATAGGGGGGTTGGTTCATTCACGGCCAACGACAAACGTGTCGCGGGGGTCACGTCAACGGGTCGGGCGTTGATCGTTCGATGCTTGCGATGATTGTAGGTGCGTCGGTACGAGTAAAAATCCGCGTCCGTGCACGTGCGAATGTTCGGCATTCGCATGAACAACAGTTCGTACAAGCCCCGAGTGCCCGCGTGTCGCGTTCCGTTGATACGGATGTCGTCACCATCCTCGTCGATGGAGAGTACGGAATCACCGATCATTAGGTCTTCGTCGGACCCCAAGTATACGCCGTACACGTTGTCAATTCGTTTCTTCGTGTCGGTGAATAACAGTCGTAAATATTCTCGCGACAACGGTCCTTTGGCGTTTCGAAGATACACTTCGATATCATCCGCGGGGTTGCGTAGCGTATCCAAATCGTAAACCTTTGCTGACGACTCATCATCCTGAATTTTTTCACTGTCTTCGTCGTCAACATCATCAACAACAACATCATCAACATCGTTATTATTGTTGTCGTTGTCATTGTCATTATCATTATCGGTGTCGTTATCGTTGTCGTTGTCGTTGTAGTTATCCTTGTCGTTGTCGTGGTCGTTGTCGTTGTCGGTGTCGTCGTCGTCGTCGTCCTCCTCCTCATCGTCGTGATCGTTATAATATGGAAGGTTATTCAGACGTTCCTTGAATGTATACGGAGTAACGGGTCGAAGTCTCTTCGATGATTGTTGTTGATCGTATTCATGTTTCCTCTTCACTGACCACGATCGAGGTGTTGAGGGTGTTTTCAACGCGGACGAATTTTCGATCAATCGGTTCAACGGTTCGACGATGGGACGCGTGCTCGCCTCCACAGCTGCATCCGTAGTCATTTTACCAATTTTCAAGGCTAAACACTTTTTACGTATAACGTCGCTGACTTTAGCGATTTCCACCTTTGCGTCCATACCTTGGCGCTTCGTTCTTTTTTTTTGGTGTTTCGTTCCTTTTTGATGTTTCGTCCCTTTTTGTCGATGAAGTCGACGATGTTTTCGCGTATGCTTCGCGTCGACGTTGCTCGAGGTTATCGGAGTCGTCATCGTTGTCGTTGGTTCGCTAGACATTTCGTGTTGCTCGATGAATGACTCGCGGTTTACTGATGTCAACAAACGACGAACTCGTTAAATCCTCTTCGATATCGACCTTCGTACATAGAACTATCCTTATCGATCACCACGAAATCGTATCGTCGACGCCAACATCTCGCGCACAAGTCGTTGAACGACTCGAACGTCATGTCTGTATTCACGTGATCGTTGTACACATGACGCAAGTTCATGCCGTCTTGTTTGAACAGCATGAGAAAATTCGTGTTATCCCTGATTAAATGTTTAGGTATTCTAGCGTACGACTGACACAAATAAAAGCAATCCACGTTCGCATGGCGACCCATGGAGAAGTATTCGCGTATCGCGTTCTGTTCGTCGCATGCCACGTCGTCGAACACGAAGATCGAATCGGGTCGAGCGTCTCTAGGTGGAAGGATCTCAGCGTTGTCCGAGTAGGGAAAGTATTCGATTCCATCGACGAGTGAGAACACCTGCTCGAGATATCGATACTTTGGCTGATGCAATGATTTCGAGTACACGTACACGTTCTCGAAACGCAAACCGTTCGGACTCTCTAGCATGCTCAGAAGCACGTTCGTTTTTCCACACCCGGACGGGCCGCAAATCACGCCTCGCACGCTGTTCGGCAACAACGGGCCGTGTCTGTTCGATCGACTCGCATCGCTGTCATCCTCGAGCATTCTGTTCGCGGTCACGCGAATAACGTCCGACTGTTTCGCGAATCGCATGTTGTGGGTGTTTCTCAGGTACTCGCGCGCGTGTGACGAAGCACGACTATTTATATTCGTGGCACGCGTCACCCAGGTCACTATCACTGTGATCGGCTAAGCGCGCGTACGCGTTTATTATTGCAGTAGCTATTGTGACTATTCTAACGTATATGGTAGCATCAACGACTGCGACGTCTCACGGACTAGGCAAGAATCAGAAGAGGAAGAAGAATCTTAAGAAGAATAAGAAAAAGACTGGATCGGGTCTCGTGAACGGTATCATAAACCGTCTACCGTTCGAACTACACGTTCCGGGTTATCAGTTCTGCGGACCGGGGACGCGTTTGCTAAAGCGATTGGCTCGTGGCGACGAAGGTGTGAATCCCTTGGACGC
The DNA here is from genome assembly GCA_963855975.1 of Andrena chrysosceles. Taxonomy (NCBI): domain Eukaryota; kingdom Metazoa; phylum Arthropoda; class Insecta; order Hymenoptera; family Andrenidae; genus Andrena; species Andrena chrysosceles. The sequence goes on along the minus strand of OY979767.1, from coordinate 56,305,900 downwards.
AGCGTGTCGCGACCACGATATCGCGTACTCTCGTCGAAAGGATTTAGAGGGGCGACACGAGGCGGATCGTGCGCTAGCCGAACGAGCGCGAGAACGAGTTTTCGCGAACGACGCGACCTTTGGTGAAAAAGCAGCCGCGACTGGAGTGTGGGCAACGATGAAGGCTAAGACTAAACTCGGCATGGGTATGAGAAGGACGAAACGTAAACAGAGAAAGTCTGGAAGGAAACATCCTCAACGGCGACGACGACATCGTAGTCTACGTGTGGCGAAACGCGGCGGCTTTCTTCAATTTCTTCCGTTCGTGCTACCTGCTTTATCGGCTATCGGGGCATTGGCCGGTGGAGCGGCTGGTATAACCAAAGCGGTCAACGATTCGAAGGCCTCGCGAAAACAACTGGAAGAGACGTTGTGTCATAATCGGGCGATGGAAGGGCAAGGGATGCATCTGACACCGTACAAGCGAGGTGCGGGCTTGAATCCTAGGCGTCGAAGCCAACGACGACTGAGATCAAAGAAAAAAAAAACGCCGATCGAGTAGGCGCGTGGCTACGGTGGCGGCGATAACGCAACAACCTATGACGAACCTGCAATTAGAACGCGAATGCGCCAGCATCCCGTTCTTTCGAGGGGTGTTTATGCGCGACACACTTCCCACGCGTGTACGAAGCAACGAATGTGGCATCGCGAATCTGGACGAGAATCGAGGCGTCGGTACGCACTGGGTCGCGTACGCGAAAAGCGGGCCGCGAGTACAGTACTTTGATAGTTTTGGGAATCTGCGACCTCCCGCGGAATTGATCTACTATTTCGGACATGGTACAACAATCACGTATAATCACAATCGTTTTCAACGTTTCGACGAGATGAATTGCGGTCGCTTGTACATGCAATTTTTACAGCAAAAGTCTATCGAATTATGGCCTATATACTAATAATATCGGTATGTGTACTAAGATTATGTTACAATGGATCAATGCGTAATGACAATCCACACCACCTATAATAATAAAGACTCATAATATCGATAAAATGCCGAGTATTCACACGCGCGCGTCACTTACCCCCTCTCCGTCTCGCGAGTGTAATCTATGATATGTCGTTCACGCTTACGTTAACGGGTCGCAGTAGCGTGCTCACGGTAAACTATTTCCCTCCGATAGATTTGAGTGATGGTCAATACGAATTAGGACTCGCGGACTTGGAGACGTTTCACACGATACCGAACATCGACTCGAGCTACGATAAATTCTATTTCGTCGTGAATTATGACATCGAAAACAACACCATCGCTGACACCGAAAACAACACCATCGCTGACACCATTCATGAATGCATTACGATCCCCCACGGCTCCTACGAATTAGACGCTATCGCCGAGTATCTGAAGCAACGATTACTCGATCGATATCCTCGAAGACGCGAAAACAACGATAGCAACGATGACGACAAGTACCCTCTAATGCTACGAGCTAACAACAACACCATGAAAAGTGAGCTGTACTGCTCGTTCTTTGTAGACTTTACGAAACCGAACAATGTGGGCTCGTTGCTAGGATTTTCTCCGAATCGTATCTAATTACCGAGAATCTGGCACGAGTCCGACGTACCCGTGAATATTATAAACGTTAACGTGATCAGAGTAACGTGCAACGTCAATACCGGCGCGTACAGCAACGATAAACCTGTACACACGATTCATGAATTTTCACCTCGCGTACCACCGGGATATAAGATATCGGAAACTCCGCGACACGTCATTTACCTGTCGATCGTCGCACGAGCAATACACGATCTAACGTTGTGCATCGTCGATCAACACGATCGTCCTATAGATTCCCGCGGAGAAGAAATAACTATTCGTTTGCACGTTCAACGACGTCCGCGCGATAGGCTAGCGTGACTACACGCGTATTCGTGGGTGTGTAGTATGTTAGTGTTAGATCACGCGTACGAATCATCAATCGTCGCTGCCGCTGCTACTCCTGCTGCCTCTGTCTCGCGTCATCGGCGCAAACCTTTATCGGAAGGCGAAAGTAGAAGAATAAAGGTTGGTGGAGCGATAAGAAGAGGATCCATAAGGAGGAGAAAGCCGTTGACTCGTCCGAACGTACGTTTCTTACGATCGTTAGGTTTCATCGTCGCCTATTAGACACGCAACCACGATGTCGATTATTCTGGACGTGGCGAATACCCCAACCTTCGACAATCGTATCACGAAGATCGAGTTACACACGTACAATCCGTACGCCAACACGACGTTCGACAACAGCGATGAGATAAGAATCCCCATACAGCAGCAAGATCTATACACGCTTCCATGCGAAAGTTTTCTCTACATCGAAGGTCGTGGCACGTTGACGGCGCAGGATGCGAAAGGTCCGGCAACGTCCGCGACCGCTGTTCTCGACAATAATTGCGTTGCGTTCATGTTCGATGAGATTCGATACGAATTGAACGGTGTCGAGATCGATCGTTGCCGAAATCCAGGAATCACTACCACATTGAAAAATTACGTTTCGTTGTCGGCCGAGAGGAGCAAAGTGCTTGCGAATGCCGGTTGGAATTATGACATCGATTACAATAAAGACATTTTTCATTCGGGTGCTTTCAATTTCTGCGTACCCCTGAACATCAGTTTGACACTGTCCTCTGTTGACGTAACACGTGTTTTGTTGTGTCTCTGATAACCGTTAAACCTCAGTAGTCTCTTCTGATTTTAAAGTGCTTCTATGATAAAGTTTGCTCTTTTTGTTTACCTGACGGCTAAACCGCAAAGTGTTTTATAAATTTATTACTCATTTACGCCTGTGTCTTTACCAGTGACATCATTTTTTGACTGATTCCACGGTTTAACCCAATTCGCAGTGCTATTAGTTCATCTGTCAGTTATCTGTCTTAAAGATTTCTGTTCTTGGGTCTCCTTGGTTATAGTCATGGCCCCCCCAGCAAAGAAATGCAAGGGCTGCAGTACGAATGTAGCAAATCCTGTGTTCTGTGCAGATTGTGGCATTATATCCCACGCTGGCGCAACGTGTATTGCCCGTACGGGTCACCTCTGTGAAAACGGTAGACTTTTAAATTGTGGCCGTGGACTGTCCGGATCAGCTGTTGTTGTTGACGTCAGTGAGTCTCCATCGGCAAAGTCAACACCTTCCTATCCAACGATCGATGAGATTAGCGTTGTAATGAGTGCCCTGATGGACAAGAAATTCAGTGAATTTCATACTGAGATTGTTGCAAGCCTTAGAGCCGAGTTAGGAGAAATCCGAGCTACCGTGAACGATCTCTCTAATCGTGTCCGAATCCTCGAAGAGAACTCTGGGTCCACGAGTGATAGGTCAGCACTAATTTCTGGGTGTGCAACTGAAGCTATCGCTGAGATAAGGGATAGACAACTCAGAGCTGGTAACGTCATCGTCCATGGTCTGCCTGAGCTCCCTAATGCCTCGCCAGACACAGTTATCACGAATGACGCCGAGAGTGTCAGGGGAATTTTTAACCAGATCCTCCCTAATGATTACACCAACATAAGGGTGCGGAGACTAGGTAAGAGGAAGGGTCCTCCATCATCGTCGTCATCCAGACCACTCTGCGTGGAACTTAAGTCTCCGGAAACCGTCATAAACATACTGAAGAATAAGTCCCGTTACTCAGGGTCGTGCAAAATCACGGATGATAAGATTAGGATTCAACGTCAGACGCTGGCCGACCTCAGATCTAAGTTACGGGAGCTTCAGGACAGAGGGGATACCAGCAAGACTATCCGATACATTCACGGCGAGCCGAACATCGTGCCGATTACGAGAACCAGAGACCCTACCTCAAAAAACTGATTACACAACCCATAGTATATTATCAAAATGTTCGGGGATTGAGAACAAAACTTTCAGACTTAAAATCCGCTATTATGTGCTCTGCTACCCGGTACGACATTTTAGTTTTTGTGGAAACCTGGCTGAACGCATCTATCTTGTCCTCGGAGCTAGGTCTAGACAACTATAACATTTTTCGTGTGGACAGATCTCCCCTCACTAGTTGTTTCTCCAGAGGGGGTGGGGTTTTAGTCGCTATCAGGAATACGTTGTCCTGCTCTCAAATTGTTCCTAATCGGGCTGACCTCGAACAGGTTTTTGTACGCGTGCGTTTGCGAACAGGGTATGTTATTATTGGTGCATTATACCTCCCGCCGGCATCGCAGCCTCTGCTGTATGAACACCATGTGGGTTGCGTTGCGGAGATTTTTCAATCTTACAGAGATGATGTTTTCTGCATCTTGGGGGATTATAACCTTCCCCACGCTGACTGGTCCTGTGTTCCCTGTACGCTAAGTTCCAATAAACCGGGGACTTCTTCCCAGGAATCTACTTCTATCGACATTTTACAGGATGGTTATAATCTTTGTAATTTTGCCCAGGTGAATACTATTGTTAATGCACATAATAATATATTAGATTTAATCTTTGTTAACGATACTGAAGTAGTTGTAGACAGGGTAATTGATTATATCATTACACCTGACCCGTATCATCCGCCGTTAAAAGTCTGTTTGCGCGATTTACTTCCTTCGTCGACTCACAGCCTAAATGGGATTGCCTATAAAGACTTTAAAAATGGTGATTACCGAGCAATAGTTAACTACTTAAATGCTGTGGACTGGGATTTGGAGACTGGAGGTGTTCACTCGGATGTTGCCGTGGACCATCTTTACGCGCACCTTCATTTAGCAATCGACGCCTTTATTCCGGTTAAAATGGTTAAACGATCGTCTTACCCACGCTGGTTTTCGTCAGGACTCAAGAAACTTGTTTATGATAAAAAGATTGCTCACAAGGCCTATAAAATTTCTAATTCTCACGATGACTATTTGAATTTCTCCAATCTCCGTGCCCAGTGTAAGGCTTGTACGAAAAAGGACTATAGCGCATATATCGACACCGTTGAATGTAATGTACAGAATAATGTGAATAGCTTTTGGAACTTCGTAAATACCAAGCGTGGTAGTCATGGTGTGCCTAGTAATATGCACTACGGGTGCTCCTCCGCATCATCTCACTCTGCGGTGGCGGATCTGTTCGCTACCTACTTCGGGTCAGTATATACATCTCCGACAGGACTATCCCCAGCCTTGTGCACGTCCCTCTCCTCTTTTAACAACTTGCATCTAGACTCACTCTCAATTACCTTTGGTGAAATTTTTTCTAAACGTAATGCCCTCGACATCAATAAGGGCCCGGGGGCTGATGGCATCCCTCCCTTGCTCCTCAAGCAGTGCTGCTATATTCTTTCGAGGCCCCTCTGGAACATTATTAATGCCTCCTTAACAAGTGGTGTCTTTCCCTCCGCTTGGAAAGCGAGCCTTGTAACCCCAGTATTCAAGGTTGGGGATCGTTCTGATGTTCGTAACTATCGGCCCATAAGTAAACTCTCTGTGATACCAATAGTTTTTGAGGATATTGTCACCGACTTGTTATCTTCGCAGCTCACAAGCTCTCTATGCATCGAACAGCATGGATTCATTCCGAAACGATCAACGGCTACGAATCTAGCCGTTTATCACAATTACGTTTCCAGGGCCCTTGATGAGGGTCTGCAGGTCGACACTGTGTACACCGATTTTCAGAAGGCCTTTGATACTGTTGATCATTCTGTGCTGCTCCGTGAACTATCGAGTCGTGGTTTCTGTGGGCCACTTTTAATCTGGGTTCAAAGCTACTTAACGGGGCGTATGCAGGTGGTCAAGGTATCAAACTCTCTTTCTTCCTCAATAAGTGTAACCTCGGGCGTTCCTCAGGGCTCGCATCTAGGTCCCTTGCTGTTTAACTTGTTTATCGATGACCTTGTGGAACTGTTCTCTAATACAAATTTTCTGTTGTACGAGGATGATCTGAAAATTTTCAGGGTTATCCGTGATGTCGTGGATTCAATTAATATGCAAGGTGACCTGGAGAGATTGGAGAATTGGTGTTCAATGAATAACATGCGTCTAAATATTGCGAAATGTGTGGTACTCAGGGCCTCGCGTAGGAGGTTTTGCGTGAAGTATCCATATAAACTAAACGATGTAACTCTTGAGGAAGTCTCCGAAGTTATGGATCTCGGTGTCCGTATAACGTCGTGCTTTGACTTTAGATCTCACTATGCACTTTGTACTGGCAAGGCAATGCGGACTTTGGGTTTTATCTCCAGATTTTGCAGGGACTTTAAAAATAAGGATTCACTAAGGCTGTTATATGTAGCTCTCGTTAGGCCTCATGTTGAATATGCTTCGGTTATCTGGAGCCCTAGGCATGTGAAGTACGTTAAATTAATCGAAAGGGTCCAGCATAAATTTCTAAGGTTTGCTTCGCGTATTCTTGGCTACCCAATGGATAGAGATGACCATGATTATCGACCAGTACTGAGAATGTTCAACATCGCCACTCTGGAGAGCCGTAGACATATCGCGGACATGATCTTTTTAGTCAAGGTTATCAATGATAACATCGATTGCCCTGATCTTCTTGGTTCGATTTCCTTTAATGCCCCAGTGAGGCATATGCGTACTAGGCCGCTCTTTCTCCCGAGTCTTCCAAAATATAAGTACTATGCGATAGACCCAATTAATAGAGCAATGATCATAGCCAATGAAACCTTTAATGATGTGGACCCTTTTTTGGGGTCCCTCAATTCGTTAAAGACTTTGTTACATAAACGCATAGAGCTACAATAACACACACTCGAGACTGATTATTCAATAGTGTTTCAGACTCTGTAATTTGACTTTATGGTAATTTGTATACTATGGGTTTTTTCCCGTATATTAATAATAATAATAATAATAATAATAATAACATGTTATTAGGATTCTGCGAGGATTACAAACACATCGTGATGAACGCGCGGCACGAGCTAATACTTATACGATCGCGAGTAGATTCGAACGCGATGCACTGCACCTCCGCCACTGCGATACCGAAACTAGAGATACGCAAGGTGCAGTGGCGTATGCCCCGCGTTGTTTTGGAGGAAGTGAATAAGTTATCGATGCTGCGTATCCTGGAAAGCGGTCGCCCGATCGCGATGAGTTTCCATTCGTGGAGCCTGCATGAGTACCCGTTACTGCAAGAGACAACGAAACACACGTGGACCGTGAAAGCTACGTCGCAAATTGAGAAACCTCGATTCGTGATATTCGCCATGCAAACCAATCGAAAGAATCGTCCCGATAAATGCGCGGGTGTATTCGACCCGAATCGTCTTACGAACGTTCGACTGTATCTAAATTCCGAGACGTATCCGTACGATGACTTGAACTTAGATTTCGATAAGTATAAATACGCGCTCCTATACGATATGTACGCGAAATTCGGCAGATCGTACTACGGTCACGGAGAACCGTTGCTGAACGCGATCGAATTCTTACAATACGCTCCTATCGCGGTCATAGATTGTTCCAGGCAAAACGAGTCGTTGAAGAGTGCTACGGTGGATGTGCGAATAGATTTCGAATGTAAAGAAAATATCCCCGCTAATACTACCGCTTTCTGTTTCATAATACACGATCGTATAGTCGAATACGGCCCTTTAACCAACGTGGTACGCAAACTAATATAGCGTGCGTACATATATTATTACTACTACTACTACTAATACTACTACTACTACGGATACTGCTACTGTTTTAAAACGTCGATGTCGAAGACCTCAGTTACTGTTCCGACTCCGTCACCGCCGGTGCTACCTAAACGAATAATAATGTTCGCCATTGTCGATCTGCAAGGTTTCAATATCGAACGTGAGTTCGTCGCCAAAGAGATCGCGATTCGCGCAAACAGCCACAATGATAAAACGACGACAACTACGACGATAATCAGCCATTGGATCTTCGAACCACCATACTTCGTGAAACATCTGAATTCGTGGGATAACCGTCAAGCGTCCTGGCTGGCGAAGCATCATCACGGACTTCGCTGGTCTGACGGCTATGTTCCATACTCCAAACTTCAGGGGCTCCTCACCAGCGTACTCGCGAACATTGACTTCGTCATCGTGAAAGGTGCGGAAAAGAAAACGTGGATGCTGCAACTACTACCTAACATAATCGTGGAGGATGTATGCAATTTGTACGAACTGACGGCGCGAAAGATCAACACCAACAACAGCAATGACAACGCTCGAACTGTCGAAGACGACGGCGGCTACGACGTTGACGATGATTATTGCGGGATCATGCCTGACGTCCCTAATCTGAAGTCTATGTCTTCAACGAATGCTATTCGATGTGCATTTCACAAAAACGACGGTGTTTGCGCGCTAGAGAATGTCGAGAAAATATGGAATTATATACGTAGCGTCACCTAATGTAAGTCCCACACACGCATTGCATCTACTTTACGCGTCATATGCAGAGAAACGAATATGTAAGAGTTATATTTTTTTTTGTTTTCTATAGTGAACACAACGACGGCGGTGATGAGAACAATGACAACGGCGACTGATTCCTCTACCCACGAGCATGAATATCCCTCCCATACGAATGTTACTTTTACGCAAATACTGATTTTATAATTTAAGTACGCATGGATAGCTTTACATTGTACATGAATAAACACATACACTGCTTTTTTTTGAAAAATATATATATATATACATTTATTTAAAAAAATTGTTGTACATTTATTATTAAACATATATATATATGCACGTACTATAGTGGTACATGGTTTACATCACGTAGCATAGATTGTAATCCTAACGCTAACAATTCACAATCGATCAATGAATGCTACTCAAAGTGCTCGCTTTCGGAAATTAATTTCACATAATTCGTTGGTACGGAAGCGGTACGTAGAACTTCCACGAAGGTGGTATATTTACTACTTACAGAGTACATATTTTCAGTTAGCCAGGTGAACATATGTTTATACGCGAATAGTTTACGTATCGTGGCTTCAGTCATATATATGGCAGCGCGATTATCAGTGATTTTAATAAGTTGATCATCATGCATACGCGTGAATTCGAGTCGCAAATGATCAATTACGATGTGGGTTTGGGGCGATGTTGCGTTGCTGCGTAATCGTTGGAGTATGTCCGCCTCGTTTTGCAGTAGGAGTTTCCACGTTGACATTGAAAAGCATACCTCACAGCCTTTATTGTCGGCTATGGCGATCTCGACGTGACACGAATCCATACCAATGCGAATTCCAATAGTTAGCCGTTTATAAGCTGTTACGGTCAGTGGGTAATCACGCCCCAGGATCCGTACGATTGATAGTTTTGGTGTTCTCAACATTTTTGACGTTGTGGATCCAGAACTGTAAGAAACATGTACACGAAATTAATAGTTCGATCGTTTCCGTTTACAGTGAAAGAAGTAAGCGAATGAAGTATGTGAAAACTGTATAGTAACGTATACATACTTCATACTGGACTGTTGATGATGTTGTTGTTGACGTTTATTTGGAAACCCACCATTGTTGTCGGACGCGCAAGATGAATCGTTTAAGCTGCGCTTGTACATTTTTATATGCACTATGTATGATTCTCATCGGCGGAAAAAATGATGCGAGCGATACTTGTTAGCACTCGAGCGTACGTGGTGTAATGAAGTCCCCATGACTGACCCACGTCATTTTATACTGATTCACGTACACGTACATGTCAATGTGTGGAAGTATATTGCATCACGTGGTACAGTGTCATACTTACTCCATGGTCTACGGCGACGATATTTACTGAAATCACCGATAATGCATTCTTTACGAACGATATCGACGATGCTATATTCAACGATGATGTTGTCGAGTGGGATAACTAAGATAAATTACCAAAATCATGAAAATCTATGTACGAATTCTTTTTCGCCCTTACACGCTCCCACGATGCTTGACTTGCAGACCCTCGAGAAGGGTACTTGAGACGTTGCCCTGTTCACGAACGTGAAAATACTCGGAACTCTACCCCGAATAATTATCGCTTAGTTGGTCGCGTGATCGCAACGCCTAATTTATTGCTTCCGGGACATTGCATTTTCTCGAGGATACTTCTTAGAGGCATGGTCTTGGGAAAAGTCAATGCTCAGATATCACCCTCTTTCTCGGAAATCATAATCGAATGCAATGTCGGGTTTATTCCATGGGCTATCGCGACGATTGATTTACAATAATTATCGCTCTATGTTTATATCATTGCACGTGCGTTGTATCGGTCCCACGATTCAAATATAAACATATGGCATGAAGCGCGTGCACGTAGGCACCAAAAATGCGTTCAATCCTGCTCAGATATAAACACGCGGGATGGCACGGTGCAATGTCGTGTTTATTCCATGGGCTATCGCGACGATTGATTTACAATAATTATCGTTCTATGTTTACATCATTGCACGTGTGCTGTACCGGTACCACGATTCAAATATTTCCTCAGAAAAAATCTTTTCTCCTGGTCCACCCTCTTTCTCAGAAATCATCGTTGAAGACGCGAATTTCCACGAATCGGTCGCGGTCGCGCCTGCGCACCGATCCCCGCACGCGTACGGTGATTGCGCGGCGGCGACGCGTGCCCAAAGTACCTTAAACATCCACCAGGTGGCGTCAATACGAAATGTATGAAAAAACCTGGGGAATTTACCGACACGGGCCCCAAATACCAACGCAGACCCAAAGTATCTTAAAAATCCAACATCCACCAGGTGGCGCCAATACGAAATGTATGAAAAACCTAGGAAATTTACCGACACGGGCCCCAAATACCAACACGGACCCCAAATACCGACGCAGACTCAAAGTATCTTAAACACCCGGTAGGTGGCGCCAATACGAAATGCGCGCGACGCCATTTTGAAAATTTTGAAATCCCCCTCCTCTGTGACGTCATCCCCCTCACCCATCTCGTCGAAGAGCGTGGTACCCCCTCCACCCTCCCCTCGCCCGTGCGGTACCCCCTCGCACCACCGCACCCCCTCGCCCTAGGGCTCAGAACTCTCATAGTATACCTACTGGAATATCAAATAAAAGTTTCGATTTCATGTTTTAAATTTTTATTACATTTTGTATTATAATTAATGTACGAAATACTTGGGTAGTGTTGTAACAATATTTCTTTACAATCAAATTTGGTGTTATATATACCCAAAAAAAACTTTAAAAAAGTAAAAAATACGCCAAGTACATGAAAATGTCGAGGACAAAAAAGTATTATCAAAAATCACAAAAAAAAGAAAATAGTGTACATGAAAAAGTCGAGGAAAAAAAGAGTATTATCAACAAATAAATATAAAAAAAGACAAAGAAACATGAAAAAGTCAAGGACGAATAAAGTATAATTAACAAAAAAATATAATCACATAAATAAAAAATAAAAAATATGATTACAATATAAAAAAAGATGTGAAATCAAAATGAGCTGCAAGTACGTCACAAAAAAAGAAAATAATATAATCACACAAAAACAGAAAATAATATATTCACATAAAAAAGAAAATAATATATTCACATAAAAAAGGATGTGAAATCAAAATGAGCTGCAAGTACATCACAAAAAAAAAGAAAATAATATAATCACACAAAAACAGAAAATAATATAATCACACAAAAAAAGAAAATAATCTAATTACAATATAAAAAAAGATGTGAAATCAAAATGAGCTGCAAGTACATAAAGGTACTTTCCAACTGCGCTTAAGATGACACAACTACATATACACAGCTAAAATGCTGTGTTATTCCATTACTCATATCGCGGACATTTTAATTAACCCATCAAAAAGAATCCCATTTAAAAACATTGTCGTAAATTATTATTAGCTTTACAAAATTAATGATATACAAAAATTGCGCCAATTATCACAATGGCTATTTATACAAAGAAAAAATCACAATGGTACAATGAAAAAATGTATTAAATAATATTAAGCAGATATATTTTTATACAAATAAATATTTTAATACGAATAAATATTTTATTCAAAATACTTGATTCGCCTCTGGAGGTGTCGGGGTGTCTTTTGAAGATTTCCCCACGTTAAAAAAAAAAAATAATAATTGTATTTATACATTTAAAAGAATTAGTGAACGTTACTACCGTTACCTTTTTTTCTCACTATTCATACAGTGTGGAAAAAATAAAGTGTGGAAAAAATAAAGTATGAAAAAATATATAGACACAGGCGGAATCGAACTCACGACCGCAACAACGCCACGCTGACGTCTTACCGAACGCTCCACGGCATATTCTTAAGTTGTGGTTATGGCTTTTATGGTTTCCATCGGCGCTATGAAATGTTTAATAATTTACATGTAATTATCTCTGTTATTAAGGCCCAATGGCACAAACGCTCGGACACGTATTTACTTATTTTCGACATAGATCCATCGTGCCAGGGCTCATCAAAATCGATGTACACCTCACTGTGGACTCCCCTTGTAAGTCCCACAGGGTCATATTATTTTCACATTACTTATGTATTTTTTCGATTTCTAGCTATATGACAATGATCGATATTTATATACAAATGTTTGAAAAACATATTAAAAGTATTTTAATAATTGAAATATACATAAAAATGACTTGAGAAGAATTTGATGCCACCGTTTCTCTGGACAAGTATGCCGTCAATTACAGTATTGTTATAACATTCCCCGCACTAAATTAATATTATATGAAATTGATTTTCTAATCTCTTACTTTTAACAATTGTGGATGCATTGCAGCAACAATTGTGTGTTGTTTTGTAATTATTTCGCCTCTTCTTGTAGATCATACAACTCTCTCTTGTTTCCAAAATTCAGAAGTTAAACAATGCTGTAATTGGCAGGATACCTAACAATAGTTTTCAAGTTTTAAAATAATTTTAATATGTTTTTAAAACATTTGTATATAAATATCGATCATTGTCATATAGCTAGAAATCGAAAAAATACATAATTAATGTGAAAAAATATGACCCTGTGGGGACTTAGAAGTTCCGAGGCTCGAACCTACGTTCAAAAAGTTCGCAGCGATTCAACAGTCGAACACTTTCCCGCTGCGCCATTGACGCCGTTGAAAATATCATAGACATTTTAGACTGTAATGTTACAGCATGTTTAGTTGGTTTGATTCCTACGCTGTTTTGCTGCATGTGAAGACATTGAAGATTGCATGAAAGACTTATTCCATAAAGTATGTACGAAAGTTCGACCTATTAGTTACTCTGACACGGAAAAAACGGCGAAAAAATCGGTTTTTAATTTGGTAATAGTATAGATAGAGGGCAACCTCACGGATTTTGACGACCTTGAAATATGTTGTCAAGGACGTCATTCTGAACAACTTTTTCCTTTAAACTTTTTGGCGGTCGACCTTAGTTTCCGAGATAATTGCAAAAATCGGTAATTATTTAGAAGTATTCCATCCTCACCGATTTCAATGATTTTTGGATATGTTGTCGGGGACACGATTCTGAGCAATTTTTTCCTATACATGTTACCGCCGCTCGACCTTCGTTTCCGAGATATTCGCGAAAAACTGCTGCTACTACACAATGTATTCTGCCGTATATCTACCTACAGTACGCGTCCGTGGCAGCGTCTGCGCCAGAATGGGACAAAACAAATAACGAAGCTGACCTTTGTTTCCGAGATATTTGCGAAAAACTTCGGTAAACTTGTCGATTAGCATGACCATCACCGATTTCGATGACCTTGAAATATGTTGTAGGGGGCATGATTCTGAGCATGTTTTTCCTAGACATGTAACCTTTTCCTCATGGATTTGAAGGAAAATTGTTTTAATCACCTCACCACGATCGCCTCACTGTACAGTATTTCTGTTCACTTATTCCGACACAACGCATTCCACTTTCCAACTTGACCCGGGTATTAGTATTGGTTTGGCTAGATCAATGCGGGGGGCGCGCGTCCGCTGGCGGGCGCGTAAAGCATGGTAGCGAACCGATTTGAGTTTAACTAAAACATAATTTTTTCGCTAGAAAGAGAGTGCTTTCAAGAACACTTGTTGGACACCCCGACTATGTTCGGCGACGCCGGCACATCGGTTCGGTACCATGCTTTACGCGCCCCCACGCTGATCTAGCCAAACCAATACTAATACCCGGGTCAAGTTGGAAAGTGGAAGGCGTTGCGTCGGAATAAATCAACAGAAGTTTTTCGCAAATATCTCAGAAACGAGGGTCAGCTTCATCATTTGTTTTGTCCCATGCTGACGCATACGCTCTCACGGATGCGTACTGTAGGTAGGTAAATATACGGCAGAATACATTGTAGTAGTAGCAACAAGTTTTCGCGAATATCTCGGAAATTAAAGCCGAGCGGCGGTTATATGCACAGGAGAAAGTTGTTCAGAATCTAGATCTTGATAACATATCCAAAAATCATTGAAATCGGTGAGGATGGAAAACTTCTAAATAATTACCACATAATTTTGCGAATATCTCGAAAACGAACGTCGACCGCCAAAAAGTTTAGAGGAAAAAGTTGTTCAGAATGATGTCCTTGACAACATATTTCAAGGTCGCCAAAATCCGTGAGGTTGCCCTCTATCTATACCATTACCTTTAATTTTTTTTAACTGCGGCGCACCAAATTGAAAAATCTGAAAAAAATTCAAGACAATAGTAACAATGATGCGGACTTACAGTAAAAATATAATTATAGTATCAAGACTGGTTCGAAACAAAACCGGCATTTTTCAGCATTTTTTGGGGTTTTTTATTTTTCACAGCTTGGTTTTTGAATTTAAAAATCTGACACGATTCCCTAATATGTGCACCGATAACAGACATGCCTCTGAATTTTTTCAAAATTTTTCATCCGCTGGTATAGGAGAAATTCGGCAAAAACCTGATTTTCTATTTTTACCCTTTACTACCCCCCGGGTCGAGATACAAAGTTGAAACTTGGCAGAAATCATTCTTTTTTTATAAGCTTTCGAATGAATCATCGCGATTTGAATTCGGTTCAGGGGCACATTTGACCATCTTAACCGGCTATACCCTTTCTGAAGAACAATCTTCAATTGTACACCGCAACTTGTTGATAGCATTACAGTCTTTAAAGTACTTTCGCACAATGTTACACTTTTTCCTACCCATTGTAGAGTTTTCTAATTTAATTAATTTTAACACTAATCTATTACCACTTTTATGTTACATATACACTACATTAACTCTATTTTAACAGTAACTTTAAATACACACTAATTTAAATTTTCACATATATAAATAATAAAGTTAAAATTTTGACCGTAAAATTTTTAAAATATTAATATATGATTTCGGCGCACAGTTTCGGTCAATTAAAAGGAATAAAAGCTAATTTGCTAATTTTGTTTTTCTCAGTCACCGTCCAACCGACTCGCACGTCGCACGCTTCTATCAAGCATGTTTCATAAAAGCATACGCAGTATTTAGTTATTCAAACTTTTCCTTGATAAAGGTCTAAACACTGACCGAAACGTTGGAAGATGATACTTCTTATATTTGCAAATTAGCTTTTATTCCTTTTAATTGACCGAAACTGTGCGCCGAAATCATATTTTAATATTTCACATATATAGTTTATCACGAATATAGTAACTATTACCTAGCTTATCAAATATTAATTTAAACAAAAAATGTTAGTAAAACAGCTCCTTTCTTTGACACTAAAGGCTTTTATTCTGTTCTCTGTGACGATCAGACCAGGAATGATACTTTTCGTATCGTCTGAAGAAAACTGTCGCGCTTTGACTTGTATCATTCGGCGCGTCGACAGCATCGCGAAGAAGTCTGTAATCTCAACGGCCCGCCGCGCCATTGAAAACCGTTGCAAGCGATACAATGTAAATTACGGCGCGCATCAGTCGAAAGTAAAAAAGAATCCATATTACGACACTAAGAAAACCACTTATATTAAAGAACACTTTTCATGTTACAAGATAATCTTATGCATAATTATTTCAGTTTTGGTTTTTTTCATAATGATTTTGTAAAAGGTATGTTTACGCTTATATGGAATAATCTGCAACCGTAATACTGGCGATCTCAATTAGACACTCTAAAATCGATACGAGAATCGATTGCAGAACCGCCTTGGAACCAATATAGAACCGAACGGTTCTAGAACCATAACCGAAACCGATATAGTCAGAATATCGGTTCTTTATAACAGTTATTCAGAATATCGGTTCTTTATAACAGTTATTCAGAATATCGGTTCTTCATAACTGTTTGATGAAGAACCGATATATAACAGTTTGAAACAGTTATTTCTAGAACCGTTTCAAACTCTGATTGAATCTGTCCAAATGCATGTTCTTAAAAAGAAAGATTGAATTTTTAGGTTATGTCGTATCAGCAAATGGTATTACTTTAAATAAGCGTCATACACAGGCCATTACCGATTTTAAATATCCTCAAAACGTTAAACAAGTACAGGGATTTTTGGGATTAACAAATGATTTTAGAAAATTCATTAAAAGCTCTGCGTTAAAGGCAAGACCTTCACACGAGTTAACAAAAAAGGATAAAATCTTTAATTTTGATGATGAATGCAAGCAAGCGTTTGATTTGTTAAAAGGGGAATTAACTTCTTTTCCTGTTTTGCATATATATAACTCCACAGCGGAAACAGAGTTACAAACAGACGCGAGTAATCAAGGATACGGGGCAATACTGTTACAAAAACAAAAAACGGGAGACATGGCTCCTATCGCCTATTTTAGTAAAGCCACTAACGAACCGGAGAAAAAATATCATAGTTTCGAACTAGAAACGTTAGCAATCGTAAAAGCGTTGGAGGGTTTCCACGATTATTTACAGGGAATAGCATTTCGAATCGTAACCGATTGTAATGCATTAGCTTTAGCAGTAAAGAAAATTAATATAAATCCACGAATAGCGAGGTGGACTTTAACATTTCAAAACTACAATTTTGAACATGTACATAGGTCGTCAGACAAAATGACGCATGTAGATTTTCTAAGTCGTTATACAGGGTGTCCCACGGTAGACTGGACAGCGCCGTAGCTCCTAAAGTATTGGAGATAAATTTTTTTAAAAAATAGGGAATTGCATGGTTCGAAGGGGCTAATAAATTAGCCCGAACGAATTTTTTTCGATTATTATTTTAAAAAATACGATGGTCTAGTTCGGTTTTTCAAATGGAACTATTTTTTTTGAAGTCCTGAGTTGATAGTGCGTTCCAAGACGAATTCAATAAGCATCAATGTATACACTTTATTTTCACTGGTTTTTGAGATACTGCGCTTGCAAATTTACTGATTTTCACTGCAAGAAACTCCTCTGGAATAGCAAGGACCGGGGACGGTCTTACTGGCGCCACGGGTGGCACTGCCTGTTGAAATAGATACCTACCTGCGAAAGGTCTACGCCAGGCCCAAAGGCTGGACAATTCTTTTCCGCCAGAAATGCTACTTAGGTAGGTACATCTGCGGTATCAAGAAGCGCATCGTTACTTTTATTTCGCACTTGCTTCTAGGCTCGGATAGCCAGTTCGTCTGGGAGGGATGCAAGTTGGATTGGTTAGGTTCGGAGGAGTGAAAGTTGCTAGACTAAATTTCAACTACAGGGAGCAGATTGTATCCGAACCAATCGGATTTGCATCCCTCACAAACGGCTGCACTCTTGAAGAGGCCCTCTTCACAGCAATACCTTCTCCCCAATGCCCACCTTCTTTCGCACGGAATACGTCAACGCATGGTTTTGTTTTGATATCGAAGCTCATGTTTATACTCGAGAGGACCACGCGTCGACAGCGGGCTACCCCTTTTCTTACCGTGTCTCTCCACGAGGAGTATTGCCGATGGATTGTAGAAGCGCAGATGTCTGGATGCCAGTTGTTGAATTCAGGAGACGATAGAAACACTTTATTACAAAACACACATGTACTATAATTAAAGTAAATCGTATTCCTCTCGGGCAGAAGTCGCCCGATGTTCGTCAAGAAGATGCGGCCTGGTACCCCGTGGCGAGGACAACCCTTCGCAGGGTGTCGCTCGATTTTTATGACTTTTACCGGAAAAAGGTACGAATCCTGGGCCGAACGTAACGAATTGAGGTCGAGCCCCCGCAGTCGAGGGTGAAACATCCATTACAGCGTATTAAGAAATTCTTTTCTTCATCGTATCGAGAGGAAAGTGACGCGAATGGATTCCTTATGTTTTTCTGACGAAAATCATACCAAATATCATGCAAATCGGACTACTTTGATACAAGCTATTTGTATTCCCTATGTAAAAGTTGTCCGATTTACACGACATTTAGCATGATTTTCATCGGGAAACCACAAGGAATCCAACGGCGACACTTCCATATCCATACGATAAAGAATAAAGAATTATTTTATTTCTGAAACAGATACAGGGTAATTATGGAGGTACGCCCGTCAAGAAGATGCGGCCTGGTACCCCGTGGCGAGGACAACCCTTCGCAGGGTCTCGCCCGATTTTTATGGCTTTTTCCGGAAAAAGGTACGAATCCTGGGCCGAACGTAACGAATTGAGGTCGAGCCCTCGCAGTCGAGGGTGAAATATCGATTACAACTTATTAAGAAATTCTTTTCTTCATCGTATCGAAAGGGAAGTGACGCCAATGGATTCCTTATGTTTTTCTGATGAAAATCATACCAAATATCATGCAAATCGGACTACTTTGACACAAGCTATTTGTATTCCCTATGTAAAAGTTGTCGGATTTACACGATATTTGTAATGATTTTCATCAGAAAACCCCAAGGAATCCATCGGCGACACATTCATATCCATACGATAAAGAATAAAGAATTATTTTATTTCCTAAACAAATACAGGGTAATTCTGGAGGTACGCCCGTCGCCTCGTGGCGAGGACAACACCCCGCAGTGCCCATCGAATTTTATGGCTTTCGACCCTCGAAGGGTTTGGAATATCATTAAGACGTGAGAAATGTTTAGGATTTCAAATGTTTACTTCTTTTCTTCGTGGTATCGAAGGAGAAAGTGATGCCAATGGATTCCTGGCGTTTCGTCGATTAAAATTATAACAAATTTCATGTAAATCGGACAACTTTTACATAGGGAATACAAATAGCTTGTGTCAAAGTAGTCCGATTTGCATGATATTTGGTATGATTTTCATCAGAAAAACATAAGGAATCCATTGGCGTCACTTCCCTTTCGATATGATGAAGAAAAGAATTTCTTAATAAGTTGTAATGGATATTTCACCCTCGACTGCGGGGGCTCGACCTCAATTCGTTACGTTCGGCCCAGGATTCGTACCTTTTTCCGGAAAAAGCCATAAAAATCGGGCGAGACCCTGCGAAGGGTTGTCCTCGCCACGGGGTACCAGGCCGTATCTTCTTGACGGGCGTACCTCCATAATTACCCTGTATCTGTTTCAGAAATAAAATAATTCTTTATTCTTTATCGTATGGATATGGAAGTGTCGCCGTTGGATTCCTTGTGGTTTCCCGATGAAAATCATGCTAAATGTCGTGTAAATCGGACAACTTTTACATAGGGAATACAAATAGCTTCTATCAAAGTAGTCCGATTTGCATGATATTTGGTATGATTTTCGTCAGAAAAACATAAGGAATCCATTCGCGTCACTTTCCTCTCGATACGATGAAGAAAAGAATTTCTTAATACGCTGTAATGGATATTTCACCCTCGACTGCGGGGGCTCGACCTCAATTCGTTACGTTCGGCCCAGGATTCGTACCTTTTTCCGGTAAAAGTCATAAAAATCGAGCGAGACCCTGCGAAGGGTTGTCCTCGCCACGGGGTACCAGGCCGCATCTTCTTGACGAACGTCG
This sequence comes from Andrena chrysosceles, assembly GCA_963855975.1. NCBI lineage: Eukaryota > Metazoa > Arthropoda > Insecta > Hymenoptera > Andrenidae > Andrena > Andrena chrysosceles. The sequence goes on along the minus strand of OY979767.1, from coordinate 56,286,120 downwards.
GGCGACTTCTGCCCGAGAGGAATACGATTTACTTTAATTATAGTACATGTGTGTTTTGTAATAAAGTGTTTCTATAGTCTCCTGAATTCAACAACTGGCATCCAGACATCTGCGCTTCTACAATCCATCGGCAATACTCCTCGTGGAGAGACACGGTAAGAAAAGGGGTAGCCCGCTGTCGACGCGTGGTCCTCTCGAATATAAACATGAGCTTCGATATCAAAACAAAACCATGCGTTGACGTATTCCGTGCGAAAGAAGGTGGGCATTGGGGAGAAGGTATTGCTGTGAAGAGGGCCTCTTCAAGAGTGCAGCCGTTTGTGAGGGATGCAAATCCGATTGGTTCTGATACAATCTGCTCCCTATAGTTGAAATTTAGTCTAGCAACTTTCACTCCTCCAAACCTAACCAATCCAACTTGCATCCCTCCCAGACGAACTGGCTATCCGCGCCTAGAAGCAAGTGCGAAATAAAAGTAACGATGCGCTTCTCGATACCGCAGATGTACCTACCTAAGTAGCATTTCTGGCGGAAAAGAATTGTCCAGCCTTTGGGCCTGGCGTAGACCTTTCGCAGGTAGGTATCTATTTCAACAGGCAGTGCCACCCGTGGCGCCAGTAAGACCGTCCCCGGTCCTTGCTATTCCAGAGGAGTTTCTTGCAGTGAAAATCAGTAAATTTGCAAGCGCAATATCTCAAAAACCAGTGAAAATAAAGTGTATACATTGATGCTTATTGAATTTGTCTTGGAACGCACTATCAATTCAGGACTTCAAAAAAAATAGTTCCATTTGAAAAACCGAACTTGACCATCGTATTTTTTAAAATAATAATCGAAAAAAAAATTCGTTCGGGCTAATTTATTAGCCCCTTCGAACCATGCAATTCCCTATTTTTTAAAAATTTTTATCTCCAATACTTTAGGAGCTACGGCGCTGTCCAGTCTACCGTGGGACACCCTGTATACTAACGGTTAATGTTATTTCTCAAGAAGATGAACTTTTATTTAAACAGTTAGCAGATCCTAAATTAAAAGAAATTGCTGAACAAGTTGAATTATATGGCAGCAAAATATTCAAACTGATTGATGGCGTTCTATTTAAAGAATACAAAGATAAAGACTTGTTTGTGGTACCAGAAGCAATGGTAAATAACATTATCCGATTGTATCATGATGAAGTAGGACACGTAGGAGTAGACAAAACTCTATATGGAATTTTGAGTCATTATTGGTTTCCAAATGTTAAAATCAAGGTAAGAAATTACATTGATAACTGCATTCAGTGCCTATCATATTCAATCGCAGCAGGGAAAGCAGAAGGAGAAATGTTAATTTACGAGAAAGAAACAATTCCCTTTCAAACGGCACACATAGACCATTTCGGACCCTTGGCAGAGACTATGGATAATTTTAAACATATACTCATAATAGTAGATGCTTTTACAAAATTTGTATGGCTGTTCGCCACTAAATCTACAGGAACAGATGAAGTGTTGAACTGTCTGGAAATCGTTTTCAGTTTGTTGGGACACTCTAAGAGAATCATTAGTGATAGGGGCACAGCTTTCACGTCTAATAATTTCGCAAACTTTGTAACAGAAAGAGGAATCACTCATGTATTAACTGCGGTAGCTTCCCCTTGGGCTAACGGACAGGTAGAACGGGTTAACCGATTTTTAAAGTCAACCCTGGCTAAGATAGTAAAAGACCCAACAGAATGGAAAGAGAAAATTAGATCAGTTCAATATGTTATCCACAATACTCTTAACAAAGCTATAAATTCAACTTCTAGCAAAGCTTTATTTGGTTTTGAACAAAGAAAAATAGAAGATGAAAATTTGTGTACAGTGATAGATGAGTTACGAAAATTAGATAGAGATCCCTGATAACCACATCTGGGGCGCAGGGCCTGACGTCAGATCCGTAGTCATCTATGTCCGCATTAGGATACGTTCTGAGGTACAGAGTCTGACATCAGGACCCTGACGTCAGATGGGCAGCAGATTCGCATCAGATCCTGTCGTTCGCCTGACACGTATAACAGCGCCATCTGAAGGCCAGAATTACCAAACTATTCCCTACGCGTGACGCCACACGGCTGTCCCTACCCTTACATAACCATCAAGCAAATTCTACAGTTTATTAAATAATTAATGCTACTTATTTAAAAAAGTTGCTAGTGGCCAAAAACAACAGTTTTAAAAATGATCTTAATGGTTTTACTTCATTCAGTAACTTAGCCTCTAATTCGGATAACAATAATTGGTTTAAAAATCTCACGGACGTAGAAATTCCAGTGAATGTTAAGAAAGTATTGACTTTAGGACCAAAACATGCTTTATGTGTTCCGAGGAATTTTATCACCTCTCCCAAGTTTATTGCCGCTGTTGAATCAGGGTTAATGAAAATTAATGAAGAAAGCACGCAAACCACAACTAGAATTAAAATGGTCAATAAAATTTTGAATTTCACTACCAATCAGTCAAAAATGAACAACCCATTACTTTCAAAATCTGAAATTATAGAAACAAAAAAAATTTTTTAAGGGGGCCGTCTCACCGGTGCCTTGAATGTGTGCGTACGCTCACACAAGCTAGGAAAAGCGTGTACGTATACGCGATGTAGTAAACAAACCGTTTCAACCAACTTACGTCGCGGAATCGGCATGAAGGAAGCTTTTGCGGGTATGGTTGCCTGCAGAAGACATCCGTGCAGATGGGTCTGGTGCGTTTGAACGCTTATAAACACCGTACGTTGAAATAATAATGAATTTATGACTCGAAAACTGACAGAATGAAGCTTCAAGGCTTCTCCGTAACCGGCGCTGGTGGTATATTCGAGCCACGTAGCACCAGCGTTATACGTATACGCGATGTAGTAAACAAACCGTTTCAACCAACTTACGTCGCGGAATCGGCATGAAGGAAGCTTTTGCGGGTATGGTTGCCTGCAGAAGACATCCGTGCAGATGGGTCTGGTGCGTTTGAACGCTAATAAGCACCGTCCGTTGAAATAATAATGAATTTATGACTCGTGTTTTGAGACAAACTCGAGAAATGACAGAATTATGCTTCAAGGATTCTCCGTCACCAGCGCTGATGATATATTCGCTCCATGTACCATCAGAACCGGTGGAAGTCCAAGCTAGCCGATAAATGTAGGAAATACATAGTTGCCGAGACGTATTGAGAGTCGAATCGCGCTGTTGCCGCATTTCCCCTATTACTATTCTGTCGTCAGAGAAGCTTGAATGAATCACGGCGAAGCGGCTGGAGAACAAAGATGGGCAATGATAATATCTGGAAAAATTAGCATAAATGTTCGGTTCGAGAGGCATACATACGGTGGATTATGTATTGATAAAATGTAAAATGTAATGTTTTTAGTAACATACTGCTGAGATTTTCCAGATTATAATGAGTTGAAACACGGTATAAATCAGTTTATTTCTAGAACGGTACTAGATAATTGACTATAAATGTAACATTGCTAACCTGATTATGCTAAAAATAATCCGATTTATACCGTGTATTTATTTTCATCTGGAAAATCTCAGCAGTATGTTACGGAAACGTTCATGCCGATACGACAGAAAATGAGAAAATTTGAAGCGCGGTACCACTGACTCTGTCAGTGGTCACAAGTGCCAGCAATGGCACTTGTACTCGCGGATCATACGATCACGCGAGTCGATCCACGACTTTATAGTTTTTAACGTAAGGAGTAATAAAGATATATATCATCTGCAGTAACCTTTATCCAAGAAGGTTTCGTGGACACAACGGTACCCCGTCAGATTGTCATACGAGCGGGAGTCTGCAAATGGCCGCACGTGGGTCTGGACGTGTGTGAAATCCTCCGAGCGAATTTTGCAAATTTTCATCAATTTCTGATAGTTAAAGTGTTCCCTACACCTTATCACCTGTCAGTATTGTGTACCGTATTGGCTACGAATATTTTTGTGCCGGGTATGGCCCGCGAAGGCCCTAGATAAGTCGGACGCAATGTCTTCGCAGAAGCCACATGGCGCAAAGCGGAATATCGCGTCCATGACGGGGGACAAAGAGAATGTCTCACCAGAGCCCCAGCTTATATCCAGACAACCAAAAGCTCCTAAGTTAAACTCACTTCAACTGGACAAGCTATACAAGGAGCTCCGCAAGGAAAACAACCTATCCACCAAAAAAAAGTAACGCCTAACCTCAAAGCCAGCCGAAAGCATGGACAGGCGCCATCTTCCCAGGTGCTCCAACAGATGGCGGAGATATCACAGGCGGGTGCATCGACATCATCGTCCTCAGATTGGATTCAACCTAAAAAAACATCTAAAGCGAACAGCTCTTCGCTGACTAGTTTGACTCCTGCGTCAGACGAAAACAGATTCCAAATGTTATCCAACGACCTGGATATGGATATCGAGGACAATGCCACTACTTCAGGACCCCATACCTCAACAGCACCCAAAAAAGATCATAAGCAACCTCCCATATATACTATCAAGTCGGACATCAACTTTTTGATAAATACAATAACAAATGCTAACATCCCAAAGTCAGCTTTCTTCATTAAGGAGACATCCAAAGAAACACACATTATTTATGCGTCATCCTCTGACCATTATAATGCTATTGCAAAATTGCTTATAGACAACAAGACGCAATATTATACATACACACCTAGAAACCTTAAACCTAAGTCGATAGTATTAAAAGGTATAAAAGGAAACTTCTCCATTGAACAAATCAAGCTGGAGATTGAAGACTATAAATTACCAGAGGTGGAAATAATTCACCTAACTAAATTCGAATTTGATAGAACTCGACCTGATGCATTTCACTATCTCCTACAACTTTCTGCCAATAGCAAAACTAAAGATCTATTTAAAATAAAGTCTCTGGCTTTCCAAAAAATTCGGTGGGAGCACCTAAGAAAACCTAGTATTTTTCAGTGTCGTAAATGTCAGCGACTAGGTCACGCCAGTAAAAATTGTTTCCTGGACTACAGGTGTGTGAAATGTGCCAAAACCCATGAGCCGGGTAAATGTCCTATCCAGGAAATGGATAATAAAAACCACCTAATGTGCGCCAATTGCGGGCAAGAAGGTCACCCAGCATCATATAAGTCCATATATTAAGTTTGCCCATCAACAAAAGAAGTTGAACACTGTGGCAAAAGCTCAAGATACATACAAAAAAATAAACAACATCAGTGCTTCAATTCGAGAAGACATTTCTTTCGCTCAAGTTGTTGCTAATGGTGGAAGACTGCGCCCTCTCCCCCAAAGGATGGCTTCGACCTGGACTCGAACATCTCCAAACATTGAGGTGACAGAACATGCCAGGGACCGATACCCACAACACTCCAGGGATCATCAACAGCATCACGATAGCCAGCAAACTTCGCCATATCCTCCTTGGGTAACGGAATTCAAAAATGAAATTGCGAAGATAGTGACCTCGCAATTTAAATTACTTGCTGATAGGGTTACAAAAAATTCACATAAAATTGAGTTCATTCTGAACTCATTACATTCTAAATAAAAATGTCCAATAGACTAATCATCAATAGACCCATAAGAATAGCTGCAATCAATGTAAATTCTCTGATTGCTAATTATCGCAGACTTGAATTAGTTCAGTTTGCAGAAACTTATAACCACGATTTCATATTCCTTTCGGAAACAAAACTTAATAAAAGTCATGTAATTTCTTTTAAAAATTACGATATTATCAGGAGGGACAGACCTCATTCCGTACAAGGAGGAGGCACAGCTATCCTCATTAAAAAGGGGATACCATTTGAAATAGTGGATCTGCCATCTGCAGCCACTAACGAAATTCTCGAACACGCTATTATTAAAATTAATATTAGTAATAATAAATCGTTATTTCTAGTGAGCGTATACGCTAGGAATGATCATAGATGCATTTTCATAAATGAGATCAATAATCTCTTTCAAAAACTTAAGTTAAATGAGAATAAAAACTATTTCATAATAGCTGGGGATTTCAATGCCAGGCGTAAGGCATGGGGTGACTATGCCGACAACCAACGTGGCAAATACATGCGCCAATGGGCATCTGTGCATGATACTAGCTATAAACTTAGAATTATAACGCCGGCCTTTCCCACATATAAGCCAGCTCAATCATTTCTTGACATCTGTCTGGCGGATGCCCGTCTGGTTTGGACAGATGATCTTTGTGACAAGGCGAAGACGCTCCCATATGACAGTGACCACGCGGCCATATCCTTGACCTTTGAAGTTCAAAATGAGGATTTCATACTGAATGGGCCTACGAGTCAAGGCATTAAATTTAACTACAAAGCTACCAAGTGGGACGCTCTTACGAGCAAAATGGCTGAGTTGTATACACGTGATATCCCAGTGGACATTAACCTTTCAATAGAGGAAATAGACAATCATTTAAGATACTTTTCTGACACCATTACTCAGTCAATGTCTGCTATAATTCCTAGACACAAACAGATAGATAGTGTCAATAAATACATAAATAATAAAATTAGAAAATTACAAAAGAAGAAAAAATATATAGTTTCACTATTACACAAGTTACATATTATAGATCCGTCTGCTCGTCGGAACATAACTAGAACTTCAAAAAATACTGTAAAAAAATTAACGAGAGCATTACAAAGAGAGTTCAAATCATCAATAGAGAGATATTGGACCAATAGGATTAAAAAAATTGATTTCAGGAAATCCGATAACTTTTTCCCTAAAATTAACGCCATATTCAGACCAAAACAGTTCTCGAACATTGAAAATATACATATCAAGGAGGATGAAATAGCAATTCTTGAGAGAAGTGGATGTAACCTTAGTAATGTAACTAAAGCAGGTGATGAATTTATCTTTACGGAGCGTTCTGATAAACTTAATGTTATTGGAGCTCATTATGAGATTATTAATTCCCCCCGCTATCTAAACAACGGCACCAGACTGAAACAGATTGTTGATCATGAGGCGGAAGCAATTAAACTAGAATTTTACAATAACCGTAATCAAAATGTCTCTCTAGTCCAATTTGGAAATAATAACCCTGCTTATGATCCCACATTATCTGGTGTAGTATTGCAACCTTTCTGCAACCCAGATCAGATGATTAGAATACTTAAACGTCTTCCTAATAAATATTCTTCCGCTCTTGATGGCATCCCGCCGATTGTACTGAAGCATTTGCCCCTAAAAATGATTTTTGACATAACAGTTATTTTTAATAACGCCATTAATAAGTGTTACTTCCCTGTGATTTGGAAGGAGGCGAAGGTTTTGCCCATTCTCAAGAAAGGGAAAAATCCCAACATCCCGGCTAGTTATCGGCCCATCAGCCTTACTCCCAGTTTAAGTAAGGTTTTTGAAGCAATCTTGAACGATGCTTTGAATGAGCACTGCAAATTAAACAAAATCATTCCTGAGAGCCAATTTGGTTTCAAACACCGCCATTCTACAACTCATGCCATTCATAAAATGCTAGCAGACATAAATGGTCATGTTGCCAATAGCCATCCTGTAGGAGCAGCGCTCCTAGATTTGGAAAAGGCCTTTGACTCGGTCTGGCTAAACGGCCTAATTGTCAGACTAAACAGGGGTCATTCCCCTAAATGGCTCACACACATAGTTTGGGATATGGTCAGCGGTAAGAGTTTTGTTACTTGGGATGGTATCGATTTATCTAAAAATAAATTTAGGATAGAAGAGGGCCTTCAACAGGGTACAGTCAATTCACCGATTCTATTTAATATATTTATTAGTGAACTTCCAAAGTTATTTAGATTTAATGAACCCGGGCAGCCAGCAATGCAGTCGTTTGCGGATGACATTGTGATATATGTAGCGGACAACAGGGTGAGCCGCATTCGGGATGGTCTGGAGTTAGCCGTTGACAATGCAAATAGTTATTTGGCGATGTGGAATCTAAGAATGAATCCAGCCAAATGTGAAACCATTTTATTCCGCAAGCCACTGGCCAGATTAGCCAATAAAATCACAGCGGGCCAAAAGGATTTTCAAATCTCAACACTTGTGCCCGGTACCGACACCAGAACTCCGATTCCGCATCGAAAGACAATTAAATATCTTGGAGTACACATTGATTACCTGCTTAGAGGAAATAAACACATAGAAATTCAATTAAATAAAGCAAGTAAAGCCTTTCTAAGTAATAGTCGAATTTTTCGTAACAAATATTTATCCCAAAAAGCTAAGACAATCTTATACATATTACTAGTCCGTCCTATACTCACATATGCTGCTCCAGTGTGGTGGAACTTCAATCACACTAACGCCGAACGCCTCCGGTGTTTTGAGCGCAAGTGCTTGAGGGCATGTTTGGGCCTTTACAGGTCACAAAGTTCTGATTGGCAGCATTATGTAAGCAACGAAATATTATACAATTTAGCCGAAATATCACGCATAGACAATTTTATTATTAAAATTACAAGGGAATACTTCTCGAATCTCCCTAATATTGATAACATATTTCTTAAAGCTTTAGCTATTAGAGATGATGCGACTGTTTTTAGAAATCTGGCCACAGGCTATTTGTCTCCCCAGGCATTTCTCACTTGCGATGCTCATGGCCTTATTCAAGACGACAGAAACATCCCATGGATTTATCATTGGAGAAGGAACAAGGCGGACAAGCGTATTGCGCTCACCCTGAACGATACGCTCTATGACCCCGATAAATTTAAGTATTCCACAATAGTACCTGATAAAGACCTGTTTGATTATCACAGGCTTGTATTTACGAAGTGTTGGTGGCTGGATAACGCCTGTCCTTTCATACGCGAGCTAATCGTTCGACAGCAAGCCGTTATTAGATTTAATTAGCATTAATTACTCTGTAAGCTACTGAACCCATTGGGTTCATTTTTTTTTTTGTAAATAATGTATATATGTTCTAGATAATAAGGCTTTTCTCTTCTATTTTTCTTCTTTCACCTCGCATAGTGATATTAGAGTGGTTTTTTATGGACATTTTTTCCACAACTTTATTCAGGGCAACTTTGCGCCGATGACTGAGATCGCAACTGTGATTTTAATTTTACTTTTTATTCTTTAAGTATTATGTAAAAAGATAGTTTGACAGTGAGTTATGTAGGCATCGTACAAACTGTTAACAATGTCATTTCGTCGAGACCGTATGGCAGTTTTTTTTATGTTTATTATAAGCCATTAATGTTATTGATACCTGTCCTAAATAAACATTTTTTAAAAAAAAAAAAAAAAATTGTCATACGAGCGGCCCGGGATCAAGTCCCCTGCAACCCATAACTTTTTTTTCAAGTTTTTCCCGTGGAAATATATTTTGATAACATTACGTATTATATAGTGCGTTACATATTACTCTATGCAAATTTTAACATTGAAAATGCATTTATTACATAACGCAAGGGTGGACTTATACCTGCTAATTTTCGCAGTACAAAAATTTGAAAGCACCGGTGAAAGAGATGATTAGAATAATATGTTATGTTATAAATGCATTTTCAACGTAAAAACTTGCGTAGAGTAATACGCAACGCACTATATAATACGTAATATTCACAAAATATATTTCCACGGGAAATATATATCCATCTATGCGCCAAAAATAACTAAACATAAATATTGCACAGAATGACAGCAGATAATAAGAATTGCGAAGTTTAGAAGGGATATTGATACGCAAATTAGTATTATTTCATAAATTATTAAAATAAACTATCAAATTAAAGAGACTTTATCTTTATTTGTCGAGCCGAGCGACATTGTATCGCTCACCCGCTTAAAGGCCGCCACACACGGTCCGGCCGAACTGACGGTTTGGCCTGCGCAGGCCGAACTGTGCAGGCCGGCCGGACCGTGTGGATGCACTCGGCCGTCAGGCCGGCCTGCACAGGCCGAACTGTGCAGGCCGGCCGGACGCCGCACATGGTCGGGATAGGAATAGTTAGTGACATTCTTGTTTAATAACTTTTAAACTATAAAAGATCTCGGAATGGCGCCAAAAAACATGAATTGAAAAATTTATTCCATTCTAATGATTTATAATTGAATATATTGTACGTTCATTTAATGTTTTTTTTCCAGTTTTTCAACTTAATTGTTATAAAAAATTTGAAAACTATTTATTTAGTATTTTATTTAATGCTCTTTAAGCGTTTAAATCGCTTGTTGGGGAAAGTTTTAGTTTCCGATTATAAGGAAAAACCAAATAGTACTATTAGAAATTTTGACGAAATCTACAGTTTAGTTAAACATTAATATTCATTTATTATTAATTTATTCAATGGATTTGTTCATTTCAGCGTATTAAGAAATTCTTTATTCTTAATTGTATCGATATGGAAGTGATACCGATAGATTCCTTATGTTTTTCCGATGAAGATCACACAAAATTTCATGTAAATCGGATTATTTTTATCAAATTGAGCTTGAAAATATAATTCGATTTTTCATGAAATTTCCTTCATTATGGTCCGAATTAGTGTCGTTCTTGGTGTTAGTTTCATGAGCGAAACATGAGGAATCGATAGGCGTCGTTTTAGCAAAGATCTGATGAGAAATGCGGAAATCCTGGATATTTCTGACTTTTTAATGGTATTCCAACCCTTTCGAAGATCGAGAGCCATCAAATTCCTGTCCTCGCCACGGGGTACAAGGCGGCATCTCTTTGACAGGCGTCGCTGGAGAATCACCCTGTTGTATACATTCAGTAGATTTCGGTAGCAGAAAGTTTATTTTTCCTTGCGCAATCCGGACTGTGCAGGCCTGCCGGAGCAAAATGGAAAAACGATTCGGTCGGCCTGAGGCCGCGGCCAGATCCGACCCGAACGCCACTTGAGACTCCCTATTCTCCATTTCAGCGTAGTAAAAAATTCATCATTATTTATCGTATCGATATGAAAGTGGCACCAATGGATTCCTTATGTTTTTCTGATGCAAATCATAACAAATTTCATGCAAATCGGACTACTTTTACACAATCAATTTATATTCCTTATGTAAAAGTAGTCCGATTTACAAGAAATTTGGTATGATTTGCATTAGAAAAACATAAGGAATCCATTGGTGCCACTTTCATATCGATACAATAAAGAATAAAGAATCTTTTACTACGCTGATATGAATATTTCACATTTTCATCCTCGACTGCAGGGGTCGACCTCAATTCGCTACGTTCACCCGAGGATTCATACTTGTTTCAGAAAAAAATAATTATTTATTCTTTATGTTATCGATATGGAAGTGATGCCGATATTGCGTATCCCTATTTTGCGTTTAGAGCAATTTTTTGTAGCTAATATAAAGCCTACTACGGCTAAAGCGTCGTCTGTCGATGTCGTGGTCAGCTGACAAAACTGTGAATACTGTAGGGCTGTTCCAATGCCCGAAAGAAGCGAGCCGAGCCTCACTCGGCTCGAAGAACCGAGCCGAGCCGAGTGCCCGTAAAAACCGATCGGCCGCAACAACCGAGTAGGTACAATTTTTCCGAGCCGTCCGAAAAAACCGAGCGGGCCGTAGACTGTGTCGAGTAGGTTGAAGGTTGGACGTTTCGGGCAATGAAAATGTTTGGAATATTTTAGGAAACGTGTAGGGGAAGGTGGGGCAAGACGGGGTGGGGGGCAAGACGGGGTACTCCCCCCCATCTCGTGATACAAACGCACTTATCAAAATTCAGCATACGCGTTAAACGTGTCGTTACCGACACCGTCAGTGAGCAGCAAGTCAGTGAAACACGTGGACGTGTGACAAAGATAGATCAGAATTTATAATTTATTGGGATTTCTTAATATCTTCCTTATTTTTAGCACCCGTGATAATGATATGATAATATAGAAGATCTTCAGTACATGTATATGTTTCTGAGGCAGAATTTAGCTGGCTATAAGGCACGTGTGTCATTTTATCCTTTCGCAAATAATGTTTCGGGCAGTGTTCATATGATTGTAGTGAGATGAGAAGGGGCAAGATGGGGTACCTCTTATTTTCATTACCCCATCATGCCCCTCACAAACCTAGAAATAAAAATCAAACTTTCTCATTGTTCCAGGATAGTTAGAAACTACAAACGAAAGACGGACCGAGGAAAATGATACTTCTTTTCTACTAATTAGTCCAAAAGAACTGATTCCCGTCCCAATCACAAAGCAAAAGACTCGTATGTCGAGAAAACTGGAAACACCGCAATTATAACATCTTCATTTCTCCTGTGCTGATGTACGAGATGAGGACGATGAAGCCATACATATGTGCCGCCTCTGTCAACCCAATAAATAATTAATTTATATATATTTACTTTATTTATATTGTTTTTTAATTGGTACCCCATCATGCCCCACCCGTGGGGCAAGACGGGGGGGATAGGACTTTTTCTGAATTTTTTTATTTATTCCATTGAAACCTGTAAAGATTAGGTTGATTCATAGTTAAACTGAGAGACTTATTACCAAAGAATCGCTCAGACATAAAATTGATTAGTTGATTATGAAAACCTGTGTTTTATTCATCATCAAACCTTAACTACCCCGTCTTGCCCCACCTTCCCCTATCTACTGGAATGTGAATAATGGTTGTTAATAATGTGAATAATTATAAAGTAAACTGAAAATGGAAATACACTGCTGGACAAAATTAAAGGAACACTATAATGTCCCGATAAATTCGGTCATTTTGAAATGGCTGTATCTCCGCGAAAAATTGTCGCAAAAAATACTTAAAAAGCAGTTTAGCGCTTCCAGTTTCTAGTTTTTGATTCAAGGACACATTTTTTTCAGCCATTATGGTACTGTTTTATCAAGATAAAGCACAGGAAACAAAATTTAAAAAATTTAAAATACTGTCAGGCCGGCCGGAGTGTGTGGATGCACCATCCGGCCAACCTGCGAGGCCGGACGGAGCGTGTGGGGGCACTACGGGCGTCCGGCCGGCCTGCACAGTTTGGCCTGCGCAGGCCAAACCGTCAGTTCGGCCGGACCGTGTGTGGCGGCCTTAACCTGTCGCCTGGAGTTGCTCGGCGATGTATCATCGATTATGCACAAACAGAATTTCTTTATTTTTCATCGTACCAATATAAAAGTGTTTCTGCCGATATTGACAGAAAATAATTTAAATCGGACTACTTTGAACGAAACAGGCTTTCAATTCTGCAAATAAATTTTATGTGTAATATTGTAATGACAGTTCAAATTGTGTCAGGTTTGATATCTTTCCATCTTTCCTTTTTACAATCCCGGACCTCTCTATCTTTCATTGTTGCTACGTTCAGTGAGGCTCTGCCGCTAGACGCAGCTCTCGTGCTGCATTCCTTGAAGACTTCTCGATAAAAAGAGAGACCTCTGTGGCAACAGCGCGACAGAGGCAGAGAGAACAGTACATGTGGCAACTATGCGTCAAAAATTAGTCTACACAGAGTGACTGGAGATGTCACCTATGTACAAACTCTTTTTATCGATCGTAGTAGTTTCAATAGGGTCCGTTTGTTTACTGGAGACGCTTCGATCGATTCGGATCATAACAAAAATGAGACGGCCCCCTTAAAGAAAATAATAACTTACTTGTTTTAAAATCTGACAAAGGAAATACTACTGTGCTGGTTAATAAAGATTTTTATATCGCGGAGGTATTGAAGATGTTGAATGATGAAACCACATATACAGTTAGCAGATTTGAATACACTTGCACCTTTGAGAGGAGATCTAACTCTATTGTTTCTAACTTTGTGAGGAAACAGCAAATAAGCGAACAAATAGGCAAACTTTTAAAGACCAACAATTCTATTGTACCCAGAGCATATGCCCTTCCGAAAACACATAAAGAAACTCTGTCTTTGAGAATCTTCGTCTCTTCTATTGGTGGTCCTACATATAAATTATCGAGTTTTCTTGCCAACATACTTTCGAAAACAGTGGGAAAGTCTCCATATCACACGGTGGATACTTGGCAATTTTGCAAAGAAATTAGGAATATCCAACTGCCTGATGATTCATTGCGTTTGGTATCTCTCGATGCTGTGTCTCTCTTCACTAATGTTCCCATTGATTTGGCAATACAGGTTTTACATCACCGTTGGACAGAAATTGAACAACACACAAATATTGACCGTGATGGATTCCTCCAGGCGGTAAAATTCGTGTTGGAAGCGAACATCTTTTTGTTCAATGGTGTGTTTTACAAGCAGGTTTTTGGAACGGCGATGGGTTCACCAATTTCTCCAGTCATTGCCAATTTAGTGATGGAACGATTGGAGACGATCTCTCTCTCAAAGGTACCATTTCAGCCTATTTTTTATAAAAGATACGTAGATGACATTATTACCTGCATCAATTTGGAAGATTTGCAAACACTGCTTGACACTTTTAACACTTTTCATAATAGATTGCAATTCACGTATGAGATCGAGGAGGATTCTTGTCTAAGTTTTCTTGACACTGTTGTTATCAGGTCAAACAATAAATTGTTTACCAACTGGTATCATAAACCAAGTTGGTCGGGTAGATACATAAATTTTTTTTCGGCTCATCCTATGCAACACAAAGTTGGTTTGATAAAGGGATTAATAGATCGCGCCGTTTTACTTGCTGACCCCGAATTTCGACCAGCTAATTTGCTTCTTGTTAGGGACACTTTGAAACGTAACGGGTACCCTGGAGAGATGGTTTCGGCAATTATCAGAGAACGTGTTTTTGAAATCTATCATCCGTTAGTAGTTGAAAAGCGTAAAGAAGAAAAAAATAAAAAAACGGGGCCGATCAGTTGGAAAAATACGGTGGTCATACCATTTATTAACAATATTTCAAATGATATTAAAAGAATCTTCTGGAAAGCAGGAATTCACATCATTTTCAAACTACCTCTTTATACTAAAAGTCTATTTCCACCAATCAAAGATAAAATAACATTACTTAAAAACTCGAACATACTTTATTTAATCCCTTGCATGGGGTGTAATCAAGTGTACATTGGACAGACATCCAGGCTTTTGGAGAAACGTATTTACGAACATAAGAGGAATATTTTTTCACCTCTCCTGCAACACACTGCATTAACCAAGCACTCGATGGAGTTCGATCATAGATTTGACTATGACAATGTCAAAATAGTGGATAGGGAAACCAAATTAAATCAGAGAATTCTATTAGAAACATTGCATATGATTAAACAACCTAGCGTAAACCTTAGGTATGAAACACCTAAAATACAAAATTATTACGCAACCTTATTGAAGGAATAAGGCCGAATGAAGCAATTCTTTCTATTAGAATTTTCTTTCTCGCAGTCTCTATGTTTGAACTGTTTTATACATATTAGTTTTAACGTTATGTAATTGCCTTGAGTGATTGATTATTCATCAACAATTGATTTTTGGTACACTAGCAGTGGGTCGTGAGGTTTTGTATTCCCCACGTCTGATTTGTTTCATAATATTTAACGGTTCCAACGGCTACATGGTGTCGTGCTACGCGATTGGCTTCGCCCTCGGTATGATCTTGCCTTCTGTATTTTGTTTTTCTCAGTCACCGTCCAACCAACTCGCACGTCGCACGCTTCTATCAAGCATGTTACATAAAAGCATACGCAGTATTTAGTTATTCAAACTTTTCCTTGATAAAGGTCTAAAAACTGACCGAAACGTTGGAAGATGATACTTCTTATATTTGCAAATTAGCTTTTATTCCTTTTAATTGACCGAAACTGTGCGCCGAAATCATATTTTAATATTTTAAAAATTTTACGGTCGAAATTTTAACTTTATTATTTAAAAAAGTATTTATTCTTTTTTTATTAATATACATGATCGGTGATTACAATTGTTACAAAATAATATAAGTAGCGCATATAAATCCAAAGAGGGACTTTCAACATTTAAATTTACAAATCCACGTCCCGTAAGCACTGGTACCTAGTAGGGGCGATATCAGAAAATTTCATTCAATATTTTCGACTTCTTTTTTGTGTAAAAGCATCATGTTTCCTGTTGTGTTAGTGCTGAAAACAAACACAATATTAGTATAAAATTAAACGTAACGTATGGATAAACAGGATACATGCCATACTTACTTCAACTTCATCTCCGCACAGTACACACCCTAGGCGATCATGCATGCTCCTACGAACATTAACATTTATAAGAAAACATATGTTAAATTATTATCTACTAAACAAGACGCCAAACATTCGCACATCGCGCGTAACCCTACTTTTCTATCTCGCAGATAATAATGTAAATCTCGATTTCCGCGACGTAGATAATTGGAAATTATTCAATTCCATAATGAAGTTTACCTTCTCGATACGTTGAGATGATTTGTCTGGATATTGTTGCTTAGAATCGCGTGGAATAAGTATTCTTCGAGCGTATGTACGGCTTCAACCAGAATAGATACCACTTTGAGCAAAGGGTATATAGGTATGTAGATGTACCACGAGTACTAATGTGGTATAATGGGCTACGCTCGGATTGGCTGCGCCATACTGCCGAAACTCGTGATTAGTCAAGACACTATGTCCAGTTTGTGTTCGTTTTCGAGGTCTGAGGTGGCAATCACTGGCAGTGGCAATAAGTGCCGGCTAAATCGAAGAATATTCCACGCGATTCTGAGCAACAATATCCAGGCAAATCATCTCAACGTATCGAGAAGGTAAACGTCATTATGGAATTGAATAATTTCCAATTATCTACGTCGCGGAAATCGAGATTTACATTATTATCTGCGAGATAGAAAAGTAGGGTTACGCGCGATGTGCGAATGTTTGGCGTCTTGTTTAGTAGATAATAATTTAACATATGTTTTCTTATAAATGTTAATGTTCGTAGGAGCATGCATGATCGCCTAGGGTGTGTACTGTGCGGAGATGAAGTTGAAGTAAGTATGGCATGTATCCTGTTTATCCATACGTTACGTTTAATTTTATACTAATATTGTGTTTGTTTTCAGCGCTAACACAACAGGAAACATGATGCTTTTACACAAAAAAGACGTCGAAAATATTGAATGAAATTTTCTGATATCGCCCCTACTAGGTACCAGTGGTTACGGGACGTGGATTTGTAAATTTAAATGTTGAAAGTCCCTCTTTGGATTTATATGCGCTACTTATATTATTTTGTAACAATTGTAATCACCGATCATGTATATTAATAAAAAAAGAATAAATACTTTTTTAAATAAGTAGCATTAATTATTTAATAAACTGTAGAATTTGCTTGCTGGTTATGTAAGGGTAGGGACAGCCGTGTGGCGTCACGCGTAGGGAATAGTTTGGTAATTCTGGCCTTCAGATGGCGCTGTTATACGTGTCAGGCTAGAGACCCTTTAAGTAGAGTCACGCAATCACGTCTAAGTTAGGTCGGTTTGACGCCATGTTTTGTCAAAGGTGTGAAAATATAAATGTCGGTATAGTGGCGGTATATACAAAGTTGCTTGAAAGCATTATTTTGATTGGTGCCGCCATTTGTATTTTCACACCTTTGACAAAAAATGGCGGCACCAATCAAAATCGAGGCTGTGTTTGCGTGACTCTACTTAAAGGGTCTCTATGTCAGGCGAACGGCAGGATCTGATGCGAATCTGCTGCCCATCTGACGTCAGAGTCCTGATGTCAGGCTCTGTACCTCAGAACGTATCCTAATGCGGACATAGATGACTACGGATCTGACGTCAGGCTCTGCGCTCTCATGGCAGACCCTGCTGCCAATCTGACGTCAGATCGCATACATCTGGTTATCAGGGATTACTCTCAGCAAAGAATAAACACTCAGCTGTCAGCACAAGACGTCAACCGTAGATTACAGGAATATAATAAAGTACAATTTGATAAAAGACACAAAAAGATTACGAAATACAAGGTAGGAGATTTTGTTTTAGTTAAAAAGTTACAACACAAAGTAGGTACAAATACAAAATTAGAGCCAAAATACAAAGGACCGTACCAGGTAAAAGTCGTCTTAAAGAAAAATCGTTTTGTTATTACGGACATACCGGGATATAATGTATCGTCGAAACCGTATAATACGATTCTGTCTGCAGAAAAAATAAAGCCTTGGATTCGAATTAAAGATGTTTCATCAGATAATGACGCAGATGCGGTAGGGACAAATGATAATGTAAATAAGGAAACCAATGATGAGTCGCAATCCCAACCACATAATTTGAGCGATTAAAAGTTTAATTTAAATTGTATATAGTTAAGTTAAGAGAAGTTATTGTGAAAAAAAATTTTCAGCTTGGTTTTGAGATAATTTTATAGAAAAAAATATGTATATTTTGTTATATTTCAAGTTTATTTGAATGGTTGTAAAGCGTTTTTATTTTAATATAATTGTAAGGTTGTTCGAGGTCGAACAACAGTGTCAGGTTGGCCGAAACTGTAAGATTCGCGCAATAGATGGCGCGTGTAATGAGGAAATCAGATACGAGGTGCGCTCATCTAGAGACATTGATGTAAGTAGGGATGTAGTGCAAAATCACTAACAGTGATTTATCACAGTGACCGCAGAATCACGATCACAGTCGTGATTGAAGTTAAATCACGACCGTGATTGTGATTTTTTTAACTTGAGTGAATTGTTTACTGTGATCGTAATTCTTGATCTTGATTGAATTATTTTTTATAAAATACTTCAATATAGCTTGTGGTACAGTCAAAGTGTGTTAATTCAGCGAATATATAGTCAATGTATGCACGCACTGATTTGATTGGCCAAAGTATTGACATATTTTTTAACTAAAGTGAAGAAATATTCGTTAATTTAAATAGATCAAGAACGATTACATTGGTTCAAAATATACAACTGAGATCCTATAAGAACAGTGAGGACTTGAGAATGTTTCGAGAGAAAATAGAAATTGGGGTTATGTGGCGCGTGCAAAGAGCAGTTATGCTCTCCACCAATCAGAAGCGATTACGAAAGTTACGGATCACTGTGAAAAATCACCGTGATTGGGAACGAACGTGATCGGCTCACTCGTGATTCACAAATCACGGGGCGGTATTCACAGTCGCGTCTTGAGCGAATGCTTGAGATCATCTTCTAGAAGACGATCTTGTTTGCCTGAAGACATCAGGTATTCATAGTCGTTGCTCAAGATGATCTGAAGCATTTGCTTGGAATAAGCGATTGCTTATATGACGTATCCATTTACTTTATAAAGCATTTACTCAAGCATTTGCTCATTCACGTTCGGAAACTTTCGGAATAATTCTGTTAGAACAACCAATGATGAAGGATATTCCGTTCGTTCCTTGGTGGACGACGGAGTAGAATACTCGAACGTGAGTGAGTGATGCGTATGACCGTCGAGGTTATATTATAGCGATGCCGGGGGACAGTTTATCGGAGAGTCTCCGGAATGGCGATGATAACCCCTCGCGGTGCTTTATAATGATTTCAGGAACAACGTAATTCGGAGCATAATCAAGGAAATTAGAAGTAAAATTGATTTATATTGATTTATATAATGAACTAATATATAAACCCAACCACTAAACTGTAATGCGTGTGAGCGTCGAGGTTATATTATAGCAATGCCGGGGGAACAGTTTAGCAGAGAGTCTCCGGAATGGCGAGGATACCCCCCGTGGTGCCTCACGATGACTTCCAGGACTTCGATACGATAGAATAAAGAATATTGTTTTTATGTAACAGGTATCAAGGGGGGCAATTTTGGGATGGTGGTAAAGAAAAATATATACCCTTCTCGCTTTTTAACGTTTTGTAGTACCAATTTAATTAAAAATTTAAAATCGAAATTGAAAAATATTCCCATTTTTAGCATAAACTTAACAAAGATCAATTTTGAAATTTCGCAATTTTTTCTCAAAAGTCCAGTTGCTCCAGGATCACCCTGTTACATGCGTGATGGCCCATATACCATGCGTAAGCATGCAAGTAGTTGCAATTGCAGGGCAATCGGCAGGCCACGATTATTTATTTTCGCCAGTCCTTCAATAATTCTCGGTAAAATACTATGTAATACAGAGTCCTTATTAAATCGAAATCGCCTTTTAAATTCATCTTCATCGTAATATTCAAATGGATTTTGCACGTCCCGAATATACCTTCTAACGACTGTATTGTCCGCTATATAATCATCTTCGTCAATATCGTTAATATCAATATTAATGTCGATATAGTCTACAAAATCCATTTTTCGCGTCCTTTATGCAGGTAATGGCGGAAGTATTTGATAGTTTAAACTTTCAACGCGTTGCCGGGGAATAGAATCTCTGGAGTGGAGGGGGACTATCACGTGACGGTACATGGGTGATGGAATCATCACGCACACATACGGCCACTGCCGTAGATGTTCCCCCTCTACTCCGGACATTCTTCTGGTGGAATCTCAAGACGGTCTCAAGACATGTAAAACGTCGTCTTGAAAATATAACCTCGTTTTACCGTCTATTTTGACACATGTGACGTCATACAAGGATTTACTTATTTGAAAAAGATTTTCCTCAAGCAAATGCTCAAGACACGACCTCAAGACGCAACTATGAATCTAGGCGGCATCTTAAGCAAATGCTTGAGATGGTCTTGATCTCAAGACGCGACTGTGAATACCGCCCACGGTTCTAGCCAACACTAGATGTAAGCGGAGCCAGAGAGAGCGTCTCGGCTCGAAGCGTGAGCAATTGTCTTTGGAACGTTGATCAAGTAACCACGTGCGAGCTTTATTACCTGTGTGACATTTGAGTGAGAGCATTGCTATTTCGTCTAAAACTAATGGTAATCGAGATTCCGGTAATCTGCCTGCATTATCCATTACTTATTTTAGCAAATCGAGGCATCATAAATTACTTAGTGCGTGTAAATTTATGTACTCGGGAGCACTTACGTGCTCAAACGTATTTCAATCTCCCGTTCTGTGAAGGCGTACGGGTTATCTGCTATTTGTGTTATATTTCCAACTGCGTATCTCGCGAAGACGCAATCGTTAAATAAATCTTGAAGAATCCAACCTAACATCCTGACGAAAAATTACTTTAATACCTTACAACACTGAATGGAAAAATATGTTATTATCTATACGATGGCGATTAAAAACGTACGCAATTATAGTGTTGTAGTTTTCCACAAACCGATACTTATAATTAACAATACTTAGCTAATAAATATTTATACTTAAGGAATTGATTTTAAATCCAGTAACTACGAAAAATGCGTCCATATTTATACACGTGCAGGCACCACACTATTGCACACATCGATACTTAGTTTATGTCTGGTCAGTCCAATGCTAAAGCAAACGTCTTCTATTCAGCTTACTAATATCTGTAAACTGAGATTTACGATACGAACGTGACTATGAACCCATTTTGGGGAACTGTCATCCGCATTTTGTTACAGCAATTTTATTCATTTGCTAAAGTCATGTTCAGATATATTGGCCGGTAGATGCATTTTCGCCAGCAGCGCTCGAGGAGAAATCAGCCACCACCACCTGACGATCGTGGATTGGCAGTTAGAGTTACGGGGCCCCCGAAAGGTATGGTGGGGTAACGTGAGAACGTAGAGAAAAGGAGCACCGAGACAGGCAAGCGGTGTGGTGGGAGAATATCCCTCACGAAACTCACCGGCCAATATATTTGAATACGATTTTAGCTTAAAGTACCCGGCATTGCCCAGGTAAAACTTTGATTGCCACAGAGTGTCAAAGGGATGAAATAAGGGCGAAGGGGAGGGATGTCCAGATTTCATGGTACCCTATATGTTTCACATGGTTTAGAGAGTAATTACGCAATATTTGGCTCAGATTGGTTAAAAAAATCAGGATAAAAAGTATCCTATATGTTATTTCCGGTCCTATACCACGTGTATACAAAATTTCAGAAAGTAATCCGTTGCGTAGTTGCGATGCGATTGAATAACAAACATACAAACATCCGAACATCCGATCACACTTTCGCATTTATTATATTAGTAGGATGAGCAGGGAAATCTTCGAATACTAACTACATCCTAGGCGAGTCCGAGTTTTTTCTACTTTTCAATAGCAATTGCCATATCATAAACCCAGGCAATGGGACCTCTTGTACACCGTCCACTCGAGAGTCGCTGGGGCCCCCACCAATCGCAGTCATTCAAGCCTGTCGTAAGGGTATGAGGTTGCACCGCACACTACTATAGTTTGCCCTATCCGTGGCGCGCCCGCCTTATCATTGGCTGTCGAGCTCTCCTTCCGCGTGGCTATAGTAAACATCATGGAGCCCGGGTTCCCAAAAGGCTCGATGTGGCCTTCGCTAAGTCAGGACATACCTATACAGGGTCAGCGTTTTATCCTGAAACCCGCGCTCGAGCGAACAGGTAAAATGGCAACAGCGCCTCATGGACGCATTTCACTACAACCATGCACCGTCCCGGCATTCGGAGAGCTGCCGGCGATAGCTGGACAGCAGTGATGCCCGAGCTTCGAGAATTTTGGGCTGGTCTCTTTCAAATTAACGTCGCAAAGAGCTATTCAGAATTTCCAGCCCGGGTTGAAAAATTTGGGGCCTTTTCGTATAACTTTAGAACTATAAAAGATAACGGAATGCAATTTGCGCCGAAAATGAGGAAAAATTATTCCCTCCTAATGATGGATAATTTAACATATTTTACGTTTACTTAATATTTCTTCTATCAATTTTATAACCATAATTATTGTAAAAAGCTTTTGCAAATTGTTTATTTGATACTGCATTTAATGCCGTTTTTAAAATTCGTGGTCTTGATAAAAAATAGGCTAGTTGTTTCTGTATCACTACTTTCATAAATGGAGAAATTAAATTCTTATTCAATTATGTGTTGGTTCTGCACACCTCAGAATCTATTGTACTGGTTTTCTTTTTTATGATTGTGTCCTTTATGCAGTGCATACCTAGATCAGCTGTAAGGGGTAACTACTGGGACGTTCCTTTGATTGTAGCGGTGTTTGAATGTTTTTTTCTATACTTCTTGTGGCCGAATGTTTTAGCTATTCAACGCCACGCCTATACCGGCTTCCGTTAATGTCATTTGTTGGAACGATGTGCCATTATTGTGGCTTTTACGAGTACGTGGCGAAACATCTCTCCGTACAAGGGTATAGCGACACGGTTAACCCTGTCGTAGCTAAAATTTTTGAAATTGAGACGAGTACTAGATCAGTCCACATTATTTTCAAACCCCATTACAGTAATCTGGGAACCGATTTTAAAAGCGGAGCGCGCGGTTCAATTACTTGGGCCGGGAAATTCCCAATACCTAGCTCTTTGCGACGCTAAAATTTCCGAAGCTCGGGCATCACTGCTGTCCAACGGTTGCTGGCAGCTCTCCGCTGGGCCGGTGTATGGTTGTAGTGGAATGCGTCCGTGAGGCGTTGCTGCCATTTTACCAAGTTTGCGCGAGCGCAGAGTAGTATGTCTAGGAGAGTTCTAACTCGGGAGTGTTGAGGGGAGCGCGGGGGCGGGGGAAGTGTTGGCATGCGAGGGAGTGCGGTGGGGGGAACTCTGGGCGCGGGGAGAGCAGGGAGTGGAAGACAGGTTGCGTGCGCACCAGCCGCGGAGTGGTGGAAGCCGTAATCATGGAGGGGATCAGTCCAGGCCAGGGGGTGGACAGTAATATAGGCGCCGTGCAGAAACATAGTTCATCCCGTTTTGAGTAGAAGCTAGATGGCGTTGTTCCGCCCCTCCACGCCCCGCACTCCGCTGGCGCTAGGTTGCGTCTGTCTTCGTTGCACTCAGTAATCAGTTTATTAGCTGCCATTTGCCCTGATTTGCCGCCATTCTCTGTCATTTGCTATATCATTATATCTGATCAAATTGTCAGCAATCATAAGCAATTATCAGTGAAATTTTTATCGGTAAAGTGCAGTAAAGTGTTGTGTTTGGTAAGGTAAGTAATTTTGCGTTGAAAATGAACATGAAACGGAATTCAAATGACAAGCAAAAGTGTGCTGCCCTGGATTGTCCATCAACTCGACAGGTAAAATCTCATCGTTTTCCAAAAACTACAATCGCTTCGCAGTGGATTAAAGCAACGCATAATCCGCGATTGCTAGGCTTAACCTCCAAGCAAGTTCACGATGAGCGATACGTAATTTGTCATTTACATTTTCAAGCACAAGATTATCAATGCAGTAAACAGAGAAGGCTGAAGAAAGGAACAGTACCTTCCTTGTTGCTGCCTGACAAAAGGGAAAGCAGTTCATCGTCAGAGGAAGTAGATGAGAAAATTGATGTGGACAGAAAGGAAGATTTGTCACCCGGGATCAATATTACTCCG
Source organism: Andrena chrysosceles (assembly GCA_963855975.1). Lineage (NCBI taxonomy): Eukaryota > Metazoa > Arthropoda > Insecta > Hymenoptera > Andrenidae > Andrena > Andrena chrysosceles. Next base: position 56,261,863 of record OY979767.1, on the reverse strand, counting down.
CCTACTGCAGATTTTTCACCCGTTACATTTTCAACAGTGAAAATTTCCACATGAAACAAATTTTCAATGTCTACAAAAAACTGTGGTATGTATCTATGTTTATTGAAAAAAAAAATTTATTAGTACACGTACATTTTATTCTTCCATCTGATAGCGGCAATGTTTTAAACTCAGAGACAATGGGCCTAATGAATAAAGTGAAAGCAATTGCTTTTCCTTAATATTTTACTAGGAATTGCTTAAATTCATATGAATAAAAACACAAGCAATTGCTTTATCTTATAGAAAATCTTAAATTGCCAAGAATTCGTTTAAAGCAAACGCTTTTCCTTAATATTTTAAGGAATTGTTTGCAATCGAATGCATAAAAGAAGCAAGCTTTTTTTCTCCTAATAAATTTTTATTTTAAATATCATTTCACTCATGTACCTATAATTACTAATTTATTTTTAATTAAAAATAAACAATTTTTATCATTTTAATATTAATTGTAATAACCAGTATTTAATGTTGTACCTTAGGACGAGATCGGGTGAGGAGCACTGAACGCGAGCGAGCAGGGATAGCCCGAGAGAGAGTGAGAACGTTACCGGCAGTCACAGATACCATTTACTTATACAGTCTAGTATAGAGATAAGGCCTCTTGTATGAAACCATTTGGAAATAAGCCCTTTTGTTATAAACACATTTGGAAATAAGTACTTTTGTAATGTACACATTACTTTGCTTGGAATATAATAAAAAAATTCTTTAAAACAATTTCATTACCTGTTCTTATTCATAAAACACACTTTTATGAATAAGAACTTAATAAAATGAAGAGACCGATAGAAAAACATACAGAAATACATAATTAGCTATTACAAATAGTTACTGTAACAACTAATCATGTATTTTTGTATGTTTTTCTATTGGTCTCTTCATTTTATTAAGTTCTTTAATTACGTACAGCACATTATCTGAATAATATCTGCATCATCTGAACGGTCATCTATTATCTTATTTTGGGGTTCTGAGTAGATGCTAGATGGCGTCGTTGGCGTCTATCCTTCTGCATTCTTAAAGCATTGGAGAGTCCATGCCCTGGTCCAGGCCGAGCCGCCGCGGAGACCTCTCCACAACTGGCCCACCGTCGGAAATTTCCATAGAGGGAGAGGATCACTTTGGCCCACTCTCGAAAATTTTTTCATACCTAACCGAGGGAGGGAATGACCTTGGCCCACCCCCGAAAACTTTTTTGCAGGCCTGACCTACAACCGAAATTTCTTTCCATGCCAACATGCGACGGAAATTTATTCCCCAACGCAGAGAACTGATAATTTTGAATCAACGATCTAGCGAACCATTATGTAGCAAACAGACATCTTTCTTCAAACAAATATGCCGCAAGCATTCTAATGCTAACAATATTTCGAACATCGCAGCGTATCGCGCGATAACGTGTGTTATGTGAATCCTCTGAGAAAGCTATGCAAGATGATACCTACCATTTGGCAACGCGAAGAACGCACGAACGAAATATAATACTTGTTTCGCTTAATCTTACGCTGAATCTTAAAATTATGGCAGGTAAATGAAATTGTGAAATAATATATGTTTACGATATTGTATATTGTTACAAACAAAACCTTATTACAATTACAATGTAATTGTGACCAATTACAATGTAATTGTGGTTACAATTACAATGTAATTGTGACCAATTACAATGTAATTGTGGTTACAATTACAATGTAATTGTGACCAATTACAATGTAATTGTGGTTACAATTACAATGTAATTGTGGTTACAATTACAATGTAATTGTGATTACAATGTAATTGTAATTGTGATTACAATGTAATTGTAATTGTGATTATAATGTAATTGTAATTGTGATTACAATGTAATTGTAATTGTGATTACAATGTAATTGTAATTGTGATTACAATGTAATTGTAATTGTGCAGGGTAATTACATTGTAATTGTAATTGTGCAGGACAATTACATAGTAATTGTAATTGTACAGGACAATTACATAGTAATTGTAATTGTACAGGACAATTACATTGTAATTGGAATTGTGCGGGGCAATTACATCCTAATTGAAATTACATGTAATTGCAATTACTTTTTAATCGGAATTATTCTGTAATTGTAATGAAAGTAATTGATTACGTAATCAATTACATTTGTAATTGCAAATGTATAATAATTACAAATGTAATTGATTATGCCCAACTCTGCCATGGACGCCTCAACCGCGCAGCCATCGCAGGGCCAATCACCGGCCCCGACCGTCGCATCCGCAGATCCACCGGCTCGGCCTAGGGCGCTTTTTTATTTGAAACCAAGTTGGAGCATATAATTTTATAATATATCGCGTTAAAATATTTAGATTTTCCGTTAAATTAGTAGTAGCCACATTGTGGCTATCTAAATATTTTAACGCAATATATTATAAAAGTATATGTTCCAACCTGGTTTCAAATAAAAACTATGTCTGGGATAGCATATGGGACCATTAATGCCATTAAAGCATCAAGAGAGTTTCCAAGAAAAGTAACAGGAATAATTGATAAAGTTTTTGCGAATAATGCGTATTTTGCGCATCCCGAAAATATTCTATTATTAACCCTTAGGCTGCCGCTATAGCCACTATATTGGCACGGTTCTACCCCCTCGACTCTATGGGACCTATTGACTACTCATACATAAAAATTTTTGGAAAAAAAGGACCCCTATTTTTACGAAAAAATAACGGCAGCCTAAAGGTTAATGCTAGTGGACCCGCGGGCATATATTAGAGAACTGGCTGTTCGACGAATCCAAAATGCAAGAAAACTAACGGCCACTGGAATTAGGTTTTTAAGGTGCCGAATATAAACTTTGATGCTCCGGATTGCATTAATATAATTGACTGGCAAAACTGTATTGTAACAGAACCACCGCTAACAATGAAATTTAGTGATGCTGAATTACAAAATATTGTGGAAGGAAGAAATTTACCTCAATTTGAAACGTTGTTACGAAATAGAGAAGCCACTCGTGGTTCCTCAGTAACTTTAGAGTTTTATTTGTAGATAGACTTTTATTTACAAGAATAAAAACCGTGCTTAAGGTAACGAACGCGTAACAATGGCTATAGGTCGGTTGTCCGTACTGGAGTGTCTAGCGTTGGTGGAACTCCAAGGGTTTTATACCCCTTGAGGGCCCGATGCTTTCCTCTGCTTTTTGGCGGGAAAGTCTGGCGGGAAAATCAGGTGGGAAAATTAGGCGGGAAGATCCTCGTTGGAGATCTAGCGCTAAGATCTATTGCGAAGATCCGGAGAGATCTGCTATCGAGTGCATCTAACGAGAAGTTATGGTGGTCCTTTGTCGCGGGTTTGGGCTGATCCTTGTCTATCGGCGCCAGCCTGGCGCATAGCGTAACAACGTTTCCTTGTCATACTCAAGCTGTTGAGCGGTGTGTTGTGACGTCCCACTATTTTTCGCGCGGTAATACCACAACTCTCTCTCATAAACCTCAACACAACTCCATAAAAATCACTCAAACTCAACTCTTATCCCTTTTCCCTGATCCTTGACCACCTTAGCGATGTACCTTAGCGGTCCCCATCTCAAGACGGTCAGTTACGAAATCCCCTTCCACTCTTCGCCCTACGAGGCATGATCTCCTTCCTCACATTAAATCTAGACAAGTTCCCCGTCCCAAAAACCCCTCTTAAATCGAGACCACGTCTCACCCCCTCTCTATGACCAAAGAGGTCAAAGCCACTACCACCCTTTTCCCATAAAACCACCCAAACTCCATCAAATAGGTTGAGTATTCCCTTTGCAACAGCCCAGAAATCATATTGCTGCGCATATTTCGTACAAGCGCCTATAAAAACCCCGGAAGCCTGAAATTCTATTGTCTACGAGTCTAATTATAGATTCACCTTTGGTACCTATAAAAACCCCGGAAGTCTCGATGCATACCGCGCACATCCTTCATACCGACAAACTGAAAAGAGTATAAATACGAGGGCCCGCGAGACAGAGGCCCTCTTCTACGGAAAGCTCTTTCTGCGGAAGTACCTCAACGAAAGTTTACTTAAATCTTGACTTTAAAATAGAAACAGTGTTATTGTCCCCTAAGACCTTCACCCGGTACGTGACATAGTAAACGAAAACTTGAGAAAATACATACTAAATGAAAGAAGCTGCTAGTTGATACGTTATTCTGTTTTCAATTTTTTCATTTTTTATTTGAATTAATTACTTAATAACAAATATGCCCAAATATAGTTTGATCCTTCCTCTTTAATATATAGCAGGCTTGGTTGGAGTTAATATATGGAGAGGTTCGCAAAATGGTCAACCCAGAGTCTCGACCGATTGCAATACGTTTGATGCAAAGTCGGGAGATATAGAAATGTGGGCAACTAGAATTCATCACCTCATGAGAAATAGGAAGAAAATAGAAATACGCTCGATTAAAATTTGTCAAGCAAAATGTTACTATCTCTGTTGCGAATCGCAAATCGTGACTAAAATTATTTAATAGGTTATTTTAATTATTTTTTATCACGTTAGTAACCTGGCCTTGTATCTTTTGCAATCCACATCCAAATACATAGTATAAATGAAACAAATTTATAATAATAAATAAAATCAATTAATTTAATTTATATATAAATTCTTAAAAATACATTTACGCCATTTTCTAAATTTATTAAATTTTATAGGTAATTTTATAAACACATACTTTAAATATTTTTATTGTGATATCCCACTATTTTTCGCGCGGTACTATTCTAAATACTTTTCCATATACCTCAAAATCACTCCACCAAAGTCCCTCAAACTCAACTATTACCCCTTTTCCCTAATCGCCAATCACCTTGACGATGTACCTTAGCGGTCCCCATCTCAAGATGGTCGGTACGAAACCTCCTTCGCCTATTCGCCCTATGAGACACGAATCCTTCCCTCAAAATAAATCTAAACAAGTCCATCGTCCCAAAAACCTTCTTAAATCGAGACCACGTCTCACTCCCCTCTTTACGACTCACTGAGTCCAAGCCATTCTAACCCCTTTCCTATTAAAACACCCAAAATCCATTCAATGGGTTGAGTATCTCCTTTTACCGTTCATAAAACCCCCGAAGTCTAAATTACGACGAATATTGGGCGTACGTGACATAAATATGTCTAATAATAGACGTACCGTTCATAAAAACCCCGGAAGTCCTGCTACGACTTATTTGTTAAATATGTCAAGGCTCCTACCGCGCGTACCCCCCGCAACATTCCTGTAAGGATACATAAATATGAGGTCCCGAGAGGCCGCAGATTCATTATTATTCGAGTGTTCATTAAGCATCCATCATTATTCAAGTTCAGTGTAATACAAAACATTACTATAATTCATTATTATTCAAAGATTCGTGTTACTCAATATTATAAATTCAGTGACCAACAATCACCGTTCATCAAACATTGTAAGATATTACAATTACCATTTTAATATTGTATATCACCACCATCATTTATATTTTGTATTACCGTTTCTATTGCTTTCTATATTATTGTGTCTTATTAACGCTTATTGCGATCATTTACTTTGCTTTCCATATTAACGCTTATTGCGAACATTTATTTTTGCTTTCTATATCAATGCTTATTGCGATCATTTATTGTTTGTATAACTATTCATATTATTACTTTCTATATCAACGCTTATTGCGATCATTTATTGTTTGTATAACTATTCATATTATTACTTTCTATATCAACGCTTATTGCGATCATTTATTGCTTGTATAACTATTCATATTATTACTTTCTATATCAACGCTTATTGCTTATGTCAAAATACTTAATCATCACATATTATGTTTCATGTTCACATTCATATATTGTGCTTAATTACCATTAAACAGTAATAACGTACTCGTGTTTAAAGTAAATAAACCTCTTTATTTTTAAATGACGCTTCGAATTATTGTGTGCATCCTTTGGTTACAAAGATTCCAAACCAAGACAGGCTGCCACATCAGCTGATTTCTGTTATGAACGCGAGAACGCTTACACTGTTTACAAACATACTTTTGCATGAGCCGTGCAATTCACGAAATATTACGTGCGCTTTTCTTTACATAAATGCAACGGTAAATCCTCCTACCAAAATCAAAACAAACATAAGGTGCTCTAACGGGTGTTCCCCGGGTGTGTATTCACTATTTAAACCTTCCCTGGTTGATTAGAGTGTTGGATTTGAGATTCGCGCCTGATCTCCTTCTAGCTTCAGCGTGCTGGATGCAAGATTCTCGCCTGGGTTCACTTTCAATATCCTCAGCGTGCTGGATGCAAGATTCGCGCCTGATCTCCTTCAAAATCCTCAGCGTGCTGGATGTAAGATTCGTGCCTGAACTCCTTTAAAATCCTCATTGTGCTGGATGCAAGATTCGCGCCTGATCTCCTTCAAAATCCTCAGCGTGCTGGATGTAAGATTCGTGCCTGATCTCCTTCAAAATCCTTAGCGTGCTGGATGTAAGATTCATGCCTGAACTCCTTTAAAATCCTCAGTGTGCTGGATGCAAGATTCGCGCCTGATCTCCTTCAAAATCCTCAGCGTGCTGGATGTAAGATTCGTGCCTGAACTCCTTTAAAATCCTCAGTGTGCTGGATGCAAGATTCGCGCCTGATCTGCTTTAAAATCCTCAGCGTGCTGGATGCAAGATTCGCGCCTGAACTCCTTTAAAATCCTCAGTGTGCTGGATGTAAGATTCGCGCCTAACTTTCCTTCCCCCCAATAGTCATCGTTCCAAATACCTCACCCGGGACGTGACATAATTTTGGTGACAGCGGTGGGATCCGTTAACTGTCGATAGAATAAATTCTAATATACGGTACACACAATTGCCTATTAGCATGTACACAGAATACCTTAGTCCGTGGAAACCAGCTTACAAGAGCCGACAATTACAAAATTTGACGGCATCTGTACAGTGGATGGTCTGTGTTTCCGGGACCATAGTAGGAAATAACGAAGACGACGAAATTTGCTTAAATTGCTCCCAACTAGATCCAACAAATACGGTGATAACGTATCAAATTCATTTTTTACATACGCCTTATACATTCCCTAACTGGCCTCGGTGCAACACGGTTTTGCTACAAACGCGTCCCGCAACCAATTGTGCCGTGTGTGCACACTGGTACTTCCTTTCAAATAGAGATTAGAATCAAGTAGATATTATATACCCACGTACTAAAGACCCCAAAGTCCAAACAAACTGCTTGACGCGACATAATCTTGGTCACCCAAGGTGTTTTTTTTCCTCTACCGTCAAAACAGTTTCTAGACTTTCTAACATACGATCAGAGATGGGCATTATCTAGATAAAAAATTATTTAAATAACCTTTCGAATAAAAGATACTTTTTCTTTTATCCGTTATTCGAATCCTTGAATAACACGGTTTACGTTTATTCGTTATGATAGTTTCGAATAACACGGTTTATCTTTATTCGAAACATCACGAATAAATAAATTTATTCGAAGCGAATTTATTCGACAGCGGAAGATAATTTTTTTATTCGAAGTGAATTTAGTCGAAAGATAATTTCTTGATTCGAGGAACTTTTATTCGAACCGTCGAATAAGGGTTTTATGTTTATCCGTAGTTTATTCGACTTTTATTCGACGGCTTCGAATAACTTTCGACGCGGGATCTCGCCTCGAGTTGAGGACTTGGGCTGTTCGGCGGCGGCTTGTGATCTTGGTTCGAGCTTCGGCTGGAGAGCCATACATTGTTGCTTGCGATGGATTATACTTATATTAATAGCATGTATGTAAAACTTCCATATATTCTATCGTATCGGCATGAACGTTTCAGTAAAATACTCTTGAGATTTTTTAGATGAAAATGAATTTAACGCGATATAAATCGGATTATTTTTAGCATTATTACATTATAAATCTTACATTCATATTTAATTATCTATAGTTCTGAAAATAATCCAGTATATACCGTGTTTGAACTCATTTCAATGGAATGAATCTCGCAACTTTATAAACAATCCATAATTATTATTCTAAAAGTAGAAAAAATCTTCGTATAAACATAACTGACAAATTTCGAATACTATAAGGAAGCTAGGGTTTTGGAAGTTCTATGGACATTAATTTATTTATTGGTTAACTTTAGATAGATTATGAAAAAATGACGATGTTTCTTACATTTGTTTGGTAGAAAATGCAAATAAACGGGATCACAATATCGCAATATCTTTTGTAAACAAAATTTGTTCTTATAATTATTATTATCATAACGAATTCTATTCAGTTTAATATACCCATATTATCCATGCTTTATGGTTATATCATGCAATATCGGTTTAATTATATTTTCGTGTAAACGAATGTAAAACAAATCGTCATTTTTACATAATTTGTTTAATTTTAACTAATTAAGTAGTTAATATCTAAAATATGCTCCAAACCCTTGCTTCTCTTTGCATTTTTGCTTTAAATATGTTAAATTCTGCAGGTGTACTAAGACTTTCGTGACTGACTGTATACTATATGTATACCGTTACATTCAATTAATTTTCATGTGGCCAATTTTAAAGTGTCCGTATTTCTCAAAACTTGTCCGTAAATAAAACTAATAGGACTATATCCACATTTTTTTCAAATTTTTCAGTAGCCCCCTCGTATTATAAAATTGTATTGGTTAAGAATAATTGCAAAATCAATGGTAAAAAATTTGTCTTCTTTAACTGAAATAATTTTTATTATGTCGAAGATGCGGCATCGCCGCGTCGCGATCACTGACGGTCAGTGTCAAATTTTTTAACGCCTCTTAAGTAGAAACTATAGCAGATTTGATATTAACTACCCGGGTAGAGAGCACGGTAGGCTTTGAATAACGGCTACCGTACGCCCAAGTTAAGAAAACCTAAAACTTTTCAAAAAAAAAAAAAAATATTAAAATCGGGAGAAATCAAACATGTCCGTGTACGGGGAAACCGACGATCCTTGCGTAACGGACCAAGACGCGGGCCCTTCCGCTAGCATTGTAGAAGTCACGACCGCTGAGATAATGGAACAGTTACAATTATTGCGCGAAAAACAAGCTGAAATAGAAAGGTTGCATGCGAAATATGTCGTAAGCCCCCAATCCAATACGCGTTCGGGCGTAGTTACCGGATCGGGCGGCCCCACGTTGGAAGGTCTTTCCAGTCAGATAGAAACCATGCGCGAAAGAATGGAAAAACTTCTTGCACCCCCGTCGTTTGCAAATAATTTTGCCACACCGGGTTCCTCCCGTTTCGACAGAAAACCAGTATTAAATCGTAATGAGGTTCCGGAAATAGTAAATCGTAACAATGTTCCGGACCAGAATCCGTCGCCCCAGATCACGTTAAAGGACGCCATAGAAACGGTCCCGAATTTTAACGGGCATAATATACGTATAGAACAATTCGCAAGAGCCTGCAATAGGGCTAAGGCTTTGGTTCCCCCTGTTACGTGCCGGCTATTTTTCGAAATTCATTTCTAAATCTTTGCGATATCCTCATTGTAGTCAGTTCACAGATGTCGACGATTGATTCAACCATCACGTGTTATGGGAGTTTCCCTCGATCAGTTGTCAATGATCTGTAAACCGAATTATTATAATTCATTACGCCACTGCATTTTCCCATGCAAAAATCTCGACACTGCAGAACGTTCTTGGAACGCCGGATGCGATAACATTCTGAAAACCTAAGCACTGTGAGGCTGGGAACGGTCCGAGGCGACGACGGTTAGGCCCGTGTGCACGAGGTGCAAAGTCAGCAATTTTGGCGCTCTTTGTGCAAAGGCCCGAGTGCTCGGGCCTACCCTGCGAACGCTCGGGGCAGTCGGCTGACAAGTCGCATAGTGCGTGGCCGATCTGTCCGAGGGACATAACTATTCATTGAAATAGTCTTTGAGCCGGAGTTCCAGTGCATCCCAGTGATCGTGGAAGGACTCAGTCCCCGTAGAGACTTATATATTTTTGCGTTTTTACCATTTTAAATTATAATCAAAAATTACCATTTTACGGCAGTCAGCTAGCAAGTCGCGTAGTGCGCAGTTGATCTGTCCGAGGGACATCGCTATTATTATTAATAAGCGCTTGAGCTAGGGTTCCATCGTGCAATAATAACGTGGAAAGACTCAGTTCCCTCGTAGTTACTACATAATTACTTATCATTTTATTCAAAATCTACCATTTTACGGCAGTCGGCTGACAAGTCGCATAGTGCGTGGCCGATCTGTCCGAGGGACATAACTATTCATTGAAATAGTCTTTGAGCCGGAGTTCCAGTGCATCCCAGTGATCGTGGAAGGACTCAGTCCCCGTAGAGACTTATATATTTTTGCGTTTTTACCATTTTAAATTATAATCAAAAATTACCATTTTACGGCAGTCAGCTAGCAAGTCGCGTAGTGCGCAGTTGATCTGTCCGAGGGACATCGCTATTATTATTAATAAGCGCTTGAGCTAGGGTTCCATCGTGCAATAATAACGTGGAAAGACTCAGTTCCCTCGTAGTTACTACATAATTACTTATCATTTTATTCAAAATCTACCATTTTACGGCAGTCGCCTGTTAAGTCGCATAGTGCGCTGACGTTCTGTCCGAGGGACATTACTATTTGTTAAATAGTCTTTGAGCCGGAGTTCCCGTGTGTCTTATAGTGCGTGGAAGGACTCAGTCCCCGTAGAGACTCGATTTTTATACGTTTTTCCATTTTTAATACCGTACCTTAAAATATAATTATTATAAACTATACTAACACCTAGTGCTAGTGTATCGTGCGACGTGTGCTGCGTTACAACATCCATAAGCAGCCCAGCGATACAGATCACAGAGAGACAGAGAGACAGAGAGAGAGAGAGTAAGCGACACTTTAAAATTTATACAGTTTCTACCCTACATTGGTGAGCCCGTTTTGTTATGATATTGTACGGAAGCAGCAGCTGATTCAACCACCTAGTGGGTTATGGGTTATCCCTCGATTAGCTGTTACCTTCCCTTCGGCGTGTGACGTGATACAAAACTTGTCCCGCTTCGAGTGATATAAATTGCGACCAAGCTAATCATCCAAACAACTCGAATGAATGTACAAAATTAAGAACAAATGCGATTATTGATCCAACCACTTAGTGTTGTGGGGTTTCCCTCGATCAATTATTGTCGACTTCTTGTTTCCGTTCACATTCAATTCTGACTAAATTCAAACCTCACAAACAAGTCTAGGATTTTACACATTGTAATTGGACCTTTTTATATATAATTTGGCGTAACACAAATCCATGTAATTTTCCCCATTTTGTACCACCTTTCAAAAACTCCTTTATATATATATTTTGTAATACATGGTATATTATTCCTTAACTTGTCTAATTTTGTTTCGAACCAGTCTCCACCAAAATACCACATCCTGATTGGACAACCTGTACGGGTTGTAGACGAAAGCCGCGCCCCAAAGCAATCCTGATTTTTGCGTAATAATCACTGATTATGTTAAAATTATAACTTTTCCCTTTAAAATTCGTTAAGCGTTACTAGAGGAAATTAGACTCAACCGCTCGGTCTCTTTTGAAATTAACGCCCTCACGTAACAGCTAAACTGGTGTCAGAAGTGGGATCTGCTTTTGTCAAACCCGTCCGTTGTGGTGTTTTCTGAGACGTTCGAGAGAAAAGCAATATATGTTATTTGGTATATGTGATTTAATCGTTACGCCTTGCATCTCTTGTTGTGTTTCTTGAATCGTTTTAGGAAAATCTGTGATATCGACTTCTAATTTATTTTCAGCTTATTTATATATTTATATATTAAAATTTTAACAAAATGGCTAGCCCTCACGTAACACCCCGCAAGCCGAACCCCAGCTCGCGAGGTAGTTGCGAAACAAGCTGCAAGACCATGCATGCTTGGCCGTTGAGGATAGGGTCCTTGACTCCGTAAACGACCTAATTAAACAACTCAAACGCATCTTTTCTCCTGCCAAAACATCTGACCACTATCGCGGAGAACTTGCAAACGTTATTAAAGGAACCAATGAACACATATTGGAATACATTTCACGCGTTAAGGATCTCCGGTTCGCAATATTGGAAGAGGATAGAGAATATTACCGCGACTTCGCACGTAATCACCCCGAAAATCTAGATCGCCTAACATTAGATTCATTCGTCGACGGTCTTCCACCCCACATAAGGACAAGGTTACTCCAACATTCCTTCGAAACGATCGACGAAGCTTTCGATCTGGCTGTACTTGTGGATAAAAAGATTGATAGAGATCGCCTTAGATTTTCCGAACAAAAGGCCCCGAAATTAACGTGTCAACTCTGCAATAAGACAGGACACGACGCACGGTCTTGCCGAAGCAATCAAAGTATCGTTTCACAACCCATCGAGAAATACCCTCCAAATCGCGTTGCAAGATATGGAAACCAGGCACCCAATCCTCTGCTCCCCTACTGGGACAGAACTCGACCTCCTCCTTCTAGACCTACAGAAATACGTATCTGCTCATACTGCAGAAAACCCGGACACCTGATCTCGGAATGCAGGAAACGTTTATTTAATCGAAATGAAAGAAACCCTGGAACCTTCCAGGAACGAGATCCGGGAAACGCTCCGCCCCTACGGTCAACCATGGATGCGTACCGTGGAACGGGCCAAACGGGAGCGCATCCAATAATAATACAAACGAAACCGGGAATATCGAAACTAGAATCGCAACAGCATGGTTAAACACTGCTGATGAAGCTCCATCTGTAATAATTCCCTCCCCCGACTTTGAAACTACACCTGAATTGATGATCGATACTGGGTCACAGGTGAACTTATTGAAAATTCAAGCCATAAAGCTACCGCAAGAGATAAATACGAAACATCAATTAATACTTAAGGGGGTAGACACGTCACGTGACCTGGCCGATTTGGCCGGTCGGTATTACAGCAGGTTTTTTCTGCACAGAAATGGTAATACCCATAGATATGCGGCTGCCTGTACACACGAGAGGGAGCTCCATTTCCATATTCTATTTTGAATGTGGAAAGAAATTCTCAGCTGTTGCGTTGTACTTTTTAAACAGAAAGTCTGCTGGTACTGCAAACGTAGAAAATGCATTGTACATTTACTTGAAATGTGCTTATGTTACAATATTTTACGCTGGCAGTAAGGAATTATAAGTGAAAAGGAAAAATAGATGAGGGCATGTCCTCAAAAAATGAAGTTTGTTAGGATAGACATTTTTTAATTATCAAAACACTGAAACAGAACATGAAATACACATCCTTTGCAGAAAGCAGTTATGAACAAACATATATATAAACTCGTGTTTGACGTTGAATCCAACGCGTGATTATTATGTGGTCCCTCCTCGAAGTGACAGAAAATATAACCTATGTATATGCTATACGACAATAAATGTTTAGCGGCTATTTCCTTCTATTTCGCTACATTTGTGAACTTTTTATCATCCTTCCGAAACATTATTATTACGCCGCAACAGTATCTTTAGGAAATCGGGTATAGCATATAGGTTATATTTTCTGTCACTTCGAGGACAGAAAATCTGCACCTCCAGCTGACAGAAAATTCGCCCCTGCACGTTGTCACTAGCCCGGTCGGCAGCATGGAAGGGGTACCTCTTACACCCTGTATTTCTGGTAGTTGCAACGATATTCCTCAGCCCAGTGTACATATGTACACTCTGGTTTGATCTGGAAAAATAAATGAATTCAATAAAAATTAGTTTTTGTGTTTATACCACTTGAATGTAAAGACTGATACTTACACTCACTGAAGAAACCATTATTATTGTGTCCTATTTCTCATAAATATTTTCTTGGAATGGCACTGACCCCTTTCGATTCCAATTAGTTGTCATAGAACCTGTGATAAAAAGTTAGAACGAGTTGTAATCTGAATACAATAAAAATGTAAATGTGTGTATGTTATTTACTTATCTTTATGCTTGTGGAAAAGACTGCCTTCCTTTCCTCGCCTCATAGAGCATGATTTTCAACGTTGATACTGATTGGTGGAAATATCTAGAACAAATTCATATATGAGAGAAACATTCATGATGATTTCCAATTAATCTAATTATTTGCATAACAAAAGTATGTGTCATACTTACGCTTTTATAGATGTCAGTTGGTATGAAAGAACAGCTATAGGAATTTATCATTAGGAGAGTGTGAAAAGGCCCACCACCACCCCCGTCATAGACGGTCTTATTCACTCTCCGTATGTATCTTCTACATACTTTCTTACTTACATTTTGAAGCATTACTTATACGACAGCTCTTCATATGCGCTGGAAGCATTCGCCGGTGCAATTGTCACTTTGAATTGGATTTGCTTATTCGACAGCTCTTCATATGCACTGGATGCACTCGCCGGTGCAATTGTCACTTTGATTTGGATTTGTTTATTCGACAGCTTTTCATATGCGCTGGATGCACTCGCCGGTGCAATAGTGACTTTTGATTGCAATTGTTCATTCTCGACAGCTCTTCATATGCACTGGATGCACTCGCCGGTGCAATTGTCACTTTGATTTGGATTTTTTTAGTCGACAGCTTTTCATATGCGCTGGATGCACTCGCCGGTACTATTGCGATGTTTTCATCCATCGATTTGTGTACTTTTTTGTGTACTCGTACCTGCTCCTCCTGGTTTTATGTACGGAGGTTCCCTAATCGGCTGTTGTCGATTGTATCGACTATCTATAATTTCTGGCAACATGCAGTCCTCATAGAACTTCTTCAGTTTTTCCTCCATCTCTGTCGCCCAGAATCGATCATCTCTCGAAACTGTTGTAATTTTCATTCCTTTTGGCGTCCATAAACAAAAATAGGCCCGTTGCCTTTTCGTTATGTGCAATTGTCCTTGCACTTGATAATAGTAATGATGATTCTTATTCATTTCATTACCCTTGTAAATACGCCTAATATTATCAAGTTGCTTTATTGCTTCAGCAGGTGATAAATCCTTGGCCGATTCAGGACACTTTACTTCGACGATTTTATCATGGTCCACGAGGCCGTCAGGAGTTGCACCTAAGTGAGGCACAGTGTCATCGATGAAGAGGCCACACGGTAGAATATGCATTCCTAATTCTTCTTGCATTTGTTTCAAGGCGTTTGCCTCATCTTCCCTTCCGTATTGGAGAGAATGTAAATTGTGGAGTTGCGGGTACATTATACTTTTCACAGTATTTGCCCGTGGTGTAGTCTTTCGTAATCGGCATACCTTGCCGAAATTGGATGCAGTTAATAATTTCTTCCTATAACCAATCCATTTTTCGCTATTCGCCTGATCGCGAGTTTCCACTTGGATCTCGTCTCGCCTCGTTTGCCAGTGAAGGAGTATATCCGCGTGCCTTTTACACTCGGAAGAGTATACTGTCTCTTCCATATCTGGTTTTGCCGCGTTGGGGCCGTAATCGTGGTCGCACGATTGTTTGTTATTTCGAAAGGAGGATGCTTTCGCTTCTTTTTTATACTCCCTTGCTTTTTCTGCTGCGCGCTTCCGAAGTCCTTCCAGCTTTCTTATCATGGTTGGCGGCTCTTTATTCATTGCCGTACTCAATCTGCTGAACGCCTCTTTTGTGTTATATTGGACGACTGCAGCGGAGACTCTACCCTGATACGAGCCTCCTCGTCCAAAGTTTATCCTTTTGCCTCCGATGAATTTAGCAATTATGTTATTAAAACCTTCAACAGCATTGTTATTTAGACCGCGCAGCAAACTGTCAGCTTTAACGAAAAGTTGCTGCATCGCTTCTTCGATCCTTTCATAAATACCAGCTTCTCTTAGTTGTGGAACGTAGTCTACTCTGTTGGGATCAGAGTATTTCTTACAGAAGTATGCTAACTTCTGACATTCCTTGTGTTGACCGAAAACGTGACTCGGTACATTTTTCAAGTCTTGCTTCAAATTTTGAATTCGTTCCTCGAGTGGTACTTCTTCTCGCAACCGGTATTCCGCAGCTTTTTTTATACCAGTACGCAGGCGGAGAGCATTATTCTGTACGACAGCTCTTAGATCTTTATTGCGGCCTTTTGTTCCGATTTCGTTTATTCTTTTACTGAAATTGCGATGCCGACTTTGTACAGGATGATCTAAACAGGCTTGCGGATTGGTGTAAAACCAATCAAATGTCTTTAAACATATCTAAGTGTCACGTCATGCGTTTCACGCGCAAAAAGCGGGTTTGCGTAACTTCTTATAGTTTAAATGGCTGCGCGCTTAGCTCTGTCGGTACTATCCGTGATCTAGGAGTAATTTTTGACCCGTCTTTATCCTTTCACGAACATTTCCGCTCTGTGAAGAACATAGCATCCAGAATGTTGGGCTTTGTCATGCGGGTATCATCCGACTTTATTAATCCTGGCACTTTTACTACTTTATATAATGCTCTTGTGGTCCCACATTTACTATATGCATCGCCGGTCTGGAATCCTTTCCATAAGAAATATTCGACGTCACTTGAATCTGTACAACATAGATTTCTGCGGCTGCTTGCACCCAAAATTGGGGTTCCTATGGCTAGATTCTCGCATGACTACACACAAGTTTTAAAGGCATGCGGGTTTCTGACGCTGGAGGATCGGAGATCATTGTCTGACCTTGCTATCATTTTCAACTTACTGAACGGTTTAATTGACTCTCCGGATCTTCTTGCTTTTCTGAATTTTCGTGTGCCATACTCGGCACTAAGATCGTCGCAGCTTTTCTTTTTACCATGCCATAGCACCGCGTTCGTGATGCACGGTTCCCTAAATAGAATGTGTGGGCTAGCAAACGCTTATAATGATCGGGTTGATTTCTTTTGCGGCACCCTAGATACTTTTAAAAATCGCCTGCGAGGTCTGATGCGAGAAAATTCTGTTCTCTATGGCCAATAAAGTAGTGTTGCTTTGCGTCCGCTTTTTGTCCGCTTGATCTTTCGCTTCTCCTAGTTTTTAGTTTTTAGTTTTTTATTTAACCTCTGCGTCTTTTTCCGTCCCCTCTTTCTCTTTCTCTTTTTCTTTCTCTTTCTCCTTCTATCTCTTTCTCCTTCTCTTTCTCTTTTCTCCTTCCCTTTTTTTTTCTCTCTCTCTTCCTCGGCTCTGTTGCCTACTATACCTTCTTCTTCATTGGAATATTGTATTACGCTTTCTTTCTTTAGTTTCCGCTTTCTTTAAGTTAGGTTTAAAGTTTAAGTTTTTAGTTTTAGTCTATTTGTAATCCTCTTTTGTAAACTAAAGGGCGTCATGCCCGTAAATCATAATAATAATAATAATAATAACAGGTGATTGGTGCATTCGATTTTTTGTACCTGCACCATATACTTTCCATATGGATTTTTTTAAACATAAATTGCGATAACTTGAATAAATATTAACGGATCGTTATGAGACTTGAAACATAAATCTCGGAAAACTGTAGCGAAGCTATAAAATGTATGCACAAAATCCTTATGTTAAAAAAAAGTAATAATATTTAATTAGAAATGAATACTGGACATATCCCATGTTTTTCAACGTTCGCCGTTAAAAAGTATGAAGGCAATTTTGAGGTACATGTAACTTGCAGCAGCAAAGTGTTTTCTTAATATATAAAGAAGATTTTCACCAATTCTCACACTAAGTAATAAATAATCGTAGAAAATATGACGATATATATAAATCTCGCGGGCCACCAACAGTCAGCAGCCGCGTATAATGCTCTATACTTAGCAGTTTTAGCACTCGCGTTGACTGTTGGTGCCGCGCGGAATTTATATACAGTGCCATATCTTCTACAATTATTTATTATTCAGTGTGAAAATTGGTGAAAATCTTCTATTAAGGAAAAACTTTGGCGCTGCAAGTTACATGCACTTCAAAATTGCCTCGATACTTTTTAACGACGAACGTTGAAAAACATGGATTATATCCAGTATTACTTTTTAATTAAATATTATTACATTTCTTAATATAAGGGTTTTGTGCATATATTTTACGGCTTTGCTAGAATTTTCCGAGTTTTGTGTTTCAAGTCTCATAACGATCCGTTAATATTTACTCAAGTTATCGCAATTTATATTAAAAAGATATTGACTTTGGTCGAAGAAATTTGTTTGGTTTATAATTTTTATCTCGAATACTAATGATTCGATGAAGAAACTGTAAAAAGAAAAAATGTGTGCCGTGATGAGCTTTACAACACCATATTTTTTAAAATCCGGTTTACCAAAATTTAATTTTCCAAATTTTTTTAACGTTAGGACAATACTTTTTCGCATTTTCGAGCGCTAGTCCCCTGATTGTATCCGAGCCTTCAATTACAGATATTTTGAACCTTGATAACCTCATAATTACAAATTTTGAAAATGTTTGAATTTCAACGCTTTCGAAATTGGAAATTCAAGCATTTAGAAACATGAAGATTTCCCTCCTGCGCTAAATCTTGGCTAAAGAAAGCCTATATTGTACCCGAATGTACCGAATTGATAAACTTGTAGATACTCTTCTACTGCACTTTTAAATCCATTTTAATTACGTTGAATAGTTTCATTGTTTCTTCGATTCGTTTTTAGATGTCCGGCAAAAAAATTACTCGTGGAGGGAAGGAAGGGACTCCGTCCCACGGAGCGAGGAGCATTATAACTCCATCCCAAGGACGGTCTCCGGAACCGGGTCTGTCCCAAGGACGACGGACTCCATCCCAACGGCGGTCTTCGGAACCGGGTCCGTCCCGACAACGAACTCCGGATCGCCGACGAACTCCGGAATAGAGATTCAGATTTCACGTGTACGACTTGTACATGTGTACACGTGTAGTTCGTACATCCGTGTTCTAATCCGTGTACTTCTTAATACACGGATACACGGGTATTGAAATACACGTGTACACGTGTATCGAAATTCACGGATCGTAGTATCCGTGTACCCGTGTACCCGTGTACTCGTGTACCGAAATTCACGGATACACGTGTATCGAAATATACGGTTTCACGTGTATTAAGATATCCATATTTAACTTTTTAACTAAATATTCGAATGTTTAAATTTTACGCAAATAGTTTGCGATAGGTAGGTACAAACATAATTTACTAGGTTGCAGATGAAAATAAAAAACATCATGATTTTGTTTAATAAAGTTTAATCTATTAATCTTTTGTTTTGGTATAAGAATACTAAAGCGTTAACATACTCTGGGAGTAAACGGTTTCTTTTTTTTGTTACAATGTTTTCAGCACACGGAAAACATCTTTCCGACATTGCCAAGGTTGCTGGAATGGTTAAATATTTTTTGGCAACATGGGAAATCACCGGGTATTTATTTGCCCTAGCCTTTCACCAGTCAAATGGGTCTAAGTCGAAGCGTAATTGTGGCTCGGCCATATACGTTTCAAATTGAATATTAATATCGTTATTGTCGGTAATTTCATCATATAAAAACTGAAGAGCACTTTTCCCGCGTGACTTTTTTTTGTTAACATTTGGGACAGGTGCCTCTGGAAGTAAACGTTGTACTTCTGTACCAATCAGTTGTCTCACGTGGATTGATTCATGCTCCAGATTTTTATATCGCGGATCAAAGAAGCAGAATACATGACTTTGTGAAAGAGTACCACCTTCGTTGCAGTCGAGTTTAAAACGTTTCGTTATATTCGAAATTAAAGTCTCCTTTAATTGATACAAAACCGTGTCGTCATCACCCCTTAAAATAATATGCTTCTCGATCACTTTTTTTGTTAGTGGTCTCACCATTGAGATAGGAGAATGGCTGTCTCCACAAAAAAGTGTTGTTATCAGTTGCAACGGTTTTAAAATATTCAACAGAGATTCTATCGTTCTCCATTGTCTCTCAGTAATTTCTAGTGATTCTGCTACGGTGGCAGAAGTAATGGCTCTGTCTGCGATGACGTTTGATGCTTGGAGCCTGTTTTTATGTAGTCTATTCAACATGAAGTACGTTGAGTTCCACCGCGTAGAACAACTTTGTAATAATGTCGTTTTTGGGACAGACAGCTGCTCTTGCATTCGCTTCAGTGCCTGGGTTGCAACACTGGAATGCTTAAAATGTCGAACTACTTTACTACAATAGTGGATAATCTGTTGTACATTTTCTTCTTTTAATGCTTTATTTACAGCTAATTGCAGGGTATGTGCTGCACACCCCATGCTGGAGATATTTGTATGGTCTGATGCTCTTGACAGAAATGAAATAGCATTCAACATATTTTGGACATTGTCTGTAACAATGGCCATTACTTTCTCACGAATTTCCCACTCTGTGAGAATTTTTTCTAGTTCGTCGGCGAGGTTTTCACCGGTATGACGTTCTTCCATCTCGTATGTGCTTAATACAAAACTATCCGTAGCCCAATTAGAATTAATAATGTGTGCAGTCATTGTAATGTACGATTCTTGCGCTACCGGTAGCTAACAATCACATGTACACTCTACGCTTTCAGCAGCTTTTAACTTCTCTTTTATTTTTTCCACGACCGTACCTTTAAAACCCATTAGCCTTTTCTTCATTGCCTCTTCCTTACATGCTTTGTAATTGGGCTGCACTACGGTCAAGTGGAGGTTTGAAGGTGTAATTTTGTACGACAGTCTTTAATATAATTGGTCACGAAAAAGCTCCTCCCCCACAAATCGTAGGTGGAAAGGTGGGAAAAATATGCATCGAAAAATCCAACGGGACTTCCGGTATTTCCCAGGCGTGAGTCTCCAATCTTACCATCTGCATGTTGCCCTAAACGGCTCGTTAGCGGGCCGCGGTTTATTGCAGGTTTATGACTGCTGACTTTTTCCTACGCGCTATAAAGCAATTGAAAACATCTGGCAAATAACTTGTAGGATTAGAGGAAGGTTTTTTCGGCTTAATCTCCATTTGCAGCAAGTTAATTTCTTTATGTTCGGTAGGCAATAAACTGCGCTCCGCTACACTTCAATAGGTTTAAGACTTATGTTAGGTATGAGCTGTTCGAAGCTACTGCGGGACCTTTGATTTGTACGCTTTTCAATTGTCAACATTCTTGCATGCAGGAGAGTGTTTTGTTTTTAAGCATCCTTTAGACGGTCAATGTTTTTGTGCAATATAATGCACAATATTTATGTGCATTAATATTGAATATTGCACAATATATGGACCGTCTAGGGGCCGCTTACGATGAATATCGCACAGTGAGTGGACTACCCCTTTTCTTCCTGTGTCTCTGCACGAGGCGTACATATTGATAGTGGATAATACTTTTCAATTACTATATTGGTGGAAAAGGGGTAGTCCGCTCACTGTGTGATATTGACCTCATACATAAGTCTTAAACCTATTGAAGTGTAGCGGAGCGCAGTTTACTGCCTACCGAACATAAAGAAATTAGCTTGCAGCAATTGGAGATTAAGCCTAAAAACCTTCCTGTAATCCTGCAAGTTATTTGCCAGATATTTTCAATTACTTTATAGCGCGTAAGACTCAGGCCTGCACAGCGAGCCTTTTTCAGCGCCTAGCGCAGGCCTGCCCCATCGGGTGGCAAATACCTCCTGAATTTCTGGGACCCGGGCAACAGCCGAGCGCGGGACTGGTTCGTTGCTAACCGCAGCATGGGTTGCGGGAGAACTGCATAAGTGTGCGGCCGTCTATGCAGGCTCGTGTCACGACGCACACTCATGCAGTTCGCTCATAAATTTCGCAACGGGTAGCAATAGAACAGTGCGGGCTCGTCGAGCACCTACACTACTGCAGTTCGCCTCACCGATTCTACCCTACGGCTGGTGGTTGCTTGCCGCTAGGCGCTGAAAAAGGCTCGCTGTGCAGGTCTGCGGGGTAGGAAAACGTCGAAAGTCATAAACGTGCAATAAACCGGGGCCCGCTAACGATCCGTTTAGGGCATCATGCAGATGGTTAAATTCGAGACTCATGCCTGGGAAATACCGGAAGTCCGGTTGGATTTTTCGATGCATATTTTTCCCACCTTTCCGCCTACGATTTGTGAGGGAGGAGCTTTTTCATGACCAATTATATTAAAGACAGTCGCACGAAACTCCACCTTCAAACAGATACGCCCTCCAGGAAACTAATATATAAGGACCGCGTTTTGTAGCCGCGAGTTAGAGAGTCCTTGAACCACCTAGTGTTACACCAATATTGTAGTGGTATATAATACGATTCGTGGATTCTGGGAATAATATTATAAGTTATTCGTTCAATTCCGATATATATTCCTATTTATAATTAACTGGACTATCTATAATTAATTTTTCGATAATTTTAAATACGCTTTTGAAATGTCGAAACGCAAAAGTTGGGTATGGAGATTTGCAAGCCGTGATGGCGATAAAGCCACCTGTAATCTGTGCGACGAAGAAGACAACAATGAATTTTCGTGTGCGGGTGGAACAACTGGTTCCATTGGTAGGCATTTGACGTCCATTCACGATTTGAAGCCTACCAGCAATAATATTGAAGCAGAAAGTACCTCATCGAAAGTCAACGGTAAGTATCAACATTTACCATCATAGTGCAGTATGTCCGGTTTGTTTGTATACACTAGGGTGGACCTTCTTTTTTGACTATCAAATTTTTTGCACGCCGCCCCCCAATTTTGTTCCATTTGATAAAAAAATAATTTGTGCAAAATTTGCAATATGCACTGCGAGATCCAAGTAGAGATTTTCGTCCCAAACATGAATCCGTAAACAGAATTTCTCTATTGTCCTCAGTTTTTGAAAAACATGAGTTTTTGTAAAATGCGCACGATTTTTTCTTCATACAAAATTTCACATTTATTGCAACTTTAATGCGAATGAGGCGCGTCTTTCTCTTATTCGATCACCCTAATTTTTTACGGCAGCGGTGACCAGCAGTGGGGCCCCTCACGCGCCTGCTTCCCCTTCCAATCTTTCTCTCGCACAGCGTGCCTTCCGTTGTCAAGGAAACCGCGCGACGCTACGAAGGCTGCCACGACGAGCTAGCCGGGCAAGCGTCTTCGCGGTTAGCGTCGCGCGGTATCCCTGACAACGCGGACGAGAGTGGGAGAACCCCGAGCTTACGCGTAAGCGACATTGAACAGCGCTGTTTTACGGGAATTATTTTCTTACCCAATGGAACAATTTTAAGAGGCGGCGTGAAAAAAAAATTGCAATATAATTTTCACCAAGGGTAGCTAAGATCCACCCTAGTATTCACGCTATTATTTTAATTTTCATACTATTTTCGTACAATCATATTTTCTACTAATTTTGCCCCTAATAAAAATTGGCCGCAGATAAAAAGGTTCGCCTCCCCTGGCATAAGGGACTTAAGGGGGAGACCGTCCGGTCTAAAAATAGATTTTTTTATTTCATTTTTCGAATGCTCAACCTTTTAAGAATACGTGTTTAAAAGGAGTTTTTGAAATTCGTAAAATTCGCGAAGTTATAGGCATTTTAGCATTATATACCTCCAGCGCGAAGAGTCGTCAGAGTCCAAGTGACAAGCGTAGAGAAGAGTTCAATTGTTTTGAGTTGTGGCGCGTGTAGTTTAGTCGCATATAACTATAAAATAGACATGAATATACGAGCAAAACTTTAAACGCGATTATCTCGAATCATGATGTTTCCGAACGGTGGACAGCATAACAAAAGAAATTATTAACCGATTCCAAAAAACTTGGTGGCATTTTCTTTGTCATTGAATTCACTATCGCATCAGCCTTTGACCATCAATTTTAGAGGTCATAGTTCAAGTTGCGGACATAGTTTGCGTTCAAACGTATCCCAAACATCGCCATTTTGCTTTATTTGCATTATCAAAGACTAATGCGATAGCGATTGAAATAACCTATAAGAATATCTTTGGTTTTTTTGATTTCTGACAATCCGAGTTCTACTGTCTACCGTTTACGCCTCTTTTATTGCAGCAGTGCACTGACCGCCACGTAAAATTAGAACCATTATGGGAAAATGAAAAAAAGTTTTTATATTCTTGAAAAACGAATAACGAAAGACCATAACGTTTTTTTACTGCAAGTTGTATACTTTTTGGGGGAAAAAAATCAAAAAGATCACCTATTTTCCGAGCGTTTCGACCCGACGGTCCCCTTAAGGAGGTAGTGGACTATTGGATACGTAGAATCGTTAGTTTCTTTGACTCTAAATTACTTTGATACCACACAATCGTTATAGACGTGCTTTTGACAATCTATTGTGGGCAAGGTTGCTTCAAAAGGCTGCCTTTTTAACATTTTTTTATTTTTCGTAATGCATCTACTACCACACATAGCCACATTCATATAGATTAAGAATCTCTTTTCCTTTTTATGTTTCGGATAACTCTTACAGTATTTTTCGTTAACACCAGCACCGCCCGATTATTTTTCAACGCTCTCTTTGTATCTGCCATTTGTGTTTTTTCACTGTCACGCCAAAGCATTTTGCTCTCAGATAATTGCCTCACTTGAATCGATGTACAGGGCTATCTTTAACGATTAATAACTTAGACAATTTTATACATTCCGACAATTTTTTTTAGGTAACCATTCGCAAACGTGGCCAAAGTAGATTGTGAAAAGCACGATTGTAACGATTATTTGGTATCCACGTAATGTAGCGTCAAAGAAACTACCGATTTCACGTATCCAATAGTCCACTACCGTCTTAATCCTTACCATATTCAGTTCAGCGTACAAAATAATATTAAAATACATATTTTCAAAATTTTATCTAAAAATAACTGCTAGGGTAAACCAACCAGTAATTGACCGCATACCAGTGAATAACAATTAGGCAAAGAAATGTCAATTATAAATTTAAAAATATTATATGTTTATAAATAGAGTGTAGTTACACTTAATATTACACATTCTAAAGGGTTTTTCCGTTGATATTAATAATAATAATAATAATAATAATAATAATAATAATAATAATAATAATAATAATAATAATAATAATAATAATAATAATAATAATAATAATTTATATCCCATATTTTTAGTTACGCGTATTAAGCAAACATTAATAAGTACAATTCTTATTAAAAGTATGCTGTCATTTACTGGGCTTCTACACAATTTATAATCTTTTTTTTTTAAATTACGATAAGAATACGTAATTATTTTTATAGAAATTTCAAGAAAAATAAATTAAAATGCAATTTCAACAGTTGTTTTGTTCTTATACATAAATATATTCAAGTTGTAATCTCAAAGGTCCATAAATTCAAGAATTCGGTCATTCACTGGTTGGTTTAACCTAGTTGACTTTTACCAGAGTGTCTCCCCTGAACAGTGGACAATACCACGCCGATAAATAATAGCAAATCGATGTGGCTCAATTCCATTGTTTCTCGTTTCGTAGATCACACGTCATGAGTAAAAGACACTAACCTGATTAGAAATTGGCCCCCAACATTCATAAAGATATCCGGTATATTATTGTTAAAAGATACGCTCCGTACACATCGTTGAACGCGTTTTGAAATGCATGATAAAGTGGTGATAATAAAAATATATAGTTCGATTTATAAAAATTACTTTGCTATTGAATTCGCTGTAAATAATAGCTTAAATGTAAATCTGAATAGTCTATTAAGTTCTCCCATCAAATCAAGCAACTTTCATATCAAACATTCTTTCGCTTTTTCAATAGAAAAATAGAACAATAATAACGTGTATATGAACAAACCGTACTTTATACTTTATAAAAGATAAAATGAATAGTAATAATAAATATTAATTCCTATAGAACGTGAAACGATGATAAATATGGAACAGGATGTTGAAAATGTGGAACAAAATACAGTTCCCGAAAATTCACAGCCGCCAAAAAAACGCCGAAGGATTTCTAATTTAAAACGGCCGACTGCGAACAAACGTTTATGCGATTCTGCAAAAACGGAAAAAATACACCAGGCTGCAGCAAAATTAATTGCGAGAAACCAATTACCAATTTCATTTTGTTCGTCCGACGGTTTCCAGCAGTTTATGACCGTAGTGCAGCCCAATTACAAAACATGTAAGGAAGAAGCTATGAAGAAAAGACTAATGGGTCTCAAAGGTACGGTCGTGGAAAAAATAAAAGAAAAGTTAAAAGCTGCTGAAAGCGTAGGGTGTACGTCTGATTGTTGGCTATCGGTAGCGCAAGAATCGTACATAACAATAACTGCACACATTATTAATGCTAATTGGACCACAGATAGTTTTGTATTAAGTACATACGAGATGGAAGAACGCCATACCGGTCAAAATCTCGCCGACGAATTAGAAAAAACTCTCGCAGACTGGGAAATTCGTGACAAAGTAGTGGCCATTGTTACAGACAATGCCCAAAATATGCTGAATGCTATTTCATTTCTATCAGGAGCATCAGCCCATACAAATATCTCCAGCATGGGGTGTGCAGCACATACCCTGCAATTAGTTGTAAATAAAGCCTTAAAAGAAGAAAATGTACAACAAATTATCCAGTATTGTAGTAAAGTAGTTCGACATTTTAAGCATTCCAGTGATGCAACCCAGGCACTGAAGCGAATGCAAGAGCAGCTGTCTGTCCCAAAAACAACATTATTACAAAGTTGTTCTACGCGGTGGAACTCAACGTACTTTATGTTCAATAGACTACACAAAAACAAGCTCCCAGTATCAAACGTCATCGCAGACAGAGCCATTACTTCTGCCACCGTAGCAGAATCACTAGAAATTACTGAGAGACAATGGAGAACGATAGAATCTCTGTTAAATATTTTAAAACCGTTGCAACTTATAACTACACTTTTTTGTGGAGACAGCCATTCTCCTATCTCAATGGTGAGACCACTAACAAAAAAAGTGATCGAGAAACATATTATTTTAAGGGATGATGATGACACGGTTTTGTCTCAATTAAAGGAGACTTTGATTTCGAATATAACGAAACGTTTTAAACTAGACTGGAACGAAGGTGATACTCTTTCACAAAGTCATGTATCCTGCTTCTTTGATCCGCGATATAAAAATCTGGAGCATGAATCAATTGATGTGAGACAACTGATTCGTACAGAAGTACAATGTTTAATTCAAGAAGCACCTGTCCCCAATGTTAACAAAAAAAAGTCAAGCGGGAAAAGTGCTCTTCAGTTTTTATATGATGAAGTTACCGACAACAACGACATTAACATTCAATTTGAAACGTATATGGCCGAGCCACAATTACGCTTCGACTTAGATCCATTTGACTGGTGGAAGGCTAGGGCAAATAAATACCCGGTGATTTCCCATGTTGCCAAAAAATATTTAACAATTCCAGCAACCTCGGCAATGTCGGAAAAATGTTTTTCGTGTGCTGGAAGCATTGTCACAAAAAAAAGAAACCGTTTACTCCCAGAGAATGTTAACACATTAGTATTCTTACACCAAAACAAACAATTAATAGATTAAACTTTATTAAATAAAATCATGATGTTTTTTATTTTCATCTGCAACCTAGTAGGGTAATTCCGGGAGACGCAGTCGAGCTGGAGAGTTGGACGAGTTACTATATTTAGACTCTACATCTGTGTATATGTAAAAATGTGTTAAGGTTCAGAACAATTAATTCTCTAGAAATCAACTGTTTCGACCAAGTCTCCAGCCCGAATGCGTCTCCCGGAATTACCCTAAATTATGTTTGTACCTACCTATCACAAACTATTTGCGTAAAATCTAAACATTCGGATATTTAGTTGAAAAATTAAATATGGATATCTTAATACACGTGAAACCGTATATATCGATACACGTGTACCCGTGAATTTCAGTACACGGGTACACGGGTACACGGGTACACGGATACTACGATCCGTGAATTTCGATACACGTGTACACGTGTATTTCAATACCCGTGTATCCGTGTATTAAGAAGTACACGGATTTGAACACGGATATTTTTACGACACGTGTACACGTGTACACGTGTATCTTCAATACACGTTCTACGCCGGGATCTCTACTCCGGAACGACGACGGACTCCGGAACGACGACGGACTCTGGAACCGAGTCCGTCCCGACAACGAACTCCGGATCGCCGACGAACTCCCGAACGACGACGGACTCCGGAACGACGACGGACTCTGGAACCGAGTCCGTCCCGACGACGAAGTCCGTCCAGAAGTAGTAGCTGTGGCCGAACTCTGTCGTCGGGGCGGAGTTGCTGTGAAATTGCCGCCGTGTACAAGAAGATGGCGATGAGATTGAAGAAGGAGGTATGTAGATACGTAGGCGATCTCACACAAAACAATGTTTTTTAATTTCTGACATTCTCACGAAAGTGTGGAAACGTCCCGACATTATTGCAGTAATTAACATAAGATTTATGTTTATTTTTCATTTGACAGAACACTGAAATGAAAAGAACACTACGGGAGTGGCTATATTTCGGTGGGGGAAGAGGAGGAAGAGGAGGAAGAGGAGGCAGAGGAGGCAGAGGAGGGAGAGGAGGAAGAGGAGGAAGAGGAGGCAGAGGAGGAAGTGCAGCCAAGAATGTTTTTTATTTTAAATGATTTTTCTTCATAATAAATAAGTGTATATCATATATGTAGTCAATCATTTTTTTATTCGAAGGCCTCGCATCCGTCGGCCATGAATACTTTTCTCGTATTTATTCCTACTCTAGTCGAGAGTAGGGTTGCCACCTTTTTTGCAGAAAAATAACGTACAGTTGCTTTCGTGGGGTATACAAAAAAGTACGCTCAACAAATTAAAAGTACATTTTAATCTTATTAGTTTTTATTTCTTCCAAACATATTTTCCATTGCTTTTAGAATTACAGAGTAAATTGTTATTATTTTGAAATATCTCAATGGCATCATAGCACTCAATATTCATATTGAAATAGATAAATAATTTGATTTTTATTAGATTGAGAGAGGCCTTGTTTCTTTCATCCCGCCACTTCACATTCATGACAGAGAAAACTCTCTGAATAAATGCTAAAGTGGCTGGAACAGATAGAAAATAATAATATTGCGTTACTTTTGCGTAGGTACTTTATTGTTATTCAAAAGTATAGAGTACATTTACCTATAATAACGTAAGATACTTTATTTTAATGTACGAGTGGCAACCCTAGTCATGAGTCATATATTTAGTCGAGAAAGTACGAATAAATACGAGAAAATTATTCATGGCCGACAATTGAATTCCCCATGATTAATTAATTCAATGATAACGCTTTAAATACAAATTGGCAGGAGTTATTTAAGTAATGCCCATCTCTGATATTTTGCCATATAATTGAAGCAGTGAGCGCAACAACCAACTAACCCACATTATTTACGAAATTTAGTTAGTAGCAATAACGTATTCCAATAGGCTCTACTAATTATATCGATGGCTTACTGCACACATATTGTAGGTCCACTTTTTATAAAATTTTGAGTTTTCATATGCAACAAATAGTGCTTGACTGTGTCTTTCTGCTGTATAAAATCACATTTTTATCTTTTTTATAAATTTATCAAAAATAATATTTTTGTTTATTGTATGTCCCTAAATATATTGAAGTAAGATTATTTCCAGTATTATTCCTTTCATTCATTTTTATATAATATCATTCAGTATAGAGTAAAGCCACCAGTAGTCGACCACTTTCATAAAAACATGAAAAATAAGGTTTTTAGAAGTGACAATCTTTTGAACAGAGTGCAGTTACAGTGCAGTTCGAAAACTGCACTTTATTCAAAAGATCGTCACTTCTAAAAACCTCATTTTTCATGTTTTCTAAAAGTGGTCGACTACTGATACGTGGTCGACTACTGGTGGTTTTACCCTAGTATGTCCTCCTTTATACGTGGTTACATGTAGCATGTCCATCTTCCAAGTATTATTATCAAATTATTATTATAATTTTGCAAATTCTAACTTATACTACTAATTACATATTTTCACTGATACCTACATTACATATATATGATAATACAATAATGCAAAAAGTATTTATTTAATTATAAAGTACCATTGAATGTTTGAACCTGTTTTTCTTAAAAACGTTAAAACTGGACATACAATATGTGTGCGCTAAGCCATCAATGTACAATAGGAAAAATTTATTTGCAGGTTTTTCCGTTGTTGTCCTAACTGTCTCAATTACTAAATAAGTACGACAGCGATTTCAAATGATGTATGTGTTACGGTAAAAGCTTTAGTAAATGTATTCGTTCCCAGCAGTTCCTAGTCAATGTATGCCTAAAATCCATATAACCTAACCTAGAATCGTCCGAAAATGCATGCATTGACAGCATCACGCTTTTACTGTGGCTCGTGTATCCAGCTAACACTTGAATTTGCTATGATTCCACGTTGGCAGTCCTCCCGAGTAGGCGCCATCTCGTGTGCACTAGCTCAACTAAATTTGTCACGTGACTTGCTCTGTATTATCGTCAATATGGCGGAATACTGATTTGGGAATGCAATCAAGCCCTGACGCTTTTTGTCCTTATATGAGCAGATTTTGGACTGGGTGAGGTCTCATTCGAAAGAGGAAGGTTCAATGCAGCCCGCTCTGGTCATCGTTTGAGTCACAAAACTCTTTTAGTGACCTACAAATACTTGGAATCTGCGAGTGTATTTTCTCCATTTTTCCTCTACTTTGGACACTCATATTATTACATATCAACACAATCTCTTTGAACCATGACCAGAGCGGGCTGCATTGAACCTTCATCTTTCGAATGAGACCTCACCCATCCCAAAATTTGCTCATATAAGGACAAAAAGCGTCAGGGCGTAAACCCATGTTTCGGGCCTGATTGTGTCGGTATACAGCGCGCTGCATTACCCGTGTCTACCCCCTTAAATGCATCTCTCCGTCACCACGCTTGGCACAGTAAAGATAACCCTTTTTGGCGACAACGTCACTTTTCACGTAGTCGAAAACGATTTCCCAAATAAGCCACAAGGAATATTAGGAACAGAATTCTTTATAAAACAGAATGTCTCGATACACTATTCCAAGAGGGAGTTGGACTTCCACGGGAACACTATCCCATTCGTAAACAGGAACCAAGTCGTGCTACCCGCAAGGTCAAAAACCACTTTCTTCGTCCACTTATCTAACCCAGAGATAGAAGAAGGATATATACCCTTGTTAGACTTAGGCACTGGGATTTACGCCGGTAACGCTCTTGTACGTAATCAGGACGACAAGGCCTACTTGCAAGTAATAAATTCCAACGAAATAGACTCAACGATCACGACACCCACTGTCGAATTGGAAGAATTCGAAGTGATAATTCCGAAACCCAAACAAAAACGACCCAAAGAGACAACGACGCCTAAAGACGTCACTCCTATCTCTGCCCCAAGAAAATTTAAGCCACAAAACTACCTCGAGGCACCCGCGAAGGTGCACTCACTCTTATTCCCAGAGCATTATACCAAACCAACCCTCCACCCAAATTTCCGTGAGTCTCTTGCTGTCGCGTCGGGTAAGGAAGTATCGACAAACTCTATAGTAACCCCTTCACGGGAGGAACAAATATTGAAGCTAATTTCAACGGAACATATGAGTCTAGAGGAAAAATGCCATGTCCAAGGAATTATAAACAAAAATCACGACCTTTTCTACTTGCCAGATGAGAAATTAGGTCATACAATCGCCGTACAGCATGGGATCCAGACAACGGACCCAGTGGCTGTCAATACGAAGCAATATCGGTTCCCTCCAGTACATAAAAAGGAAATCGACAAACAAGTACGCAAATTACTGGGAGATGAAATCATAAAGCCATCATTATCGCCCTACAATTCACCCATCTGGATCGTATCGAAGAAGCCAGGACCCAATGGGGAACCTTTGTGGCGAATGGTAATAGATTTTAGGGAACTAAACAAAAAGACCATTCCCGACACATACCCACTTCCAAATATCAATGAGATACTGGACCAATTAGGAGGAGCCAAGTATTTTTCCGTGTTTGATCTTGCCTCTGGTTTCCATCAAATACCCATGAAACCTGAGGATGTACCTAAAACTGCATTTTCTACGCCACATGGACACTACGAATTTGTAAGAATGCCATTTGGGCTTCGTAATGCACCTGCGACTTTCCAACGTTTAATGGATCACGCGCTTACGGGACTCCAAGGCACTGAAATGTTTGTTTACTTGGGCGATATCGTCCTTTACGCAAGTTCCCTCACGGAACATTTAATTAAATTTAAAAAACTCGCTCACCGCCTACGAGAGGCAAATCTTAAGCTCCAACCTTCCAAATGTAAGTTCCTGCACAAGGAAGTCGCGTATTTGGGACATATAATCACCGAGGAAGGGGTAAAACCTGATCAACAGAAAATTGAAGCTGTCCAGAACTATCCTGCACCTCGCACACCGAAGGGTATAAAGGAATTCCTTGGATTAACCGGGTATTATAGAAGGTTTATTCCAGAATTTTCTAAACATGCCCGTCCGTTAACCCAATTATTAAAGAAAGACACTAAATTTGACTGGGGATTGTCCCAGCAAACAGCTTTTAACCACTTGAGATCGGCATTACAAAAGGAACCTATCCTGCAATATCCAAATTTTGAATTAGAATTCTACGTCACTACTGATGCTTCTAAAAAGAAAAAGAACTACCGATCGCGTACGCTTCTCGTCTCTTGAATAAAGCAGAGACAAATTACGCGACCATAGAAAAGGAACTTCTAGCCATTGTATATTGTGTTAGACACTTCCGACCGTACTTATATGGAAGGAAATTTATTTTATTTACCGACCATCAACCCTTAATTTGGTTACATAAGGTAAAGGACCCAACCTCGCGCCTCGTCAGGTGGCGACTAAAATTAGCCGAATACGAATATGAAATTCGCTACCAACCGGGAAAAAGTAACAAACTCGCTGACGCCTTATCCCGTAATCCACCTACCGTGGAAACATGCCCAATACGACCACGAGAGGAAGCCGATGATGACTGGGAGGAGCAGCCTCCACCTAAACGAGGCCCAGGGAGACCTCGGACCTCCAAGATACCCACCTCGACATCAGAACTTACAAGTAAAACCCGCCTAAGGACGGCGCCTACGAGGATTCAGCCGAGCCGAAAGGTACGTAAGGCTCCAACGCCTATAATAACGCCGCCGGATACTCCCTCATTAAACGTACCAGAACTGATGAGTAGCGTTGAAGAGGAAGATCAGGAACAAGAACAATCAAGCACTCCTTACCAAATCATTTCGCCTCCGCAATCTCCAACACCACAAAAAGAGGACGACTCTGATTCCGAAGTAGGATCTAACGCTTCGTACGAATCGTCGTCAGAATCGGAATCATTGATAACCGAGCTGAATGATTCTCCGGAAGAAACATACGAAGTGGACCCCGATAGAGATATCAGAATAACGCCATTAATTAGTCGCGACCCGTTGTCCCTAAGAAAAGAAACGCTTGTTTTCTTTTTAAGCGCCGACGGAGCTAAACAACTGCAGGAAGCAGGAACACTAATAATAGGAAGCGAACTCACACTGGGCAGAGCCCACGTAACTTATAATAGGGGACAAATTCTCGTAGGGTTGGTTATTAACCCCTCAAGCTGGAAGATTTTCTGTCCAGAACAGTTCCTAACTGCGGGATGAATGTAATTGGTTAAAACCTTGACCCCTGCTGTTAAGGTGTTACTACATAGCGGATCTGAAGAAGTATTGTCAAACTTGAGTGCTATTGGTCGACTCTGCTGGAAAAGTAAATACTTGGGCGGGCACAAAATACATACCTCGTATCTGTCTATTCTTATGTAAAAGTAGTCCGATTTACATGACATTTGGTACGATTTTCATCAGAAAAACATAAGGAATCCATTAGTGTTATTTTCATATCGATACGCTGAAGAATAAAGAATTTCTTAATACGCTGTAATGAATATTTCACCCTCGACTGCGGGGTGTCGACCTCGAATCGCCGCGGTCGGCCAAGGATTCCTACCTGTTTCAGAAATAAAATAATTCTTTATTCTTTATCGTATCGATATGGAAGTGACACCGATGTATTCCTTATGTTTTTCCGATGAAGATTGTACTAAATTTCATGTTAATCGCACTATTTTTAACGAAGCTAGAAAGAAATTATACAAATGAATGTTAAACGGAATTTCCTTCATTATGCTCCGAATCACGTCGTTCGTGGTGTTAATTTCATCGGCGAAATATAAGGAATCGATTGGCGCCGTTTTCGCAAAGATCTGATGATACCTGCGGAAATCCGGGACATTTTTCATATCTTAATGTATTCCAACCACTTCGAGGGTCGAAAGCCATAAAATTCGGTGAGGCACTGCGGGGGGGTTGCCTTCGCCACGGGATGCCAGACAGCACCTCTTTGAGTCCAGTGGCTCTAAGATCACTCTGTACATATCTCCTCCCCAAGGCCTACAGAAAGTATTTGGGAAGTGCACAACACGCCTCTAATTCGAGTGTCCAATAGACCGTGGTCCCAAGGCCTAATGCTGACGCCTCCGCTTCACGTCCCATGACGAGCAGTGCTCGTCATACCGTCGTTGAGGACCTTTTCTCATGACGAGTCCTGCTCGTCATACCACACTGAGGGGTTAAAGAAACGCAAAGTACTCCTCTAACCACGACAATTTGGGGCGAAGCCCTATCTTCCCTTAAAGATGTAATAAGAGAATTAACAATACACTCGTTCAGTATAGCCAAAACCACAAATATCGATCAATTAAGCTGGCAGGATATTATTATGGATATCCTCGAAGCCGTCGACGAAGAAGACATCAGTGTCACAATATGTTTACAAATAGTACAAATTCCCGAAGAATCAAAAAGACAAAATATTATTATAGAAAATCACGCATCTGTATTAACCGGACACAAAGGAGTGACCAAAACATACAATCGAATTCGTCACTATTATTTTTGGAAAGGCATGAAGAAAGCTGTGGAAGATTACATTCGAACTTGCGAGGACTGTCAACGAAAGAAACTCGTCCGTGTTAAAACCAGGCAACCAATGATCCTTACCGACACGCCTGGACGCGCCTTTGATAAAGTTGCATTAGATATAGTAGGACCACTACCGACTACATGAGCAGGAAATACCTACATCCTAACTATGCAAGATCTGTTAACGAAATACTTCGTATGCGAACCTCTTAAACAATCCACATCGATAAAAATAGATGATACGTTTATAAAACGATTTATTTGTCAATACGGAGCTCCCAGAGCCATTCTCACTGACCAAGGAACAAATTTTACTGGTAAATTCATGAAGGCTATCGCGCAAAAATTTAAAATCGCACAATTTCGAACCACAGCCTTTCACCCACAGACAAATGGCTCTTTAGAGCGATCGCACCTTGTTTTGACGGAATATTTAAAGATGTTTATCGGTAAATATAGTGACTGGGACGAATGGACTGACTTGGCCGCGTTCTCTTATAATACCAGCGTCCACGAGGGCACTGGTTACACCCCATACGAGTTAGTATTTGGAAAAATAGCCCGGCTACCCAGCCGAAATAGGGTGCCCGAAGATTTTGAAAACGAAACATACAATCACTACCTCTCAAAATTGAGTACGAGGGTGCAAGAACTTCAAACCGCTGCTGCGGAAAAGTTAAATCAATCCAAACTCCGTTACAAAAAATATTATGATCGACACATAAATGCAGAGACCTTTAAACCGGGCGACCCAATCTTCGTTCTAATAGAACCGCGAAAAGGAAAATTCGGTGATCAGTACTCTGGTCCTCACACGATATTGGAGGTAATCCCTTCGCAGAACCTAAAAATATCGTGGAAGGGCAAAACTAAAATAATACACGCGAATAAGGCGCGTCTTGGTCGGATACGTGAGGATCCCGGTTGACCCTAGTCACAAAATATAGGAGACATAGGGCGGTATTCACAGTCGCGTCTTGAGATCAAGACCATCTCAAGCATTTGCTTAAGATGCCGCCTAGATTCATAGTTGCGTCTTGAGTACGTGTCTTGAGCATTTGCTTGAGGAAAATCTTTTTCAAATAAGTAAATCCTTGTATGACGTCACATGTGTCAAAATAGACGGTAAAACGAGGTTATATTTTCAAGACGACGTTTTACATGTCTTGAGACCGTCTTGAGATTCCACCAGAAGAATGTCCGGAGTAGAGGGGGAACATCTACGGCAGTGGCCGTATGTGTGCGTGATGATTCCATCACCCATGTACCGTCACGTGATAGTCCCCCTCCACTCCAGAGATTCTATTCCCCGGCAACGCGTTGAAAGTTTAAACTATCAAATACTTCCGCCATTACCTGCATAAAGGACGCGAAAAATGGATTTTGTAGACTATATCGACATTAATATTGATATTAGCGATATTGACGAAGATGATTATATGGCGGACAATAGAGTCGTTAGAAGGTATATTCGGGACGTGCAAAATCCATTTGAATATTACGATGAAGATGAATTTAAAAGGCGATTTCGATTTAATAAGGACTCTGTATTACATGGTATTTTACCGAGAATTATTGAAGGACTGGCGAAAATAAATAATCGTGGCCTGCCGATTGCCCCGCAATTGCAACTACTTGCATGCTTACGCATGGTATATGGGCCATCACGCATGTAACAGGGTGATCCTGGAGCAACTGGACTTTTGAGAAAAAATTGCGAAATTTCAAAATTGATCTTTGTTAAGTCTATACTAAAAATGGGAATATTTTTCAATTTCGGTTTTAAATTTTTAATTAAATTGGTATTACAAAACGTTAAAAAGCGAGAAGGGTATATATTTTTCTTTACCACCATCCCAAAATTGCCCCCCTTGATACCTGTTACATAAAAACAACATTCTTTATTCTATCGTATCGAAGTCCTGGAAGTCATCGTGAGGCACCACGGGGGGTATCCTCGCCATTCTGGAGACTCTCTGCTAAACTGTTCCCCCGGCATTGCTATAATATAAACTCGACGCTCACACACATTACAGTTTAGTGGTTGGGTTTATATATTAGTTCATTATATAAATCAATATAAATCAATTTTACATCTAATTTCCTTGATTATGCTCCGAATTACGTTGTTCCTGAAATCATTATAAAGCACCGCGAGGGGTTATCCTCGCCATTCCGGAGACTCTCCGATAAACTGTCCCCCGGCATCGCTGTAATATAACCTCGACTGTCATACGCATCACTCACTCACGTTCGAGTATCCTACTCCGTCGTCCACCAAGGAACGAACGGAATATCCTTCATCATTGGTTGTTCTAACAGAATTATTCCGAAAGTTTCCGAACGTGAATGAGCAAATGCTTGAGTAAATGCTTTATAAAGTAAATGGATACGTCATATAAGCAATCGCTTATTCCAAGCAAATGCTTAAGATCATCTTGAGTAACGACTATGAATACCTGATGTTTTCAGGCAAACAAGATCGTCTTCTAGAAGATGATCTCAAGCATTCGCTCAAGACGCGACTGTGAATACCGCCCATACTCATCATTTCATTTCCTAGATCACAATGCCACACAAAAGGGCCCACAAGCCCAACGGGCCAAAGTCAAGTGGAGGGGGAGTTAGGAGGAGGCTCTCCCGTATTCAGTGGCGACGCAGGGTGGCAGAGCGGGAAGGAGGAAACATTTCGCCCCTCCTCCCAAAGATCACCTCCATAGTGGTCATCAGGGAGGCTGACCAGATCCCCGAGGTCGTCACCATAGAGGACTCTCCCCCATCATCCCTCCCGCCAATACCCATCAACTGGGAGACACTCCAGGACGCGGTAACCCCGCCGCCCCTATGTATGCGGGTAGACGAGGGGAAACTCACCCGTCCCTCTCCACCTCTTTACCACTCCCCACAACTTCCTAAAACCCAAGTCCCCTCCACCATCCCTCTTTGTCCAGATGTCGTGGAAGTGCTAGACACGGGGTCAGCCACCAGGGTCCCTGACCATACGGAGCAGACGCCCGAGTTTTTGAGATGGTTCAATGACCTCTATCAAGGAGGTTACGACCTCACGTTCATCCTGGACGATCCCACATTCCAAACCCTTGATTATTCCTATCCCCCTTTCTAATCCCACAAACAATTCCTTCCTTTATTCCTTCTTTCCTTGTACATAGTTCCCACTCTCCTTGTATATAGTCCTACTAGTTTAATTAGGTTAGATTTCTTTCTTTATTTAGCCTTGGGCAGAAAATTCCTACTTTTTGTTTTCACCTTAGTTTTTCAAAAACATTTACTTATATTTTGCTCTCTCTCTCTCACTCTCTTTTGTCAGAGAGAGAAGATCACAGTTCATAATCAAATCCACTCCATTCCATAGTTAAATAAATCCACCCCACACCTTATTGTTAACAAATGCACGCATTTCTTCATATAAGGGGGAAGGTGTGATATCCCACTATTTTTCGCGCGGTACTATTCTAAATACTTTTCCATATACCTCAAAATCACTCCACCAAAGTCCCTCAAACTCAACTATTACCCCTTTTCCCCAATCGCCAATCACCTTGACGATGTACCTTAGCGGTCCCCATCTCAAGATGGTCGGTACGAAACCTCCTTCGCCTATTCGCCCTATGAGACACGAATCCTTCCCTCAAAATAAATCTAAACAAGTCCATCGTCCCAAAAACCTTCTTAAATCGAGACCACGTCTCACTCCCCTCTTTACGACTCACTGAGTCCAAGCCATTCTAACCCCTTTCCTATTAAAACACCCAAAATCCATTCAATGGGTTGAGTATCTCCTTTTACCGTTCATAAAACCCCCGAAGTCTAAATTACGACGAATATTGGGCGTACGTGACATAAATATGTCTAATAATAGACGTACCGTTCATAAAAACCCCGGAAGTCCTGCTACGACTTATTTGTTAAATATGTCAAGGCTCCTACCGCGCGTACCCCCCGCAACATTCCTGTAAGGATACATAAATATGAGGTCCCGAGAGGCCGCAGATTCATTATTATTCGAGTGTTCATTAAGCATCCATCATTATTCAAGTTCAGTGTAATACAAAACATTACTATAATTCATTATTATTCAAAGATTCGTGTTACTCAATATTATAAATTCAGTGACCAACAATCACCGTTCATCAAACATTGTAAGATATTACAATTACCATTTTAATATTGTATATCACCACCATCATTTATATTTTGTATTACCGTTTCTATTGCTTTCTATATTATTGTGTCTTATTAACGCTTATTGCGATCATTTACTTTGCTTTCCATATTAACGCTTATTGCGAACATTTATTTTTGCTTTCTATATCAATGCTTATTGCGATCATTTATTGTTTGTATAACTATTCATATTATTACTTTCTATATCAACGCTTATTGCGATCATTTATTGTTTGTATAACTATTCATATTATTACTTTCTATATCAACGCTTATTGCGATCATTTATTGCTTGTATAACTATTCATATTATTACTTTCTATATCAACGCTTATTGCTTATGTCAAAATACTTAATCATCACATATTATGTTTCATG
This sequence comes from Andrena chrysosceles, assembly GCA_963855975.1. NCBI lineage: Eukaryota > Metazoa > Arthropoda > Insecta > Hymenoptera > Andrenidae > Andrena > Andrena chrysosceles. The sequence goes on along the minus strand of OY979767.1, from coordinate 56,222,400 downwards.
TTCACATTCATATATTGTGCTTAATTACCATTAAACAGTAATAACGTACTCGTGTTTAAAGTAAATAAACCTCTTTATTTTTAAATGACGCTTCGAATTATTGTGTGCATCCTTTGGTTACAAAGATTCCAAACCAAGACAGGCTGCCGCATCAGCTGATTTCTGTTATGAACGCGAGAACGCTTACACTGTTTACAAACATACTTTTGCATGAGCCGTGCAATTCACGAAATATTACGTGTGCTTTTCTTTACATAAATGCAACGGTAAATCCTCCTACCAAAATCAAAACAAACATAAGGTGCTCTAACATAAGGTGTTCCCCGGGTGTGTATTCACTATTTAAACCTTCCCTGGTCGATTAGAGTGTTGGATTTGAGATTCGCGCCTGATCTCCTTCTAGCTTCAGCGTGCTGGATGCAAGATTCTCGCCTGGGTTCACTTTCAATATCCTCAGCGTGCTGGATGCAAGATTCGCGCCTGATCTCCTTCAAAATCCTCAGCGTGCTGGATGTAAGATTCGTGCCTGAACTCCTTTAAAATCCTCATTGTGCTGGATGCAAGATTCGCGCCTGATCTCCTTCAAAATCCTCAGCGTGCTGGATGTAAGATTCGTGCCTGAACTCCTTTAAAATCCTCATTGTGCTGGATGCAAGATTCGCGCCTGATTTCCTTCAAAATCCTCAGCGTGCTGGATGTAAGATTCGTGCCTGAACTCCTTTAAAACCCTCAGTGTGCTGGATGCAAGATTCGCGCCTGATCTCCTTTAAAATCCTCAGCGTGCTGGATGCAAGATTCGCGCCTGAACTCCTTTAAAATCCTCAGTGTGCTGGATGTAAGATTCGCAATAGTCATCGTTCCAAATACCTCACCCGGGACGTGACATTATAAATGAAATATTTCTTTTATAGTCACAATGAAATATTTTTATAAATAATTTTCAGAAATAATTTATATATTTTTATCAATAAAATGTTTAGTTATAAATAAACAAAGTTAATGATAGATAAGTTTTAAGAATTAACAATTTGTTTTGGGAACAACAATAGTCCAATTTCAGAAGTTTGCACGCTGATAACGCCAAAGTTTTTTCAAAAGTAAAACGTTAATGTTAATAAAATGCTTATCATTTATAATGTACCTATGCATATTGGGTAAACTTGCCGGCAAACTGGAACCTCGTCGATTTTGATGACCTTCACATATGTTGTAAAACTCGACCTTTTGAGTAACTTTTTCCTTTGAAAAATTGGCGGTCGGCCTTAGTTTCCGAAATATTCGCTAGAAAACCTTCGCTATTATACAATCGTACTCTACGTATATGTGCACGCCCGCAACAGTGTGTGCAGCACCACGCTTGTGGCCGTTGTCTTCTGTTTGTATAAACACTGCGCCGCAACCTGCAGCATGCGCATCTAACGGGTGCACGCGTGGTGTCGCAGCCAGAAAAGTAGTCCAGCTTAAGGTCCGCGAACACATATCCGTTCCGTGTCAGTTCTGTATCCGTGCGGTGTCCATCCGAATCCGTGCGGTGTCCCTAATTTCACTGACAGGAGGCCTGCTCTGACCCGGTCAGTCCCAATTCAGTCGTTTCTGCAAGCCTGCTGTACAGTTCTGTCAGTCTGTAGGTGACAAAAGTATGCGTACACGCTTCAAAACAGAATAACATCTTTAAAATTGGTCCAAACGACGTGATTTTTGTTTTAGAAGCTGGAAGGATTAGTTTACTATGTAGTTTATCAACAGTTAAGCCATTGATAAAAATGAGTGGGGAGCACGTCTTTGGTTTAGAGCTGTGAAATCGTCCACATGCTGCGTGGATCTTATTTTGTGTACTAAAAAGACTTATAATAAATATATATTTTAAAACGATAAGTCAATTATTTTTGTTACATTATAATCTCCACTCTATTTACTTTAATGTACAATATTAAAAATTGCAATATTTTTTTATTTATTGTACAAATAACATCAGGTTCTGGAAAACGATGATTTGAGGCAAGATAGGGTCCTTGATACCGGGAATGATGGGGTACCCTATTATGGTTGTTCATGTGAGGTGGAACAACGCCATCGTTCTCTATTATAATTTCAGTCGAATTTTCGCTACGTTTAATTCGGATTTGAAAATGATAAGAACATATATACTTACTGACAAAAGTTAAGAAACAAAATAATCGTTTGGGATTTACTGTTTATTCTTCATATTTTGAGATACATACGTTGGAACTAAAATTAGCACAAAGAGATAACATTCCATACGTCAATATACAATAAATGTTTTTTCGAATATACGTGTTTAAAGACTGCAATTAATTTTTGTCGCAGAAACGAAACACACGCCTTGTGACAAAAGTTAAGAAACATGTGTACTTCTCGAAATAAGTCAAGTTCACATTGTAAACAAACATGTTTGGAAACGGTCACTGACCGTTGATCAGTCTCCTCCCTGGTATTGTAACGTTCGGTTGTCCGGGGACGATTGAATATTAACAGGTTCTCGAGAGGAGAGCGGCGTCCCTCGAGTATAGGATAGGTGGGGGGTTCGTTGGTAGAGTTAAGGAGTAGAATCTAACTTAAAACGTAACAATGATTTATTCAAACAACACTTATTCCTAATAACGAGTATAATAATATTGCTTACGACTACAATTATATATAGGTTTTATGTTTTTTTGTGTTTTTTGGTTTTTTTATCTATGCTATATGCTACGTGGCTATGTATCAATATATATACATATATGTGTATATATATATACGAAGTGCATAGATTGAGACACATCTAAATTCAAACGTAAAAGTGTGCCATTGATATTCGAGAACTTCTTTCAAAAGGCCAATTTTTTTAAAAACCCTTAGTTTATAAATTATATTAACTTATGTATATAAAGTATAGACTGGGGACTCGTACACATAAAGCATGATTTGTGACCATGTTCTCAAATTGTATTTTAAACATATATGAAGGAAATTTTTCCACTGACCCCAAAATATGCGCTAAATTTTTAGGTGTTTCATATACTATTTGTTTTCATTGAAGTCACGCATTATACATGAAGTGCATACTTCGAGGTCACGCAATATACACGAAGTGCATACTCCGAGGTCACGGAATATACACGACGTGCATATCTCGACGTTCGAGGTCTTATCTCGAGATATTACATATAAATATGTTCGAAGTGCATAGATTGGATCACACCTTGATTTAAAAAGTAAAACAAGTCCGCTGATGCTCAGGAATCGCCTTCAGATGGCCAATTTTTTTTTAAACTTTTTGTTTATAAATTAGAGTAATTTAGTTACTAATACAAACCATAGGCTGTGGACACACACCCATGTATCAGGTACGGTTTGTATCCAGGTTGCCGAATTGTATTTTAAACATATACATACGGAGGAACTTTTCGAATGGACCCCCAAAATACGCTTAGTTTTTTCACGTTTCATATACTATTTGTTTTCTTTGAGGACGCGAGATATACACGAAGTGCATCCTTTGAGGACATGAGATATACACGAAGTGCATCCTTTGAGGACACGAGATATACACGAAGTGCATACTTCGAGGTCACGCAATATATACGAAGTGCATACTCCGAGGTCAAGGGATATACACGACGTGCATACTCCGAGGTCACAGGATATACACGATGTGCATACCTCGAAGTTCGAGGACTTACCTCGAGATATTACATAGACGAATGTTCGAAGTGCATAGATTACATCACACCTTGATTCAAAAGTAAAACAAGTCCGCTGATGCTCAGGAATCGCTTTCAGATGGCCAATTGTTTTTAAAACTTTTTGTTTATAAATTAGAGTAATTTAGTTACTAATACAAACCATAGGCTGTGGACACACACCCATGTATCAGGTACGGTTTGTAACCAGGTTGCCGAATTGTATTTTAAACATATACATACGAAGGAACTTTTCCAATGGACCCCCAAAATACGCTTAGTTTTTTCACGTTTCATATACTATTTGTTTTCTTTGAGGACACGAGATATACACGAAGTGCATCCTTTGAGGACACGAGATATACACGAAGTGCATACTTCGAGGTCACGCAATATATACGAAGTGCATACTCCGAGGTCAAGGGATATACACGACGTGCATACTCCGAGGTCACAGGATGTACACGATGTGCATACCTCGAAGTTCGAGGACTTACCTCGAGATATTACATAGACGAATGTTCGAAGTGCATAGATTACATCACACCTTGATTCAAAAGTAAAACAAGTCCGCTGATGCTCAGGAATCGCCTTCAGATGGCCATTTTTTTTTAAAACTTTTTGTTTATAAATTAGAGTAATTTAGTTACTAATACAAACCATAGGCTGTGGACACACACCCATGTATCAGGTATGGTATGTAACCACATTGCTGAATTGTATTTTAACCATATACATACGAAGGAACTTTTTCAATGGATCCCCAAAATACGCTTACAAGGGGAGGACACCAAGTGATAGACATCGATTTTGATGAGCCTTGGCACGATGGATCTATGTCGAAAATAAGTAAATACAAGTCCGAGTGTTTCTGCCAAAGGGCCCTAATAATAGAGATATTTACATGTAAATTATTAAACATATCATAGCGTCGATTGAAAGGATAAACGCCATAACCTCAATTGAAGAATATGTCGTGGAGCGTTCGGTAAGGCGTCGGCGTGGCGTTATTACGGTCGTGAGTTCGATTCCGCATGTGTCTATATATATTTTTTTCACGCTATATTTTTTCCACACTATGAACCGTGAGAAAAAAGGTAACGGTAGTAAAGTTCATCATTAATTCTTTTAAATGTATAAATACAATTAAAGTTTTTTTTTAACGTTACTACTGTTGGAAATGTGACTTTTCAATTGCTATCCGCTCGGTTGCTTGCGACACCGCCAGAGGGACAAGCGTGTCATATAAGGGGGGTCGCGGCACGACACTACACACGTAACTCACACTTTGTAGAAAGAGGTTGAAAGAGATAGTGAACAAAGAGCTAGTTAATGCAATTACTTTATATGTACAATAAAGCAGTATTAAAACAAAAGACTGAGTATTATAGTTTAACGTTTAACATGGTAGCAGAGGTCCGTGGTTCTGTGGCAATATTTTCGTTAGTTTAACGAAAAATTCGGAAAAACGTGATAAAGGTAAAAGCGCAACACGTGGTTGACCAAGCAGGTAGAAAAATGGCGTGCGACGAAAAAGATTTTAAGCTACAAGTTTTCGACGGCACACATTACGAGAAATGGAAATTCAGACTAAATCTCTATCTCCAAATGAAGGAGTGCAACGAAGTAATTGCGCACGAACAAAGGCCAGCTGCTATAACTGAGGCCGCCTGGATAAAAAAGGAAATTAAAGCAAAAAATTTCATAGTGAATAGTATCACGAATACTCAGCTTGAATTAATTATAACAGAAGAGACTGCCAAAAGAATGGTAGATAAACTTGATGAAATTTATCTGGTTAAAAGTAGTGCCATGAAACTCCTGTACAAAAGGAGACTTCTCGAATTAAAAATGAAAGAAGGCGATGATCCAACGGAGTTCTTTAATGAGTTTGAGAAACATATAAATAAACTAAGCAATGCAGGAGAAAAAGTAAGTAAAGAAGACAAGCTAAATTATTTACTGTTGACACTACCGGAAAACTTGTCACACATAGTGGACATAGTCGATGCATTGCCAGAAAAGGACAAGACAGTCGAGTACGTGAAATCAAAGCTATTATTAGAGTTTCAAAAGCGAGAAGGTAAAGCCGATAGTGACGAACCAAGAAACAACGTGCAAGCGTTCAATTCGAACACACCGAAGGTCGGTAAGAACGCACAGTTTCAAGGATCACGAAACAAGTATTCAAATACAAGAAATAACCAACCTCCAAGATACCAAGATAGAAGGTGCTATAAATGCAATAAACCGGGACATTTCCAAAGAAATTGTAAAGAAAATGTAAACTGGAGTGGAAATACGTCAAGGTATCAAAACAAAGCCAACACAGCAAGATTGGCTGGAAACCAGAAAGAAGATGACGACGATCAAAGAAACACGTTCACAGTTGAGGTTATGGCGTCCAAAATAGATGTGGTGGAACAAACTGAAGATGATGAGCAAAACCAAAGCATAAAATGGTTACCAGACAGTGGATGCTCAGATCATATAGTAAACACGGATAAATATTTTTATACATCCAGAGAACTTCTCAATCCTGTAAATATAAAGGTAGGTGATGGCTTTACACTAACTTCTAAAAAAATTGGAAATATGCTCGTTCATTTTAACATAAATGGGAAACGAGAAAGACTGAAAGTAAATAACGTATACTTTGTACCGAAAATGGCTCAGAACTTGTTAAGTGTATCATGTATGACTAGCAATAATAATTCTGTTCTGTTTGAGAGAGACTTTGCAAGTGTTTATAATTGCGAAGGAAAAAAGGTTGCAGTAGCTACCAAAAGAAATAAACTATTTGAGTTAATTGGAATGGTCGAACAGCACAAACCAAGCGAACCCTGTTCGTACATTAGTTCAGCGGAGATGTCTACTCTACAAAAATGGCATCGTACGCTTGGACACATAAATTTCAAAACCTTGAAACAGATGTGTCAAGCTCAACTATTAGATGGATTGCCCAAAAGATTTGGAAATGAATTTGTCAGGTGCGAAACTTGTCTGGAGAATAAGATGGCAAATCTCAAGTTCAAGAACAGACGCACCAGAGCGAATGATGTGCTGGAGATAGTCCATACCGATGTTCATGGACCACTCACACAAACTGGATACAAAGGTGAGAGATACATTGTGACATTTATCGATGACTTCAGCAAAATTGCAGTTGTATATTGTATTAAAAAGAAAAGCGAAGTCTACAGCCATTTTATTGAGTACATAAAAGTAATGGAAAATCAATCGGGTAAGAGCATTAAAGAAATTCGCTGTGATAATGGAAGGGAGTATATTAACAAGGATTTCTATGAGTTGGCAAGACAAAAAGGTATCTATTTGAAACCAGGACCACCTCATACACATGAGTTAAATGGAGTGGCAGAGAGATATAATAGAACCATCATGGACCGTACTCGCTGCCTGCTGGCAGAAGCGAAGATTGAAAAAAAATACTGGCCAGAGTGCATATATACAGCGGCATACCTTGGAAATAGATTACTGACAAACACTAAAGTCAGAAAAACCCCGTACGAGATCTTCTTCAATAGAAAACCAAATGTGTCAAATTTGAGGTTATACGGAACTGCTGCTTTCGTGAGAGTTCCAGAAGAATGTAGACTCTCAAAGCTGCATCCAAAGGCTGTAAAGGGCATCTTAATAGGATACACTGACACTGGATATAAAGTATTGGTGAATCACAAAGTTGTCATAAGTCGAAATGTTAAATTCATTAATAATAATGACACATATGTTAGATTTGAACACAGTACAGATGAAAATGCCTCTGACCCGGAGAAAAATAATGAAGAAGAAAGCACAAACCAGGGAAACACTGAAGAAGAAGCACAACAAGAAATAGAGGAAAGAAATGAAGACCAGGAAGAAATTGAGGAAGAAACAAGGGTCACAAGACCAAGACGACAGAAGACAGTACCCAAGAAATTTGATGACTACGTAGTATATGTAAACTGCTGCAATGCCTTAACTCCTGAAACATACGAAGAAGCAATAAGGAGTGAAGATTCAAGAAAATGGCAAGAAGCTATGAAAAAGGAGCTTAAAAGCTTGGAAGAAAACAAAACTTGGACACTGGTGAATATTCCGGAGAACAAGAAAATTGTAGATGTAAAATGGATCTTCAAAATAAAAACGAACGGCGAGTTCAAAGCTCGAGTTGTAGCCAGAGGATTCCAACAACAGTATCAAGAAAATGAAGAAATTTATTCGCCTGTGGCGAGAATGAGCACTTTGAAGGTGCTGCTATCAGTTGCTTGTGTAAAGAAATGGAAAATTGAACAAATGGATGTTCAGACCGCATTTCTAAATGGACAAATTAAATCAGAGGTTTATATTTATCCACCAGACGGGAGTAACGTGGATTCAACCAAAGTTTGCTTACTTAAGAAGGCATTATATGGTCTGAAGGAAAGTCCAAGAGATTGGTATGAATGCTTTCATGAATTCATGAAAAATACAAAGTTTAAAAGGTCACGCTATGACTATTGCCTGTATATCGGAGAAGTAGACGGGACGAAACTGTATATTATCCTGTACGTCGATGATCTGTTAATTTGCGGTGCTGATATAGAAGCAATAAATCAAATAAAGTCAGCCCTAAACAGACGGTTTCGATTGACGGATCTAGGGGAGGTAAAACAATACTTGGGAATTGAAATAGAATACCTCCAAGAAGAAAAGAAAATGTTATTGAGCCAAAGCAAATATATTGAAAGTTTGGCTGATAAATATGCAATAACAGAAACCAACAAGGTCCATACACCAATGGAAATGAATTTAAAACTCGTACCGGCCGAGACTATTGTGCCAAATCTGAAGTATAGAAATCTAATCGGAGCTTTGCTGTACATAGCAAACGGCACAAGACCGGACGTATCCTTTGCTGTAAACTATTTGAGTCGTTTCCAAAACAGTTATAACGCAACTCACTTTAAGTATGCGTTGCGGGTGTTAAAATATTTGTACCACAGTCGTTTTGTCAAATTGTTGTTTTCATCTATTTTTAGTGAAAAGCTAGATGCATTTGTAGACGCAGATTGGGCTGCGGACGTAGTAGACAGAAAGTCAACAACTGGAATACTAATAAGGGTGTTTGGAAATTTAATACTCTGGAAAACCCAAAAACAGAAAATCGTGTCCAGAGCTTCAACCCATGCCGAATATTACGCCTTGGCTGATTGCGTAGAGGAGGTCCTACCAATAAAGGGTATTCTGTCAGAACTAAACGTAACGATGAAAAACGCGGTGAAGATTTACGAAGACAACACCGGGGCGATAGCGCTATCCCAGAAAGGAAAATTCTCGAAAAACTCAAAACATATTGATATTAGTTACCAATTTGTGTATGACTATGAAAAGTTAGGACAAATTAATGTAACAAAAATTTCTACGGAAGAACAGATAGCCGACGCATTAACGAAATCATTAGGTAGGGAAAAATTTGTAAAGTTTAGGGAACAGATGGGTCTTAAATACGTGGAGGTAGATACTAGCTAAAAGGAAACTGAAAAGTCAAGAAGGCGTGTTGGAAATGTGACTTTTCAATTGCTATCCGCTCGGTTGCTTGCGACACCGCCAGAGGGACAAGCGTGTCATATAAGGGGGGTCGCGGCACGACACTACACACGTAACTCACACTTTGTAGAAAGAGGTTGAAAGAGATAGTGAACAAAGAGCTAGTTAATGCAATTACTTTATATGTACAATAAAGCAGTATTAAAACAAAAGACTGAGTATTATAGTTTAACGTTTAACAACTACCGTTACCTTTTTTCTCACTGTTCATAGTGTGGAAAAAATAAAGTGTGAAATAAATAAAGTTTGAAAGAAATATATATAGACACATGCGGAATCGAACTCACGACCGTAATATCGCCACGTCGACGCCTTACCGAACGCTCCACGACATATTCTTAAATTGAGGTTATGACTTTTATGCCTTCAATCGACGCTATGAAATGTTTATTAATTTACATGTAAATATTTCTATTATTAGGGCCCATTGGCAGAAACGCTCGGACACGTATTTACTTATTTTCAACATAGATCCATCGTGTCAAGGCTCATCAAAATCGATGTCTATCACTTGGTGTCCTCCCCTTGTTAGTTTTGTCACGTTTCATATATTATTTGTTTTCTTTGAGGTCTCGCGATATACATGAAATGTATATTTCGAGGTCTTATTCCGCATCGCATCACTTTTACTTTAAGCTTTGAATGAACATTTTGGATTCCGCCAAATCTCTTTTCAAGTTTTCTTAAAGTCTGGAATTCTTCACAGTTTATATTAAAAGTCAGGGAAAGTGGATTGACAATTCATCTGGACGCTATTCTGTCCATTTATGGAAATATTGAAGTCTTAAGTTTTTTCTAAAAAGATGTTAACATATTTAAGTTTTATATAAATCAGACCTAAAGTGGAACGTACCTATTAGAAAATGTGTGAATGGCTTTAACCATATCATTCATCTTCTCCAATTGGTTGTCTGTTTGCAATGCTGTATTTCATGTAGCACGCAACTCTACTATAATGGGACGAGAACTTTAACTTTTAGAGGGTCGGGCTGGCCACTATAGTGGCCACCTAAGAAATTGGGTACTTTGCCGGTCATTTTGGTGGTATATATCCATAAATGTTAAGTAAATAAAATTTACAATTTACAAAGAATATAAACGAAATAATTCTTGTTTACATGTGTCGTGAATAGAGCTTACAACCTGTGGTATCCTGGTTCGTCCTGGTACATATACGGTTTTCTCTATTTAAATTTAAATAAAAAAAGAACTGGATATTTTTAACTGGAACTATTACTAAAGCCCAGGTACACGTTCAGCAGGCACAGCTGTAAAATTTGGCGTCTGTCCGACTAATAGTGTGGAAACGTAATGGGAAAATGCAATCACACGGGTTCTCCTTTATGTATGCATATATATGTATACAGTATTGTCTCCCTGAGAACTCGCTGGTCCGGACCGGCGTTGAGCCCACATCGTGAACAGTGCCCTAATTCCGTGTGTTCGTTTCTCGCTTCTTTCTGGCCGATGGGGGGAGCGAGATGGAACGCTTTGCGTGCGCTGGAGTGACACGGCGTCCGAAAGACGGAGCGAGACCAGTGGCTTTCGCTCGCTCTCGTTCCATCTCGCTCTCGCCTTCGCCGAATTAGAGTGAGACAGAAGTGGTGGGGATAGCGAAAAGCCCACAGCGTGTGCACCGAAACGAATTCACCGGGAGACAATACTGTACATACAGGGTACCCATTTAAATCCTCTCACTTGAATATCTTTGAAACGGTTGATGATATTACAAAATATGTCAACCAAAAGTGAAACGGTTTCATGGGGCATATTATCTGGCGTAAGTGTTTCTTATATGGACGCGTAAAAGTCACGTAGAAATCAACTTTGTTTTTCTCGTTTATCAGACACTTTATATTATGTTCAACAGGTTAAGGAAATAAGATATTCGAGTTACTCTGTATAAGATTAATAATTTTGTAGACGTAGTTAAACCTTATATATTATAATGGTAATAATATTATAACAATAATTAGGAAATGTGTAGAAAATAAGAATTATTTCTTTCTTGACATATATAATTCATGACGTTCCTTCTTCTTTCGTTGGTTATCAATCCAAGTTTTTAATTGTTGTGGTTGCCTATTATATAATACCTTATACTTGTTAATGGCAGTTTGACATTCCTTTAAAGGTGGCAACCGAGGTAATTTAATCACATCTCCAAAATGTTTCTTAATAATTTGTTTTTCTGCTTCGCTCCACTTTAACCGTTTAGTTTTTCCATATGGGGAGGCTAAATTTGTTTTTAAAAAGAGAATAATGTTAGTTAGAACTGAAACGAAGAATGTTAAAGTGCTACAGGATGAACTAATACTCACTGCTGCGGCGTTTTGAACCAGAACTATTTCCGGTATGATTTGAAGATATGTTATTCGTGGTGTCTTTATCAGACAAGCTGCTCGATGCATTCATGCTGTTTTCTCGTGGAATTGCATTCGGAACAAAGTCAGAACGGGGTACAATGTTAATCACATTACCATTTTCATTTGGATCATCTTCACTTTTGTCGCTATCATTTTCATCCTCTTCGTCACCCATTGCGGCTTGTAATAATCGAGATACATCTGTTATTTCCTTAACAGGGACTGGCATTCTATAGAATCGTTTGTGAATGTCTTTACTATGTTCCAAAAAGTTCGCAAGACTCTCGACATGCGTTTCTTCAATTCCCAATATTGCGGTATAGGTTGCTATATGTTTACGTAAAATAGTCCCACGTAGAGAAGATGGCATAGTTGCTCCGCATTCTTTCGAAAATTTTCACATTAACGGACAGGCTCTGATGTACTGTTTTTTAAGTGGGTGGGTATTTGGTGTACTAAAAATATATTCGTTATCAGATTTTACTCCAGCTTGTAAACGGTATTTTAAAATGGTGTTGATGCATTCAGACATAAAAGAGTCAAGTAAGACGGGCACTGTTCTCCCGAGTTTGCCACGAACAGTTATTCGGACAAAGTTCCTGGCATATTCCTTGGACAAATGTTGATAAAGATCTGCATTAACATTCTTATCTAATGTTTCTTGGTTTTCATAATCTGTCTTTGTTAACCTTTCAATTTGTCCTGCTCTTCGACGATTAAATATTTGTATAAAAAGTAATGTACACTCAGTTAAAAGTTCCCAGGCGGAGAAATCGAAGTTATTCTGTAAAGTAAAAAGAGAAGCCATACAATTATTTTTCAAATAAGTATGCAGTTGTTTAATGTCCTGTTTTAATGGTAGCACTACATTCTTTTGTCTCTTTTGTTTTATTTGATCTTCTATAGCTTTTCTGTTTATTAATGTCGGAACTTCTTCCTCAAATAACAAAAGAAAATCTTCAATATCTTTTTTAGCGTTGTCGGCTTGTTTTTTTATGCATTCAGACCTTAATTTATTCGCGCATTTTTTTAATAAAATGGTAAGCGTAGTAGCAACGGCTGGTGTCTTAAACCACATTATTCTCGTATCCCAATGGGCTACTACCCTAATTGCCTGTATGACTGCATCAAAATATTGCGGTCGAAAAATTGATGCAAAATCATCAATATCTGGTTGTATAACTTTGATTGCGAGCTTATAGCGACCTAACAATCTTAAATGTGCTCTTATCATATCATGCTGATGCGTACTCGTATACTTATCGCATAGTTTATTGCCGTACAAAATTAGCAGTTCATCGTATTTTATTGATCGAGTAACAGCATCATCTCGCATGACAGGGAATACAACTTTACGGAGCACACCATTAGCACAACTATGAATGTATCCAGCTAATCGTCTCCCCATAACGGTAATTTCGCGTACACCTCCTTTATGTTGCGTATTGCATTTTTTATAATGAAGGCGTATGGTACGTTTAGATAAAAGCTTTTTACAGTTTGTACAGTAAATATAATCTTTAGCAGCATTATCGTATTTAGGTTGACGTTGCCTAGATGTTATAACTATCCCTGTATTTAATGCAGCTGTAATATTGTGAACATAATTGCCATAATCACGAATCGTTTCGATGATTTTTCGTCGTTCGTGACTTCCCTTTCCAAGATTTATAAATTTTTGAACATCAGTTTCCGTCTTATGCTTCAGCTCAAGATGCCTAGCAAATTTCGTTTGCAAACTTTTGCAAAATGGACAAAAATATCTTTTTACTGTCCGTTTTGCATTATTCTTTGAGACAGGAACATGTACATATCGAATATCTACATTTGAGCCATGTTCCGGTGATATGGATTCCATACATTTAGAGTTTGCTTCGGAAATTTTAGCAGATGAAACGGTACAACTTTCTTCTGGCTCATAGTCTACGTCATTGGGATCATTCTCGTCATCACTAGAAGAACTACTATTTGCCGCTTTTTCATTCTCTGATCTTTTGGAACTATCATTATTGTGATGAGATGTTTCTAACTCCCTCACCTCGTCCGTACTATTAATCCAAGAATCACCAACTATGTTTAATATATCTGTAAGGCCACTAGGAACGCTACTTTCCTTTGACTCGTTAATGTCAATAGTAGAAATTTCTTTATTAACTGTGGAATTTAATAACTGAGTTGAAAGCGAAGGTGTTGATTCCTTGTTAATTGGCGTTGAGCAAGAAACTTGATTCACTTCGTCGAGAGGTAGATCTATCGATTCCTCCCTTTGTACATTTTGGGGCGATATCAGCATATCAGCGGCATCCAAACTTTTGCTTTCTGCACGTGCTTGCAGACTTTTTAACTCAGCTTCCGTATCTAAATAAAATATTACTTTTTAATTCATCGTCCGTATCTGAATAAAATATTAGTTACTCTAAATACTAAATTATAACAACAGAGTTCGTCGATAACCTCGAGAAACTGAAGTATCTAATTTTACTGTGTAAAAATTTAGCTTTTTATCTGGAATGTTTTTCGAAATATTAAAAGTTAAACTTTTGAAAAATTGAACGAAATGTGTCGACACATTATCATTTTCCACATTTCGGCACTATTTAAAGATAATGCTTTAATCTTCACTCATTTTAATGCTAAGGGAATCCTCTTTCGAAACATGTATTTAAAATTCTGTTAATTATTAACAAGTATAACAATAATCAATTTTAAAGTTTCAAATTCCGATTTCACGCTGTCCACTTCTCAAATTAATTTGAAAAAAATACTACTTCATTCCTGAACTTTGACCTATAACATAAGCTTTTCAAAGGACAATGTTAAGTCCTAGAGGGGATTACTGACCCAAGAGCCTACAGCATATGCTATACACCGTCGGAAAGGTCTCGCCAAGACGAATCGATTGATACCATTTTTAACTTCGAAATCAAATGGGATAACCTCGAAAAATGCCTTCAAAGTTCGAGATTTTGCGGTTTTGAACAAAAGAAACCGGTAGTAAAATCCCATCCGGCCCGAGGGACCTCAGGTAGGCACCTGAGCGAAAAACGAGGGATGCAAGCGATACTCTAGCAGGTTGGGGCGGCAAATGTGCCCCACGACCTTCATTTCAGGGCCGTGTTGGGCCTGCGTTTGCTCCATGGGCCACTAATCCATTGGCGATTTCGTACTGGGCATTAGGAAAGGGGCCCATGGGGAAAACGTAGGCCCAACACGGCCCTGTAATGAAGGTCATAAGGCACATTTGCCGCTCCGGTCTGCTGGAGTATCGCTTACATCCCTCGGTTTTTCCTCAGGTGCCTACCCGAGGTCTGTCGGGCCGGTTGGGATTTTACTACCGGTTTCTTTTGTTCAAAACCGCAAGATCTCGAACTTTGAGGGCATTTTTCGAGGTGATCCCATCTGATTTCGAAGTTAAAAATGGTATCAATCGATTCGTCTTGGCGAGATCTTTCCAACGGTGTATAGCATATGCTGTAGGCTCTTGGGTCAGTAATCCCCTCTAGGACTTAACATTGTCCTTTACTATGAAACACGAGTTTCTCCATTGTTCTCAGAATCGCTCTATCATTTTGAAAAACGTTGTTTTATAAGTGAAAGTTCGGGGAATGAAGTGGTATCTTTTTTTCAACTTTAATTTGATGCATTCGAAACTTTAAAATCGATTTTGTTATTTTTGTTAATAATTAACAGAATTTTATATACATATTTGGAAAGAGTATTTCCGTAGATTGAAAATGAGTGGGGATTAACACATTATCTTTAAACAGTGCCGAAATATTGCCGTTAAAGTGATAACGTGTTTGCTCATTTCGTCCAATTTTTCAAAAGTTCAACATTGAAAATCTTGAAAACCATTCGAGATAGAAAATTAAAATTTTACATACCTAGGAAAAATTAATTAGTTTAGTTTCTCGACGTTATTAACAAATTGGAAAAGGCTATGGCCGCAACACTCATGTGTTTTGTCATCGAATGACTCGTATATGATTACTTTTAATATATTTTTATTTTTTATTTTTTAATTGATAGGAATATTCATGGATAATATATTCTCAAAGTTAGAGACAGACATTTGAAGTAGCTTCATAGATACACCCGACGTAACAGATGCGTGTAGTGCAGATATAAGTACGGCCGAAAACTTCAAACGCGTTTTACTCGAAATCACGTTTTCTAAACTTGTGTACACGATACAGAAAAATCGAATTGCCCCATTGACTTCAGCCGGGGCTTTTTAGTTACATACTGGCCAACCGTAGTCAATGAATGAAAAACATGCATGCAGAAATTAAATAGAACAATTTTTTTGCACAAAAACGCCGAAATTTTTCTTTCAAAATTGTAACTTTTTCTTTAAAGTCTCATAACTTTATCAATTTTATTTTAGACTTTTTTCTTATTTTTTTTTTAATTCACCCGCGGTATAAATTCCTGTCAATTAAGAAAAACTTCGACCTTTTTATATCGGGCTAGAATTTTATCCGCTAGGATGTACGTAATTTGATAACTCCGGCGGCGCAGCGGCTACGTGATATACCAATAAAACAATATTAAATGAATTATTCTTATAAAAAGAATAAAATAAAATAGAATAAAAAAAGGTTTCTTGTTGTCTGAATATACAGTAAAACAACACGCTTGAAGTTTTGGAAAGATTCGTTTTATATTTGTTGAGAAAATAATTCTTAAGAATCACCCTGTTTTCAGCGTCCTAAACCAGATTCCCCCCTTAAACGATTTTCAGGAAGTTAATAGTATAAAATTAGTAATGGTATAAAACTTTTCTCTATTCATTAAACTACATTTCTACACCAAGTAAAAAATATAAAAGTAATAAAATTAAAGATTTTAAAATAATTTTAAAATAATTAAAATAATTTTAAAATCGATCTGGATGATATGTTTGAAAAGTGATGCCCCGCTGGCGCGAGTGATATCTACCAGCTGTTAGAATCATGTGAATCCAAAAATCCTAACAGATTCTTGATCAGTATGACTGTGGCTATCGTCCGATCTAGACCTAACAATTTATCTTCAAGATAAACAAGATGACGGATAAAAATACCCCCCAAAATGCCGAATAACATTTTCTTTGCATTTTTATCCCTCATCTTGTTTATCTTGAAGATAAATAATTATTGTTTGGACGATAAGCACAATCATACTGATCAAGAATCTGTTTGAATTTTTGTATTCACGAGTGTAAGAGCTGAAATAACCTGCGACGGCGAAGCATCACTTTTCAATCATATCATCAAATCCACACAGAAAATTATTTTAAAAACATTCATTTTATTGTTTTCATATTTTTTCTTAGTGTAGGAATGTAGTTTAATAACTAGGAAAAGGTTTTATACCATTACTATATTTCATATCTTCACAATAAATTCCCGAAAATCGCTTAATTTACTGACGCGCACACTGAAATGATCCCTTGAATGCCATCATACTGTATCTTTAATTCCAACAATGTTTGTAATATGAGAGATCGCAAATAATTGTTTTTTCACTAATTGTGTTTCTTTTACTTCATTCTAATGCGTAACTACAATTAATCTAAGGTTATTTTGAGTGTAAATTTATTTTATGTACTTACCAGCTTTATCTATGAAGTAAGCATTGTATTTCGCCCCTTTATATTTAATAAGACAATTTGTACTGTCAAGTATTTGGACTTGCTTCGATTTCAGAATGATATGTTCATTATTATCAAATTTTACTAACGAAAACATTCTGTAATAAAATTCTATTCAAGTATTAGAATAATTACAGTAGACTTTTTAAAGCACTTCTGAAAACAAGGAATAACCTGTGAAATTTTACGTTTCAAATTATTCACTTAAAAGCAGAAATGGGCATTGTCTCGGTAAAAAAATATTTAAATAACGTGTCGACTAAAAGGTACTTCTTAGTTATTCGTGATGTTTCGAAAAAAGATAAATCGTGTTATTTGAAAAATTATTTAAATAACGTGTCGACTAAAAGGTACTTCTTATTTATTCGTGATGTTTCGAGAAAAGATAAATCGTGTTATTTGAAGCTGCGAGTAACGAATAAACGTAAAGTATCTTTTATTCGTGTTTATTTAGATATTATCTTTGCCCATCTCGGCTTGAAATCATCAATCTCCGTACTAAAATAAACGTGATATGGGTACTTACACGTAAAGTCTATAATAATACTTAATTTTTCACAATTAGAGATTGTGAAGGCTGGACAAAGGTCACAACTTAATTTTTTAACAATTAGAAGATGATATTTCTATATATCCTTGTAGATTAATAATCACACTCTTATACTGAAACTTTTCTGAACACTGTCCTCACGACACTGACGACGCGACGAGAATGATCTCCTGATCGTTCATAAGAATTCGGACGTACATACGCATTCGTTACAACGTCGTTTCTACCATGCGTTGTACGTTGGGCGACTATCCCCACCATTTCTTGGAATCCTTGAGACGAGAGTGAAAGAACGCGAGAGGAAAGGAAAGTCACACTCCGTCCTTTGTGTGCGCGACGGGCGTGCGTGATGGTCGCAAGCGCTTACGGTGGGCACGGAAACCGCTTCGCAAAATCGTGACGCAGGCCCGGTCAAGTCTTTTTTGCGCCCTAAGCGAACTTATCGAATTCCGCCCTTTATTATAATACATATATTTGAGATTATTTATGACTCTACTCTGCAAAATTAGACAACTGGTAGGGCGTAAGGTTGAAAAGTGGCGCAAAATGGTCTTTTCATTGTTGGCATTGTTGAAAATAAATTTTTATATGAAATACTACAAATTGTACTACAACGGTATTAAACTACGAGTAAAAATTAAAAGTAAGGACATGAAAAAGCTCAATTAAGGCTGCCGTCTCAGCGGACCTTGAATGTGTGCGTACGCTCACACAAGCTAGAAAAAGTGTGTACGTATACGCGTGTTGTAAACAAACCGTTTCAACCAACTTTCTTCCTGGAATCGGCCAGAAGGAAGTTTTTGCGGGTACAGTTGCGTTTAGTAGACATCTGTGCAGGCGGGTCTGTTGCGTTTGAACGCTAATAACCACCGTACGTTGAAATAATAATGAATTTATGACTCGAAAAGTGACAGAATGAGGTTCGAGTACATTAGCGCCACCAACGGAGAAGCCTTGAAGCCTCATTCTGTCACTTTTCGAATCATAAATTCATTATTATTTCAACGTACGGTGGTTATTAGCATTCAAACGCACCAGACCCGCCGGCACAGATGTCTACTAAACGCAACTGTACCCGCAAAAACTTCCTTCTGGCCGATTCCAGGACGAAAGTTGGTTGAAACAGTTTGTTTACAACACGCGTATACGTACACGCTTTTTCTAGCTTGTATGAGCGTACGCACACATTCAAGGTCCACTGAGACGGCAGCCTTAAATGTATTATAATAAAGGGCGCAATTTGACAAGTTCGTCTAGGGCGCAAAAAAGAAGCGGTTCCATCTTGTTCCGCTTGTGACCATCGCGCACGAGCTATACCACATCAAAACGGATAGAGGGAAAATTCAGTTTCACCGATTCTCTTCAAAATTACAGCATTTGTCGATAACATTGCAAAAACAAAGTATACTGAATTTTAAAGGCCTATGTCAAATGTATATTTATATACGATGCTACAAAACAAACTTTTCGGTCAGTGTTTTCGGTATCCTCGAGAAAACTAATAGGAATATCTGCTGGCCATATAAAAAATTAGCAATAGTAGGTAGCTTTCAGTGATTCTTACTTTTCTTTTTTTACATGTTGTTACTGAACGAAAAGTTTGTTTCGTCGCATCGTATATAAATACTTTCCTACGCCAGGCGATTGTTTTGAAAACGCGTGCGTGCGGATTGACCATGGGATCCGTGCAGTTCTAAACGGTGTGCACCATCACAAGTTTTATTTTTTGTTGACTGTTCCCAAAATCTCTCCACTTTTTTTAAATATTCATTTTTTCCACTTTTTTGAAAAATGCAAGACCTCGAACTTCGAGGTATGCACGTCGTGTATTATATCCCGTCACCGCACAGTATGTACTTCGTGTATATTGCGTGGCCTCGAAGTATGCTGTTCGTGCATATTGCGTGACCTCAGAGTATGCACCTCGTGTACTATTGCCCGGCCGAAAGAAGATCCCTAGCAGACGGTCTCGGGCGAAGCAGTCCGGCCCTATCACGATTGGTCGCGAGTCACCTATTTAGGCACAGTTTTAAAGACGGGGCACACGTATTTTGGTTATTCGCTGAAGTAAGCACATACATTGTCGCACCGCCCGACTAAGGGAGCGAACAAAACACATCGAGATCGAGTGGGATAGAGCGATTTGACCGACGAACGCCAAAGCAATAGCGTAGGCATCTCGGACGGTTAACCATTAATATACAATAACATAGAAATTTCTTTATTTTTCATTGTATGTTCGGGAAAGTATTATCCTCATACAAAACCAAAGATAATATTATTATCCTGATACCAAACCAATGATAATAATTTCCTGAACATATTGTGAAATACAAGGAAATTTTTATGTTATTATACATTACGGTTAACCTTCAGGAGCCTCCGCTATTGCTTTGACGTTCGGCGGTTGGATCGCTTTATCTCACTCGATCTCAATGTGTTTCGTTCGCATTCTTCGTCACGCGGTGCGACAACGAATGTGCCTAGTTCAGCCAATAACCAAAATACGTGTGCCCCGTTTTTAAAAGTGTGCCCAAATACCTAGGTGACTCGCGACCTATCGTGATAGCGCCGGATTGCTTCGCCCGAGACAGTCTGCTAGGGATCTTCTTTCGGCCGGGCGATAGTATATTGCGTGACCTCAAAGTATGCACTTGTTGTATATCTCGTGACCTCAAAGAAAACAAATAGTATATGAAACTGGAAAAAACTAACAAGGGGAGTCCACAGTGAGGTAGACATCAATTTTGATGAGCCTTGGCACGATGGATCTATGTCGAAAATAAGTAAATACGTGTCCGAGCGTTTCTGCCATTGAGCCTTAATATCAGAGATAATTACATGTAAATTATTAAACATTTCATAGCGCCAGTGGAAAGCATAAAAGCCATAACCGCAATTTAAGAATATGCCGTGAAGCGTTCGGTATGACGTCGGCGTGGCGTGGTTGCGGTCGTGAGTTCGATTCCGCCTGTGTCTATATATTTCTTTTTCATACTTTATTTTTTAACACTTTACTTTTTTTAGTGGGTAAAAATCCCACACTACCTTGGCGTTCTCAGGGGATTCCCCTCTGGAGGTGTCGTGGTGTCTTTTGAAAATTTCCCCACGTTTAAAAAAAAGAAAAAAATTAATTGTATTTATACATTTAAAAGAATTAGTGAACGTTACTACCGTTACCTTTTTTTCTCACTATTCATACAGTGTGGAAAAAATAAAATGTGAAAAAATAAAGTATGAAAAAAATACATATAGACACAGGCGAAATCGAACTCACGACCGCAACAACGCCACGCCGACGTATTACCGAACGCTCCACGGCATATTCTTAAATTGCGGTTATGGCTTTTATGCTTTCCATTGGCGCTATGAAATGTTTAATAATTTACATGTAATTATCTCTGTAATTAAGGCCTAATAGCAGAAATGCTCGGACATGTATTTACTTATTTTCGACATAGATTCATCGTGCCAAGGTTCATCAAAATCGATGTCTACCTCACTGTGGACTCCCCTTGTAAGCGTATTTTGGGTGTACCATTGAAAAACTTCTTTCGTATGCATATGTTTAAAATACAATTCGGGAATCTGGTTACAAACCGTACCTGATACATGTGTGTGTTTCCACAGCCTATGATTTGTATTAATAAATAAGTTACTCCAATTTATAAACAAAAAGATTAAAAAAAAATGCCCGCCCAAAGGAGATTTCTGAGCATCAGCGGACCTGATTAACATTTGAATCAAGGTGTGTTGCACCTTGTAGATCGAATTGTAAATGGAAATCTAAAACAAAATCGTGCAATGAATACTAGAAACATGTATCGGGTCATGTATATATATACACAACCGACATTTGTTTTTCTGCATTTTCTATTGCAATTATTACAAACGTCTAAATTTTTTATCTACAGATAAATTTCTGTTTTGCACGAATGAGATAGACATTCATATCGTTACGGAACCTATGAGCCTGCCAGACACACTATTTTTTAAAAGTTGGTACTAGCGGCGCCATCTGTTGGTGTCGTGTGAGAACTGAATTGGGCCCAAATTATTGCTTTAATATATATTTAAAATTGTACCCAAACTATGCCATTAATACATGATTACTTTGAGTCCTGTCCCCATAGTATACAAATGTCTCCAAAGCATGCACGCGCTCGACATTTTGTCCCCTAAGTAACCGTTTTGCATATAAATATATACATATATATATTTGTTTATTCCAGAGCATGGCCGCTACCGCCTCCTGAGCGAGCTCGTTACTTTTGACAGAGTTTTTTTGGTTTTATGCTCCGGAGCGATCTCGATGCCTCTTGCGAAAGCAAGGTTCTATAGTTCAGAATGGATAGTCCAAAGATGTGCACCAGTAACTTTTATACACTGGAGATCCGCCGCTACCGTCTCCGGAGCGATCTGAATCTCACTGGTTGAAACTTAAGCTTTCTCTAGGGCTAAACATCCATAAACTAAAGAGCGTGTTTTTGAATGTAGCTTGAATGTTCCGCTGCGCTGCGTGCGCCCCCTTTTATACTGGAAAATTGGCGGGCTGGCGCATGCGCAGTGAGTCGTTATCTGTTATTTCGCATTTTTCTCGCTTATTACATATTATTTTGTTTTGCGCTTTTGTCAGTAATTATAATTAATTATTCTTAACGTTTTTACAATTTTTGTTTCTCTAATATTTACTTAGTTTAAGAGGTCAGTCCACTGTGACGGTTTGAAAAATTAAATTATTTTTAAAGATTTTTTTCTCCGTAGATACATCATATAATGCAATAAATCTTTTTGGTATTTATTAAGCTACTCTTATATTATACAAAAAAAATGAAAAGAATTTTTTTAATTTGTTTTGAAATTTTAAGCGCGATTATCTCGAAACAACATTTTTTCAACTGGTGCAGGTGATTGTAAAAAAACTATTTGACCAATCAGTCTGAAATTTTTACACGTTATTCAGCACATCAGTGGCTATGGCCGGGACTACGGAAAGGACACAGGATTTAAGTCTGGACTTTTGGCAGGCCATTCGAGAACTGCAGAAAATTTTCTTTCGAGCCATTGCTTTGATAATTTTGACACGTGTATCGATGCGTTGTCCTGTTGAAACACATAATTCCTGATACCTAATTTGTTGCCCAGAAATGGTTTCACTTTTTCTGCTAAAAATTAATGTATTTTATACTATCTATTCTTCCCTGTAGTGTTTTCAATAAAATGGTTCCATCAGGCAAAAGTCCTGCCCAAACCATAAGTAATCCACCACCCATTTGCCGCCTATTTTGATATAATGTTCAGTCTAAATCTACTCACGAGGAGCAGGAATCTGGGCCATCAAAATTGATTTTTTTTCGTCCGAAAAGACTGTAGATTCCCATTTGTGAGATATTTTTAGCCATTGCTCTGCTAGTTCCGAACGTTTAGCTTTGTGTTGTTTCGTTAACGAAATTTTCTTTTCTAGTTTTTTAAATTTAAACTTTAGAGATTTTAACATTCGCTGTAAAGTTCTAATTGAGCAGGAAAGTTTTAGATTATTCCGTATTTTTGTGGCAGTTCTCTTTCATTTCTGGAATTCAGTATCCTCACTTGCCGTTTATTTCTTGTTTTTTCTCGAGAAGCCAGTAAATATTGTCTTCCTCGTTTGGATTTCCCTTTCTTATAGTTATTTCGAACCATATATTTGACCGAGCTTACAGGTATTCTTATAAGTTTTGCAACTTTCTCATAATTTTTATGAATTTCATAAAGTTCGCGAACTTTCTCTACTATCTCGTTTGAATACATCTTTATTGCCAAAAGTAAATCATAATACGGTTAATAATATATTGTAATAAAGTAATAAGCTATAATGATTCTGAAAACTTATATTTATACTTTGCACTAAGTCGATTAGCTTACCGGCAAAAAAAGGGTCGCGTTGAACAAGCACTTGTTTAGTGATTCTTAAATTTGAAACAATACGCCATCTTGTTTTACCTATAACTGATATTTTACAACAGTGCCATCTATGTGTCAAATGATACACTATTTACTTTACATCAATTTCTTTTAACTTATCGTGTGGCCGATCGGCAAAAAATACTGACGCGCACTATAATGTGATGGTGTGGGGATGTTTTTCACTTAACGGTGCTGGTCCGTTAACACAAATAAAAGAAACAATGGATAAATTTGTATGTCGTGACATTTAACAAAATCATATGCTACCATTTGCTAACGAGAAAATGTCAACAGAGTGGTCATTTCAACAGGATAATGACCCAAAACATACTTTTAAATTAATTAAGGGGGGAGACCACTGTCTCAAATCTGAAATTTTTTTACACTTTCTGAAAGACGTATGTTTCAAGAATGTTCTCTCCAAATTTTATGAAGAAATTCGCAAAATTGATGAAGATATGGTGTTTTTCGTGAAACGGTGTCAAACGCGCGACTGAGCCACACGGAACTTTGAACGCGTTTTCCTCAGAATGACATTTTTCAACCGCGTTGACAGTCTACAGAGAAAACTGTACGTCCAATTGGCATGATCGAGGACATTTATTGTGTGGAAAACCCGTCGCTATTACGTAACGATCAGACATTTTCAATTTTCGACCTGCTTCTATTTTTTTAGCAACATTTCCCCAATTTTGTACCCCGAAAACATGACTTTTTTCAGTGGTCCGCCATTTTGTTATTTTTTACAATTTTGACATTTTTCGATCGTCACGTAATAGAGACAGGCTTCTAGTTTCTAAATATTATTGTTTTTTTTAATTTCGATGAACCATATGGCCTGGGGACTGTCAACGCGACTATTTATTTATCAATTTGATTGAAAAAAAAATTTCTTACCCTTCGATATGTACACTATTAACTATACTAAGCAATAAATTGATTTACTTGCGTTGTTTGGTTGAAATAATTCCCGAAAACACCCTTACATTTCGGACCGAGACAGTGGTCTCCCCCCTTAAGGCGTTTCTTGTGGAACAAAATGTTAATGTAATCAAGTGGACAAGTCAATCTCCAGACATGAACCCAATTGAACATTTGTGGGATTACGTTGAACATCAATTGAAAAGTCATTCTTTCACCAATTCTTTCAACGGAGTTAATGCAAAAAATCACAACAATATGGTCTCAAATACCGGCTGAGTTTTGTCTTCGATTAATCGAATTAATGCCATGCAGATGCCATGCAGTCATAAGTTCCAAGGGTTATCCAACATCTTATTAGTTTATCACGAAAATTACAGTCATTACACACCGTTATTTATTGTTAAAGGTGTTACGTGCCGGTTACTTTTTCAAATTCATCTCTAAATCTTTGCGATATTTTCGCAATTCACAGATGTCGATGATTGATTCAACCATCACGTGTTATGGGAACTTCCCACAATCAATAGTCGATTATCTGTGAAAATTCTTAATAGTTAATAATTTAATTCAGCTTGAAGCCTGTCACGCCACGACATATTTTCCCATGCAAGATTGTCGACAGCAGTCTTCCGACGCACGGTGTTCTGAGAACGCTCGATGTGATAAGCAATCCGAAACCTAAGCATTGTAGTAGACAATTTTATATTTTTCTTCCCTGTTAAATTTCTGATACACCATCATTGACAACTGATTCAACCATCGCGTGTTATGGGAGTTTCCCTTAATTAATTGTCAATGATCTACAAATCGAATTATGATAATAATTTTATATAAACTGTTACGCCTTTGCGTCTTCCAACGCCGAATGCGGTAACAACCTAAGCGCTCAGATCCTGGGAACGTTCCGAGGCGACAACGGTTGGGCCCGTGTGCATGAGGTGCAAAGTCAGCAATTTTGGCGCTGTTTGTTCAAAGTCCCGAGTACTCGGGCCTGCCCTGCGATCGCTCGTGGCAGTCAGCTAGCAAGTCGCGTAGTGCGCAGTTGTTCTGTCCGAGGGACATCGCTATTTGTTTAAAATAAGCGCTTGAGCTAGTGTTCCATCGTGCAATAATAACGTGGAAAGACTCAGTCCCCGTAAAGACTTATATATATATTTTTGCGCTTTTCACCGTTAAATTGTAATCAATTTTAACTGTTTAATTAAATCATTTAACCTCTAGCGTTTAACGCTTAAAACAATATATTGTAAACCGACTTTTGACATTGGTGTGTTGTGCGACGCTCCTGCGCTTCATCTAGAGACGCGGTAGCGTCTCGACGTCAAGTACATGAAAGAAAAGACACCTTGTACAGGGTCATCGTTTAATCCTGCAACCCGCGCGCGCGCGAACAGACGAAAATGGCAACACCGCCTCACGGACGCATCCCATTACAACCATGCACCGGCCCAGCGCAGAGCTACCTGCGACCGTTGGACAAGAGTGATGCCCGAGCTTCGAAAATTTTAGCGTCGCAAAGAGCTAGGTATTGGGAATTTCCCGACCCAGGTAATCAAGCCGCGCGCTCCGCTTTTATGATCGGTCTACCACTCGCACCCCAGATCACTGTAATGAGGTTTGAAAATAATGTCAACAGATCTCGTACCCGTCTCAATTTCAAAAATTTTAGCCACGACAGGGTTGACGGTTCCTTGTACGGAGAGATTTTTCGCCACCTGCTTGTAAAAACCACTGTAACGGCACATCGTTCCAAAAAATGACATTAACGGAAGCCGGTATAGGCGTGGCGTTGAGTAGCTAAAACATTCTAACACAAAAATTCTAGAAAAAAAATTCAAACACCCCTACAATTACACCGCATTAGTTACCCCTTACGTCTGATCTAGGTATGCACCGCATTAAGGATAAAATCATAAAAAAGAAAACCAGAACAATAGATTCTGAGGTCTGCAGAACTAACACATAATTGAATAAAAATTTAATTTCTCAATTTATAAATGTAATGATACAGAATCAACTAGCCTATTGTTTATCAACACCACGAATTTTAAAAACAGCGTTAAATACATTATCAAATAAACAGTTTCCAACAGCTTTTTAAACAATTATGGTTAAAAAATTGATAAAAGAAAAATTAAGTAAACGTAAAATATGTTAAATTATCCATCATTAAGAGGGATTAATTTTTCCTCATTTTTTGGCGCAAATTGCATTCCGATATGTCTTACAGTTCAAAAGTTATACGAAAAAGACCCCAAAATTTTCAACCGGGGCCGGGAAATTCTGACTAGTTCTTTGCAACGTTAATTTGACAAGGACCAGCCAAAAATTCTCGAAGCTCGAGCATCACTGCTGTCCAGCGGTCGCTAGCAGCTCTCCGAACGCGGTGACGGTGCATGGTTGTAGTGGAATGCGTCCGTGAGGCGGTGTTGCCATTTTACAAGTTCGCGCGCGCGCGGATTGCAGGATTAAACGATGACCCTGTATATGCCTGTCGCTGCCGTCAGGAGGCAGAAACTAAGATAGGAACTTCCGGAATAGCGTTTAGACAGGAAGCAGCAGGCTTTCATAATTTAGGTGGCGTTGCTGTCGCGGTATAGTTATGTTTGTGTCTGTACATACACGATCTGCTGAGACTTATACTGTCTTATAAGTGAAAATAAGTGAAATGCTAGTGTTTACATGTGTTTACTGTTTAATAACTTACAATGAATGTGCAGAAGAATGGAGCAACTGCAAAGAGGGTGACAGGTAAGATAGTTTTATGTACGGTCGGAGTTACATTTGAGACACTTGTTTATTTGAATATTCGTGATGTTTTTATATTTTTAGGTTATAAACTCTATTATCAAAAAGTTTCAATTTACTGTAAAAAATATTAAAAATGATTTTGAACTGCACTCGTTAAATGCTATTAAAAGACAGAAAAATGAATTTTGTTAGCTGCAGGGAGAGGACGGAGAGGACCAACAGTATATTGGCGATGAATAGTGCCAAGTTGTACTTCGAACAGCAATATAGAGACACAGCTTCTGTAAGAATGTGATAAGGAGTGAACAATGGTTGAACTGAGTACGGTTCAGGCAAAGTGCACCAGGCTGGTATGGGTGTCGCAGGTATGCATGATGTAATATTGGTAATAATTATGATAATTATAATAATAATAAGTAAAATATCCTTTATGTTGTATATAGAACTCATCGGTTCCTGCTTGGGGTGAAATATGGCTATGATGTATCGTTCAGCAGTATACTGCCCGTAGAACATTCCCCTGACCTCCACGTGCGTCTCAAGCGCCTACGATGCACGCATATTTAGGTGAAGTTCAAAGTCAATTGTCTCGAAAACGAAGCCTCTACCGCAAATTCGTCACTCTGGATTTTCGCCTTATATTTGCCTGTAGAATCAACTCCGAAAGTATTGACCATAGGTAGAGGAACACCATGTATATGAAGGTCGCGAACGAAGGAATATATATGTACATACATGAACAATGTGATATAAGTAATTAATATAACTACTTAGCACTATAGCGTTTAAGCAAACTGTTAAGGGGGTAGACACGTCACGTGACCTGGCCGATTTGGCCGGTCGGTATTACAGCAGCTTTTTCTGCACAGAAATGGTAATACCCATAGATACGCGGTTGTCTGTGCACACGAGAGGGAGCTGTTTGCTATTTCCATATTTTATTTTGAATGTGGAAAGAAATTGTCAGCTGTTGCGTTGAACTTGTAAAAATTTAAACAGAAAGTCTGCTGGTACTGCAAACGTAGAAAATTCATTATACATTTACTTGAAATGTACTTATGCTACAATATTCTACGTTGGCAGTTAGGAATTATAAGTGAAAAGGAAAAATACACGAGGGCTTGTCCCCAGAAAATTAAGTTTGTTAGGATAGACATTTTTTAATTAGCAAAACACAGAAACAGAACATGAAATACACATCCTATGCAGAAAGCAGTTATGAACAAACATATATAAAATTGTGTTTGATGTTGAATCCAACGCGTGATTATTATGTGGTCCCTCCTCGAAGTGACAGAAAATATAACCTATGTATATGTTATATGACAATAAATGTTTAGCGGCTTTTTCGTTGTATTACGCTACATTTGTGAACTTTTCATCATCCTCCCGAAACATTATTATTACGCCGCAACAGTATCTTTGGAAAATCGGGTATAGCATATAGGTTATATTTTCTGTCACTTCGAGGACAGAAAATCTGCTCCTCCAGCTGACAGAAAATCTGCTGCTGCACATTTTCTCTAGCCCGGTAGGCGTCATAGAAGGGGTACCTCTTCCACCCTGCATTTGTGGTAGTTGCAACGATATTCCTCAGCCCAGTGTACATATGTACACCATGGTTTCATCTGCAAAAATAAATAAATTTAATAAAAATTATTTTTTGTGTTTATACCACTTGAATGTATGAACTGATACGTACACTTATTGAAGAACCCATTATTGTTGTGTCCTATTTCTCATAAATATTTTCTTGGAATGGCACTGACCCCTTTCGATTCCAGTTAGTTGTGGTAGTACCTGTGATAAAAAGTTAGAACGAGTTGTAATCTGAATGCAGTAAAAATGTAAATGTATGTATGTTATTTACTTATCTTTATGCTTACGGAGAAAACTGCCTTCCTTTCCTCGCTTCATAGAGCATGATTTCCAACGTTGATATTGGTTGGTGGAAATATCTAAAACAAATTCATATATGAGAGAAACATTCATGATGATTTCCAATTAATCTAATTATTTGCATAACAAAAGTATGTGTCATACTTACGCTTGTATACATGTCATTTCCACTTGATCTGAAAGAATAGCTATAGGTATTTGTTATTAGGAGAGTGTGAAAAGGCCCACCACCACCCCCGTCATAGACGGTCCTATTCATTCTCCGTATGTATCTTCTACATACTTTCTTACTTACATTTTGGAACATTACTTATTTAACAGCTCTTCATATGCGCTGGATGCACTCGCCGGTGCAATAGTCACTTTTGATTGCAATTGCTTATTCGACAGCTCTTCATATGCGCTGGATGCACTCGCCGCACAGTGGTCGGACGCATAGAGGAGAAGTGGAAGAAACTCATAACTTCAGAAATTCTCAATATTTTTTAATTACTTTTTTTATATTACTTCTTAAACGCCAATCTTAATATAATATTAAAGAAATAATTTAATATGACTTTTTTACAAACAATAATATTCCCAATGCCATTATAAACTAATATTTTAACATACGCTATTAAACAATAAACATTTTTAACAATATTTTAACTTAAATTATACATTAATTTATACACAGCAGTTATGTTTATTTAAAAATATTTACAAAACCTATACATACATAACTATTTTATTAACGATTGCGCTTGTTCACTAAGCGGAAGTGACTTGGTCTTTAATTCCGGTCTTAAGTGACTAATACAGTATTGTCTCCCTATGTGCCCGATTTGGTGTACGCGTTGTGAACTTGTCGCTATCCCCACCACTTCTGTCTCACTCTTGTCCGGCGAAGGCGAGAGGGAGATGGAACGAAAGCGAGCGAGACACGTTCGCGTACGTCCGCCGCGCATGCAAAGCGTTCCATCTCGCTCCCCCTTCGACCAGAAAGAAGTGAGAAACGAACACTCGGAATTAGGGATCTGTCCTCTCTGAGTGCCCAACGCCGGTCCCGATCAGTGGGTACATACGGAGACAATACTGTATATGGATCCGAAGTTGTCAGAAGGGTGTTGAACATATCCTGATTTGTTGCCAAATGAGAGCATTTCCTGGTGTGATGTATTCTATAGTATCTACAGTCTTTATTTCTGCTTTCCTGGGCCTCTTCTGAAAGTGCAATTTTGCTATCGATGCAGATAAATTTAATATATTTTCGTAAGATACAGCTAGATTAGCAATATCGTTGTACCCCTGGTATTATATGCCAGCAACTGTGCATAAAATTTTAATGCACGGCAAGGCTATTATAGAATGTGCTGTTTTGCCTGTGGGTGCACTTTCAGAAGAGGCCCAGGAAAGCAGAAATAAAGACTGTAGATACTATAGAATACATCACACCAGGAAATGCTCTCATTTGGCAACAAATCAGGATATGTTCAACACCCTTCTGACAACTTCGGATCCATATATTAGTCACTTAAGACTGGAATTAAAGACCAAGTCACTTCCGCTTAGTGAATAAGCGCAATCGTTAATAAAATAGTTATGTATGTATAGGTTTTGTAAATATTTTTAAATAAACATAACTGCTATGTATAAATTAATGTATAATTTAAGTTAAAATATTGTTAAAAATGTTTATTGTTTAATAGCGTATGTTAAAATATTAGTTTATAGTGGCATTGGAAATATTATTGTTTGTAAAAAAGTCATATTAAATTATTTCTTTAATATTATATTAAGATTGGCGTTTAAGAAGTAATATAAAAAAAGTAATTAAAAAGTATTGAGAATTTCTGAAGTTATGAGTTTTTTCCACTTCTCCTCTATGCGTCCGACCACTGTGAGCCGTAAACCGATTCGGGAGTCCTGTTCTACCCCTCGAAATGTCATGCGTTCTGACACTTTAAACATTAATATCAGCTAAAGTTGCAAGAAGTAGCAGCTGATTTTTGCAAGACAGTTACGTAATGGTATCTACTTTCCAAATATATCATCAAGAGACCGTAGGAACGCGTAGCTTTTTTGTAGGCCTAAAGAAAACAGTTCTAACCTGAAATTATAAGTACCTTTCTTTCAGGCTCGAAAACATGATTCTAGTTATGTATTTTTGAAAACTATTTACGTCAGACATAAGCTGAGATTATATACGTTAATAATACATAATACATTTGATTATAAATATCTCCAAAAGTGAAAGAAAAATGTCGAAACTTTGGTTACAAATCTGTCAGAATCCCGCTAGAATTCGAAAGGTCTACTCCAGATGCATTTTTCTTCCGTATTAAAGAGAAAAACATATATCCGTTTTCATAGCAAGATACATTGGTTCATTGGCTACCGGAAAATAATAATCGATACCAAAAAATCCGACTTTTCTAATTTAGGGTTTTTTCCACGTTCCGACCACTGTGCGCCGGTGCAATAGTCACTTTGACTTGCAAGTGCTTGTTCGACAGCTCTTCATATGCGCTGAATGCACTCGCCGGTGCTATTGCGATGTTGTCATCAATCGTTTTATGTACTCTCTTGTGTACTCGTACCTGCTCCTCCTGTTTTTATGTACGGAGGTTCTCTAATCGGCTGTTGTCGATTGTATCTACTATCTATAATTTCTGGCAACATGCAGTCCTCATAGAACTTCCTCAGTTTTTCCTCCATCTCTGTTGCCCAGAAAGTATCATCTCTTGATACTGTTGTAACCTTCATTCCTTTCGGCGTCCATAAACAGAATAAAGCCCGCTGCCTTTTCGTTATGTGCAATTGTCCTTGCACTTGATAATAGTAGTGATGAATTTTATTCATTCCATCACCCTGGAAAATACGCCGTATTGCAGGAAGTTGCTTTATTGCTTCTGCAGGCGATAAATCCTTCGCCGATTCAGGACATTTTACTTCGACGATGGTATCATCGCCCACGAGGCCGTCAGGAGTTGCACCTAAGTGAGGCACAGTGTCATCGATGAAGAGGCCACACGATAGAATATTGATTTCTAATTCTTCTTCCATTTGTCTCAAGGCGTTTGCCTCATTTTCCCTTCCGTATTGGAGAGAATGTAAATTGTGGAGTTGCGGGTACATTATACTTTTCACAGTATTTGCCCGTGGTGTAGTCTTTCGTAATCGGCATACCTTACCGAAATAGGATGCAGTTAATAATTTTTTCCTATAACCAATCCACTTTTCGCTATTCGCCTGATCGCGAGTTTCCATTTCGATCTTGTCTCGCATCGTTTGCCACTCATGGAGTATAGCCGCGTGCCTTTCACACTCGGTAGAGTATACTGTCTCTTCCATATCTGGTTTTTCTGCGCTGGGGCCGTAATCCTGGTCGCACGATTGCTTTTTATTTCGGAAGGAGGATGCTTTCGCTTCTTTTTTATATTCAATTGCTTTTTCTGCAGCACGCTTCCGACGTCCATCCAGCTTTCTTACCACGGCTGTCGGCTCTTTATTCATTGTCGTACACAATCTGCTAAACGCCTCTTTTGTGTTATATTGGACGACAGCGGCGGAGACTCTACCCTGATACGAGCCCCCTCGTCCAAAGTTTATTCTTTTGCCTCCGATGAATTTAGCAATTATATTATTAAAACTTTCAACAGCATTGTTATTTAGACCGTACAGCAAACTTTCAGCTGTAGTGAAAAGTGGCTGCATCGCTTCTTCGATACTTTGATAAATACCAGCTTCTTGCAGTTGTGGAACGTGGTTTACTCTGTTGGGATCAGAGTATTTGTTACAGAAGTATGCTAACTTCTGACACTCCTTGTGTTCGTCGAAAACGTGACTCGGTACATTTTTCAAGTCTACCTTCAAATTTTTGATCCGTTCATCGAGTGTTACTTTTTCTTGGAACCGGTATTCTGCAGCTTTCTTTATACCAGTACGCAGACGGAGATCATTATTATTTACGACAGCTCTTAGTTCTTTATAGCGGCCTTTTGCTCCGATTTCCCTTATTTTTCTACAGAAATTGCGTAGCAGGTGATTGGTGCATTCTATTTTTCGTACCCGCACCATGTACTTTCCATATGGATCATTGTCCAATATATTCTTGTACACACTGCTATCGCCATGGGCAACTATTATAGAGTATACTAAGCCGTGCATATCTATGCTGCATTTGAAGCCTTCGACAATAGCAACGCTTTCCATGCCAGTTGAACTCTGATTACAACCCCAGTTTTTGAAGCAACGATGCTCGCGCGGTTCTTCCTTCTTCGTAGCTGCTATTTGGCAGGTCATGCAGAATTTATTCTTCACACTGATGTACAGCACTTTCTTCGTGTGGTATCCCACGATGGCTCCTACGCCAGA
Organism: Andrena chrysosceles; assembly: GCA_963855975.1. Taxonomy (NCBI): domain Eukaryota; kingdom Metazoa; phylum Arthropoda; class Insecta; order Hymenoptera; family Andrenidae; genus Andrena; species Andrena chrysosceles. The sequence goes on along the minus strand of OY979767.1, from coordinate 56,188,704 downwards.
AAGAGAATTGTAATCTCCTCCGCGGTATGACCTTTTCATCCAGCTGCCATCTGCGACAACTGGGATAAACGGTACATTGGATTCTGGATATACGTCGCCTCTTGCTATAGCTAATGCTTTTTCCTCTTTTCCAGCATCTTCCATTTCGCGTTGTGCGGCCACTTCGAGGGCATCGATTAGGTCATTCTGACAGTTCTCGTAGATCCTTTTCGTCATACAGGACACGTTCACGGCAGTCAATATGTCCTCCAGTTGATTATATCTGCCGCCCGTCATCATTGTTGCGGCAACAGCGGCGCGGTTGATATCCATAGTGGCATCACTCTTCCGAAGACCACTATTCCTTCTGAAATTGGATTTTCCGGCTGTTCTGGTTCTGCATTTTCCACCACCCAGTAATCGGCATCACTTTCAACATCTTCATTCGTTTCTTCGTTGATGTCTCTAACGGAATGTATCTCATCCCTGTCTGTGTCGAAATGCACTTGTTCTACAATTTCCTCTTCGTCCGCATTGAAATGTATTTCTTCTAAAATATCTACCGCGTCCGTATCGAAATCCACTTGTTCCATAATTCCTTCGATAATTGGGAAGTCTTGAAAATTTCCTACGTCTTCTTCGTGTATACTGTCCGTAGGAAAATAATTCGCAGCAGATGTGCTTGGAAGTGTTTCGTCGTACGAGGTACCTGCACGCGTACCTGCTTCCGCCGCGGTGCCCTGACCTACCGTGAGGCACGCTGCTGTTTTCAATCGTTGCCTGCACGTAAAGAGTCAATAATCAGTAACACGTGGTACATACATAGAAATAAGAAAAACATACATTAGAAAAGAAAAGCAGGCATAGTAAAAGAAGATATAGTACAATAAAGCCTCGATGTAAGTGAATACCCGTGTGCGTGTGGGACAATACTAACGCAATCAAAATTTAAAATTAAGACTTGTAGAGTGTATTTGTATGAATGCCGCGAAACTGGAGAGAGAGAGAGAGAAAGTTGGTAGTAATATAATTGAAATGGTACAACATTGTATATGACACACAGGACCATATTTCTAATAAATTATAACCCGAAGGAATAAAAATATTGCCAAACAAACATTTTGTCCTTTTGCACATTCAGACAATACGACGCAGAGAGGATAGACCGGCAATCCAAATCATTATCATATTATTAACGTTGTATCTCTTAAAATTCAACGAGGGGCTACAGGGTGGTATTTCGTTTTATGGAACGTTGTAAAATAACGAAGAAACGAAGGGTCCGAGAAACACGTGTCGTTTGCCTTTCGCGAAGTAAACCCTACTTGACCGCGCCGGTGTTGTAGGTGCGTCTGGTTCTCGTCAACGAGCACGCTTTCCAGCACATCACCCTGTCTCTTTAGATAGCTTTTCGAAAGCGTGGGACTGACCTCGACTTTCGTTACCCTCGCACAAGGCGAGTCGATGGGGGCGCGAAGAGTTGTTTTCGATTTTTTGGCAAGGGCTGCCTGCCTATAGCACGGATGGGCAAAATTTTGCCTGTAGGCCCCTTGGGGTCAGTTGGATTTTAGCTTGAGTCAGAAAAAATATAATCATATAGTTTTCTTATGTCCGGATAGATATTTGTGGTACTCAGGAATGCATGAAAAATTTCACGATCGATATTGCCAGAAAACGGGACCGATCGATCGTTCTACGGGGACGTAGACGTTCTTCTTTTCCCATTCAATGTGATCAAGATCTCGGTTACGTTTGTTTATTTTAGATAAAGTCAACCCTACACATCGGTGGGGATACCGATTACATATTACCCGGACGAAATCCCCAAATAGATACATAGCGAGAAATCGAAATTCAATCCTGTGACATCTCAATAAAAGAATATACCGTTCTATTACAAAAAACTAACTGGACCTTGACATCGCTTCCAGTACTTCATTCATAAAAAAAAACGTTTGTACCATTATGTAGGATGGGACTGATACTAAATAGGAATATATTAAACAATTTTCACTTATTGGAGTAATTCGTAAGTAAGAAAAGATTAAAAAGGGGACAGTGTTTCACGTATTCAGTAAAATCTGTCTCATCGTCCCTCTAGGTATAGGTATTCAGCGAACGGTATTCTCCGATGCTTGCGGTTACTTTGTCGCTGTCAATGGGTCGTAAAAGAGAAGGATAGAAGGCAGGTCGTAGCAGCCGAGAAATAAAGCCAGCGCCTCGGTCTGCTAACACAGATACGCAGCGTTGCCAGCGCAACGTTATGCGGGACCCCTTATTTAGCGGAGGGGGAACACTTACAGGAGTGGTGGTAACGGGTGCGTCAGCAACGTCATCACGCACCCGTTACAATCACTCCTGTAGGTGTTCCTCTCCGCTAAACAAGCGGTCCTACATAATGTTGCTGGCAACCCTGCAGATACACAACCATTTTTCAAATAACAATAATGGTTCAACTCTTTTACTTTTAATTTTTTCTGCATAAACATTTCTGTAAAATATACATAACATTTTCCTGATTATAATGAGAGCAAACATGACAAAATGTCGACCATTTTTGGTCGATACCGATATTACATCGTGTAACGTGTACGAGAAAATCTGTGTGAAAATATCTTGCTACGGAATAGAATTCGCTTTCCGCGTAGAGGTATCCACAAGTGGAGGGTACTTTAGATGCCATAAACATTGCCCGGGCTGGGACAAAGGTTGCCAGTGAGGCCTGGAGAATTTTTCGAAGACTGCGCTTTTCAATGAAACAATTTCGCTGAAGGTACACATGGTCGTATATATTGCGGACAAAATTCCACAAAAGAAAAAGCACTGTGTATTTCATATTCCACAAGTAACTACATATGCTGAACACCGAATCGCAAATCATCGATGATTGCTGCTAATTTTAAAAATTATCTTCTACATCACATAAATAAAATCTAAAATGCATGTTTTATCCATTCAAAACTACGTACAACGATTGAAATAGTCGCAATTGCATTATATAGGAAACATACGTATTTTCTGAACATATGTAAAGAAGAAAAGGAAATGAAGTGTACAGAAATGTTGTGTATCGTATATAACGAAATTTAAAATTTCTACATTCCGTCTCATCGGCCCGAAAGTTGCAGGAACGTATTGCTGACAGTTTTCACATAAAAATGAGTCCAAACACGGTATAAATCGGATTATTAATTAATTTAATTAAACAATGATGAACGTACGAATGGGAAAATAATAAGTGGGAAAGAGGTGTAAAGTACGACAAAATACCGTGCTGCTACTACTACATCACAAACTGTAACTTCATACTAATCTGTACTATAACACGTAACTTACCTTTCTCGATACTTTCTATTTTTCGACAAACGCTTTGCAGATAACTTGGGCTGCTTCGCTTTTGCATCACCCTTCAAATAGCGATAGTTCCTTGCATCTGCAGCTTCCTTCTTTGATTCCATGCCAATGGAATGGTCACACACACTTATCAATATTATAGTAATAAACCACGCAGGAATGGAACAATTCACAAATTATGAATATTCCATATGTATCAATATCTGCGCAGTAAATAAAAACCCGATATGCTTTCTGCGTCTTCACCTTAGTGCAAACGACAAGAAACTGATCAGCTAGCTTTGTCACTGCATTGGTTACAGATGCTGAAAGGCTAAACAGAAGATAGTGGGAAAGGGACGGATATACGCGTCCTGTTCCTCTCTTTCTCATTAGTATTGGTGGCATGCTGATACATTTACGTAGAGTATGTACTTCCGGGAATACTTTTTGGTGCACAGAAATGTGCACAGGAAAAAGTTTTTGATTATCCTGTGCATATACTTTTAACGTATCACCGACTTTATTAGCGAAGAATTCATATTTCGTTCTACCATTATCCTTTCCCACTTGCCTGACGGTGAAGGACCACCCCGCAAGTATGCGCGGGCATGCTCCGCGTTTTCAAACCTTTGCGCATTCGAACTTTTACGCGGGCCGATGACGCGCCGCTCGGTCCTTGGTGCAAGTGAAATAGAAAATATTGAGGGAGTGAGAAAGGTAGTTTGGGCCCTGTCCACCCTTGAGGGTAGCAAAGGCTCGATCGTCAGGAAAAAAGTGACTGTCGAACAGTAAAGATCGTAAGTACCTTCCCGCTTACTATCCCTGTCTTTTCACTATGTGCCGGTTATTATGAAAGTGGTCTAAGTGCAAATTTTTCGTTTATTACATTTCATTTCTTTTTTACGTATTATATCAACATGATACATAATAAACGTAAAGTTCAATTTCTTTTTTTTTAATTTCGACCGACGCCACTTTCGTAATAACTGACATACTTTTACATTTTACTTTCAACCTAAGACTGTATTTAGACACATTCCGGGTGAAGTTTCATTACCGTCATAGTATTGTTGTAACTTTTTGTGCAAAATCTATCGTGTGAACTGTGATTGTTTGAGTGTCCGCGTGTTTCTCAAGCAGCGTATCGCCATTGCGAGGCTGCCTTGCGTGGCACACCTCGCGGAGTGGAGAGTCTGGAGACTACCTCGATCATTATTACTTTACGAGGCATCAGCCGTCGATTTTTCGACGTGCTCAAAAGTACCTCGCGGCCCGAATATCAAAAATCGCATGGCTCGGGCGACGCAAATATCATGCTGCAGGTAGCGCGAGAGTGTCGCACGCGCCTGCCTGTCTCGCAAAGTGATCATGATCGAGGTAGTCTTCAGACTCTCCACTCCGGGAAGCGTGCCTCGCGCGGCATCCTCGCAATGTCGATACGCAGCTTCGCGCTCAGAGATTCGTGTATTCATTCTCACGTAGAATAAGAAAGTTATGTTATAATTTACCCGCGAAATGTCTAAAAAAGGTAGGTATATACATTCGGGTGCAATATTATAGGCTTCCTTTAGTTGAAAGTGAAGAATTGGAAAAATAGGAAATTTTAAAATCACAAATGTTGGACATTTGACAATACAAATATTTTGAAACTTGATAACCTCACAATTACAAATTTTGTAAATGTTTGAATCTCAAAGCTTTCGGACTTGAAAATACTAGCATTTAGAAATCTGAAGATTCTCCTCCTGCGCCAAATCTTGGCTAAAGGAAGCCTGTATTGTACCCAAATTTACCAACTTGATAAACGTGTACTCTTCTCAGAGTTGGGCAAAATGTAATCTAATAACAAATTACAAATTACGAAATGTACTTGTGTAATTGATTACACATTATTTTCTGCAATCGTTAATTTATATAGTTGACAAAATTGTGGTCAACTACCTAAATTAACAATTACAGAAAATAATGTGTAATCAATTATACAATCACATTTTAATCGTAATTTGTAATTAGATTACATTTTGGCTAACTCTGGTTCTTCTACTGCACTTTCAAATCCATTTTAATTACGTTCAATAGTTTCGCTGTTTCTTCGATTCGTTTTTAGATGGCAAGCAATGCAGAAAATTCAAGCAATCCCAAGGGAGAAATGGAACGGGCTCCGTCCCCGCGACGGACACCTTCAAACAGCGGACGGACTCCGTCGCGGGGACGGAGTCCTCCAAGTCCAGCAACAGAAATGGAAAGAAAAGGCGGACTTCGTCCCCGCGACGGAGTCCTTCAAACAGCGACCGGACTCCATCGCGAGGACGGGGTCCTTCAAACAGCGACCGGACTCCGTCGCGAGGACGAAGAAGCAGGACCAGCAGCAGAAGTCGGACTCCGTCCCGACAACGGAGTCCGTCCTCCAGGAACTAGAGAGAAATCGCTTTTTTTTTTTATAAAAATCAGGTATGTAGATACGTAGGCGATCTCCCGCAAACATTTCTTACATTCTCATGAAAGTGTGAAAATATCTAGACATTATTGTAGTAATTAAAATAAGATTTATGTTTATTTTTCATATTACAGTCTAGTGAGCTGAAAAAGGAATTGCGGGAGTTAAAATACGGAGGAGGAAGAGGAGGAAGAGGAGGAAGAGGAGGAAGAGGAGGAAGAGGTGGCAGAGGAGGAAGAGGAGCCAAAAATGTTTTTTATTTTAATTGAAGTTTTTATATTAATAAACAAAAATTTATCATATATGTAGTCAATCATTTTTTTATTCGAAGGCCTTACATCCGTTGACCATGAATAATCTTCTCGTATTTATTCGTTCTTTAGTCGAGAAAGTACGAATAAATACGAGAAAATTATTCATGGCTGACAATTGAATTCCCCATGAACGTTGGACATTTTTCGATGACGTGAAACATTGCTCTTGTTTTCTTTAAAAAGTTGAGTCAAATTATTTTTCTTACATTTTATTTGATAGATACGTTTAAATTGATTATTATACTAAAAGAATATTACTTATAAAGTTTGATTTGATCAATTTTTAGTTTGTAATTGCATGTTGAAATTCATGTAACGTATACGTTTCTATTGCGCGGACGTTTCCCGGTAAATGCTCCACTACCAAACAAGTCACGGCAAGCATCGACTTCAAATTCTAAACCCTCGGATCTATATACAGCGTTTCGACAATGTTGACTATTGGATCGTGTTCAGCGATGACAGACAGCGCTGTAAACTTTGCCCTTCTGGCCACATTCAATCAAAGTTCAATCAATGGCAATGTTCACTTATGCTCGAGTGCAAAAAGAAATTGTTTTGTAAATTACCATAGTAAAAATTAAGATTTTGTACTTCGTTTATACATTCTATAACAAAAATATGTATTCTTCTTTTCATTTGTAAGAGATGTTATAAGTATAAATGAATCAAACACGAGTACGAGTATATCGTTTAGAAAACATATACTCGTGTTTTATTCATTTATACTTTTAAGATCTCTTACACATTATAGTAAACATGCATTTAAAACACAAATTTTGTATTTTAAATATTGAACCACATGTTACTCCGTACACGCCCAGTGTGACGTATACGTCACATTTAGAAAATCATATTTCCACTGGCTTTTTTGGGAGAAAAAAAGATGAAGTTGTATTGGCACCATTTTTGAGTTAACTAATCGCAATAAATAATTTTTTTCCGTCGGGAAAAGTGTCTGGACACTAATTAGTAATGCCCATCTCTGGTATTTTGCCATATAATTGAGGCAGTGAGAGCAACAAAACGGACTAACCCACATTTTTTACAAAATTGAGTTAGTAGCAATAACGTATTCCAATAGGCTCTGCTAATCATATACAATAGGAAAACAATTTTTTAACGTGGGTTAGTCTGTTGTTGCTCTAACTACCTCAATTACTATAACATAAATTCGACAGCGGTGATGTATGTGTTAAAAGTAAAAGCGTTAATTTAGTAAATGTACACAGTTCCCAGCAGTTCCTAGCAGTGGTGGGTCCGTATTTTAGCTAACGTAGAAAAGAGAATTCTCTGCGTGTAGAATAAGACGTAGTACAAAGCTCAATTTTATTACATTCATGTATTTTACTGTATAAAATTATATTGTTTGAAAAAACATTGCAGACTGTGGAATGCGATAACCTGCATGGACATATCGTATTCATTAAATTCAGAATTACAACAACATACTTATTGTTGGATTTACTATTGTTCAATTTTGCGTTATGTAAATTATTCGACAATGTTGTTCGTAGTTGGAATTTTATAAGCTGGTTTCAATTTGTGAATAAAGTTCCTAAAGTGGTCAGATTCAATAATACTAAACAGAATGGTACATCCAAAGAAACAAACTGCTAAAGCTTTATCAATTTCTTCAGAATCCATATTGATATACGTAAAAATTCGAGTATCTTATGCACACCAAAGATATGACTACAAAAATTTCATATTATTTATAATTTTGTTATAATTATATTCCAATCTTTCTTTTCAAAGTCATTTAAAATATTGTGCAGTAAAATTCAATGCAATAGGTAGAGGTTAATAGTTTGTATTTAAATTTTTGACATTTTCTACATTTTATACAATTATTTTCATTTTTTACGCGTGTCACGTAGTAAATTCGATATAACGTAGTAAACCCACCACTGGTTCCTAGTCAATATATGCCTAAAATGCATATAACCTAACCTACAATCGTCCGAAAATGCATACATTGACTGCATCACGCTTTTACTGTGGCACATGTATCCATTTATATTTTGCACGTTGGCAGTCCTCCCGAGTAGGCGCCATCTCGTGCCCACTAGCTCAACTAAATTTGTCACGTGACTTGCTCTGTATTATCGCTAATGTGGCGGAACTCGTATTTGGGAATGCAGTCAGAAAGTTACGCTTGATTTCCTTATATGAGCGAATTTTGGGCTGGGTGAGGTCTCATTCGAAAGAGGAAGGTTCGATGCAGCCCGCTCTGGTAATCGTTTGAGTCAGAAAACTCTTTTAGTGACCTACAAATACATGGAATCTGCGAGTGCATTTTGTCGATTTTTTCTCTACTTTGGACACTCGTATTATTACATATCAACACAATCTTTTTGAACCATGACCAGAGCGGGCTGCATTGAACCTTCCTCTTTCGAATGAGACCTCACCCAGCCCAAAATTCGCTCATATAAGGAAATCAAGCGTAACTTTCCAAACCCATGTTTCGGGCCAGATTGTGTCGGTATACAGTGCGCTGCATTACCCGTGTCTATCCTCTTAAATTGAATACAAGGAACATTTTTCAAAGAAAAATCTGAGCCACTCACTAATCCTTATCTCTACTTATATTTTTTACAATTAAGTATCTTATACAAAATGTAGAGTAAGAGATATATTTGTTGGCATTATCAATTATTATTGGCAAAATAATGTCCAATTATGCCAATAATAATAGAAAAATTCGGAAGGTTTAGATAAGAAACTTCAGGCGAGTAAGAAATATTTAATTACATTTAATTATTGCAAATTTAATTAAATAATTTTTCTTTAACACCAGAATTTTGTATCCAAATATTTTTAACATGTCAACAAATGTATCTCTTATTTTATATTGCAGTATGCAGATTCTGACCGTATTTCAATTTTCCCGGTTTGGATCGCCATATTGAATTTTAGTTCTAAACACAATCTTTCATAAATTAGATGGCGCTGAAATACGGATCCAAAACTTTTGCTGGAGATTCTGCCCCCTGGCGGCCGTGTATCTTTACTCGAAGCACAGCTATTCCAACCTAACCTGAAACTTATATCATTAATATCTCATCACGCCTGCAATATTTCCTAAATTTAATGGTATTTTTCTTATGTAAACCACATATAAGCTTTCGAATAAGACCAAATTCAATAAAATCGGTTCACGCATGACAGAGATATCGTAATATCATGTCATGGATCTGTCAGAAACGGTAAGATTTTTCTTCTGATTCTTCTTCTCCAGTCAAAATTTTCGTCGACATAATACGTATACGCGTTACACATACACACACCTTCAGCCAACACATGTTTCGTTCTTCGTTCGTCGACTCTCGGGATTATTCGGCGGGGATCGTAGTCCGTCATTGTACATACATACTTTTATATATATATATATATATATATATATATAATAATGTTCTTTATTCCAATTTGGAGGTTATGTGAAAAAACTTTAATTGCGTTTCTCTGTAAAATAGAAGTTTTATTTACATATGTACAAGTCGATTTATTCTCTTAATTCTTACCTGTAAAATAGGAGAAATAACATTTAAAGCTCTTTTCCGGTAACTTAATGTTTGTAACCAGTCTTTTCTCAATTACGTTATTTAAGCAAGAACGCGGAGCACCAACGTTCCGAACACGCAAACGATTTAATTCGCGGGGCACAGCTCAATTAATAGTTTTAGAAATTTTCTGTACACTAATGGCGGCACAATAAAGCGAGCACGTTTCCTTATAGTCGCGGAGACTTGGTTTTATTTTACAAACTATAGTCACACACACTTAATTACCTTAATTAACTAGCGCGAGTGCGTTTACTGAACTTAAAAAAGGAGGTTTAAGTGGAAAGATAGAATTATCGGAGCGCCGATTGCTCTTTGAGTTTACCGATGCGAAGAGACACGACGTGGATCGTTGCGCGATTCACTAGCAAGAGAGCGATCGCGGAGACGGCACGAGCCAAACCACCGGTTCGGGGAAGCAGACACCTGGCCAATCAACGCGGTCCACGTACATGTCGCGCGAGGAGCTAATTAGGAGAGAGAAACAATAGCTAATTAGTCCAGGTGTCAACCCCGAGATGGCCCGACCAGGCCGTCACAGCGATCGCCCAGCCGGGATACAGAGGAACGAAGCAAGTTCATAACTCGCGCTGCACAGCGATCGAGCATGCGCATGTTTGATCGTATCGCTATGACCAATCCCAAACAACGTTCTCTAATTCTCAACGTTTTCTTCCTAATTCTCTTCCTAGTTCTTCCTCCTCTCCTCAAGCTAGAGCACTAAAGAGGTGAGTATGCGCATCCGCCATTTTGGGTCCTCTCCAGAGAGAAAACAACATGCAGAGTCCGTTAAGACCGGCTAAAACATATTGAAATACGGTAGCTACGATAGATTCGGTAGTAAATTCCGCGTGAAAAATATTCATTAATTAATTGTTAATTAATTTGTATAATAAGGTGTGTACCCTGTACTGCGCCGGCAAGTTCCTTCTAAAATGACTTGGAGTATACACACTTCTCACCGACCAGTCGGCCACAAATACTTCCCTGCCACCGGCTCTGTTTCGGCTTAGCCTATTAATATGGTACCGGTTGGTAAAGTGTTAAGTTAAACTTAAGTTGCAAGTACTTGAAAGTGTATATAATATGACATGCATTTTTAGATGAAGTATTAAGAGGGTGCAGTACAGGGTACACACCTTATTATACAAATTTGGTAATTAGTATTTTATGTTATTATCCACTATGTTTTCTAGCTTCACAGAGGCAATTACGACCCAGGCCTTTTTTCGAGTTTAAGATACCGGCTTACCACCATTACATGGCCGATCCATTCAATAGGGCCATGAGTGGGGCAAACCAATATCTCACTGACATTGATGTGTTCTCCGTACATCTCAATACTTTCTGAAATCTATTGCATAGAATGATTGTCACCAGCGTAGTTGCGTTTACTGTATAAGTTCTTCAGACTATACTATTTATCTTTTGTCATTTTTCATTTCTCTGTACTCTAAAGCAGGCCTTCCCAAGTAGGGGAAATCTGCTTCTGGATCACATGTTTATCTTTTGGAAACCTAAAAAGCCGAACATTCTTTTCTCTGCTCGTGCTACAATTAATAGCACTACAGCACGGCATTTTAATTCCTTTATACCTTGAAAAATATACCTAAAACACACAAATACATTACTACATTTTATATTGATTAGAATAACAATTAATTAATGAATATTTTTCACGCGGAATTTACTACCGAATCTATCGTAGCTACCCTAAATACCGTATTTCAATAGGTTTTAGCGGACTCTTCGTATTTGATTTCCCTCCGCAGAGGACCCAAAATGGCGGATGCGCATACTCACCTCTTTAGTGCATGGACATAGGAATGTAGGGACAGAGGGTGAGGCTAGCTTGTGGACGAGGGACGCGAAGCCTAGTTGAGGGACGGGCCCCCATCCAGGGCAACCGAAGGGTGATTGGTTGCATTGCTGCGCATGCTCTGTACCGCTAATTATGAAAAACTATTAACCACAGATTAACCCCTGAACTTGTACGCTCGAGTTAATTCGAGCGCGCTAAACAGGCCAAACTGTGCACACTCGAGATAATTCGAGCGGCAAAATTAAAATAAAAATTTTGATTATTTTTGTATTTTTTTAATTTTTTTGCCAAGACAATGTTCTAAATTGTTTTTTTACTTAAAAAAATTGATTTTTTTTGGCCGGTTTTTTTCAAAACACTTCATTGAACTAATTGAACAATATTAATATAATAAATATAATTAACTATTTAGTTATCAAAACGCTTAAGAAAATTTCATGAATGTGATGTGACGCTATGTGACGCTGGACGCTAAGTGTGACGCTATGCAACGCTATGGGGCTATGGACGCTATGGCAACGGTAGATATGGTAGTACTGCGCTTGCGCCGGACAGCGGCCAATGAAAAGGAGGCACCCTTTTACCTCGTACCCGTCCCGCAACGGGTCCCACCCCGCAGTGGTAGTTAGTCCCCTCTGTGATGCCAGATCGGGGACGGGTTCCCTCGAGAATTTCCCCCACCTCGCGCATACAACGTCGGAGCAGCGTGTCCGTGAGCTCGACGCTTCGGAGTCCAACTCACGGACACGCACCTCCGGCGTAGTGTGCATGCGTGGTGGGGGAAATTCTCGAGGGAACCCGTCCCGAATCTGGCATCACTGAGTCCCCTTGCTTTAGTGCTCTACTCAAGCACGTGCTCTACCGCGCCATCAGTTAGTGCCTTCGTCGGTGGCGCGGCAGATTCGAACTTGAAGATAAGCGACGCTTTTCTTTACATATACTATTTTGAATTTTATAACCTACCAAGTGTTAAGTGTCAAATAAAGTAGGTTGTCCGAATTTGAAATCTCGCGAGTTTTTACACTAAATAAGAGACTGAATTATTGTCTCAATTAACAAGGTAAGTCACCAAATTTATTTAATAAATTTCTTATGTAGAATCGCAGGCTGGAAAGTTGTCCGGAGAAGGTTCGACAGAGAAACATCTTCTTTCGCATAAGTTTTTGGAAATTTGTACCATGCATGTACAAAATAATGTATTGTAGTAAAAAATTGCATTGCATTTAAATTGCCAGATACTTGTATTTGTATATACCAGCAATTTAGAGTTTTTATGTAAAGCTTATTATATTATAGAAATGAAGGGGACGCACAGGCTTGGATGGATAGAAATGAAGGGGATGCATAGGCTTGGAGGTTGTGCGGAGACGATTAGATAGATAGACAAAGCATCTTGTGTCGCAGAAGTTTCTGGAAATTTGTCAAATAAGGTAAATCGACAAAATTTGTCTAAAGACATAGTATTAAGAATTATTAAGAAAGTAGATTATGGTGGACTGCTTGCAATGTAAAGCAAGTCACATTAGTGAAGAAAGTACGCTGAAAATACATCTTCCTTGATGCTTTTCAATCTTTTGTGAAAGACATTCGTAATACTTTAAAATCCACAGTAGTTGCCACGCTACTCATTAATTCATTAATTTTTTAGATTCCCATTAACAATATTTCAATTCACCAATAAACATACTAAATTAATTTTATTCCAACACCAATAAATTCTGCGTTAAAATTTTTGGATCTGTTTGTTAGACACCGGTCAACGGATGTGTACCCTAAGGCGATCACGGCGACGCCAGACCCGTCCTAAATTAAATAGGGTCTGACAAGCATCTTCGACAGCGTCAACGAAAGGACCCGGCATGCAGGAACAGTCAGTCTTGCAGAGATCTCTATTGGAGACATACACCTTCGTTGAGCTGTACCGCCTAACCGAATTATATTGATTTGATTTATATCGCGTCCCTTCACTGTTAAAAATCTTACATGTTCGTTCAATTTCGCTGAATTATTACCATTAGCATTTAAATTTCCTGCAACAAGACTTTCTGCCATACACTCTCACCTCCTTCGGACACATTATGTACTCTCTACTCACTCACTGTAGCAGAAGGCCACTCTATTTCTACATAAGTAAGTTCTACGTTCAGTTGTATAACTAAAATGTGGCTTTATATATATTTATAGATAATCAAAGCAGAAGATGATGCAGAGTGATCTACGTCAGACTATATACGCACAAATTTTCAGGTAGGGTTTTGCATATTCAATGATCTTAACATATGAGCATGTGTGATAATTTATAAATAATTAATAAATGTGTCCTATTTTTCAGTGAACGATGCAGACGAAGAGAATTATTTCAACAGCTGAAAGAGAAAGTAATCCTGTTACATGAGCAAATAAAATAACCACATTTTATCTATAAAATAATCAATATAATATTTATTTTTTTTAACCCTCGGTTGTCACACCTACTTTTTCGAACGCCGTTGTCACACTGGGTCAATTTGACCCTGCCAATTTTCAATCAGTTGTTATTTAAAAACTATTTGTTAAATTAAGTCTCAAAAATTCTGAGATAAAGTTTGAATATTGTAGAATATATGCCCATTGTTGAAAATTGACACTTAAAGTGTCATCATGTTTAAAGAAAAATTTGAAACAATAAGAGTTCCGACAAAAAGTGTTTTGCTTAAAAAATTGCAGGGTCAATTTGACCCAGTGTGAGAACCGAGGGTTAAAATGTGTATGTACTTACTACTATCGGCCGCGGCCGGGCTCGCTGGTGGTGGTGGTGGGGGGGGGGGGGGGGGGGTGGTGGTGGTGGTGGCCATGGGCAGTGGCGGCTCCGCCATATTTAATTCAACCAGTTCGGCATCCATGTCTAAATAAAAATAAATTAATTTCATCATTAAATGACTGGAAAAATAAATTTTTAGATTAAATGTAGGTATATAAATAAATTTGTATTATTTATCGTCCAACAGGGCGTTGTCCCTTACATTTTCCTAAAAAAATGAATAAACAATTAATTAGTAAAAAAGATCAAAAGTTCATGAAAGCTGCGTATGATAGAAGATAGTCATACATGTAGCGCAAGGGTATGTATTGTTCCATTGCAAATTGGAAATTAGGAATTAGGAAATATAAAAATATGAAAACTGAGATGTATGATGTGAAATTATAAAAATTACATTACATTACAAAATATGTTTCTATTTTCTCATTACTTCACAAGCCTTTCCATTATTATTATTCAATACAAAAAACTGTAACGTATTATAACTAGTAGTAAAAGAAGATATTGCACACGTTAAAACATATTCTATATATAACTCATAACGCCAACGATTAGAAATATATCAAACATATCTGAGTTGAACGTAAACGAACATGCAAAGTACAACATTTTGTAAGTCTTTGGTAGGTACTTTGCCTACGTTAAGTGTCAGTGGGCGTAGACCGTATCTGTATAGCAAGTAATACAACAAGAACATATTGGATATGTCTAAGCAAGAACGTGGAGCACCAACGTTCCGAACAAGCAATCGATTTAATCTGAGGGGCGTATCTCAATTAATAGCTTTAGAATTTGATTGTACACTAATGGCGGCACAATAAAGCGAGCACGTTTCTTAAAGTCGCGGAAACTTTGGCTTAATTTACAAAATATAGTCACACACACTTATCAAACTTAATTAACTAGCGCGAAAGTACTTATACTAAACATTAACGTTTTAGTGTGAAAGTGGTAGATTTATCGGAGCGCCGATTGCTCTTTGTGTTTCACGATGCGAGGAGCCACGATGTGTATCGTTACGCGATTCACAGAGAAGAGGGCGAGATCGCGGAGACGGCACGAGCCAAACCACCGGTTCGGGAACGAGGACACCTGGCCAATCAGCGAGGACCACGTACGTCTCGCGAGACGATGCTAATTAGTGGGGAGAAATAATAGCGAATTAGTCCAGGCGTCAATCCCGAGATGGCCCGACCAGGCCGTCACCGCGATCGCCCAGCAGTTATACCGGTAGCAGAAACGCGTTCAAAAGTCGCGCTCTTTCGCAACAGAGGGCATGCGCACGTTTGGTCGTACCGCTACGACCAATCCCAAACAGATACATAGAAGCATATTTTAACTCGGATGTGTTTCATACTTCTAATTGCTGGCGTTACAAGTTATATAGAATATGCTTCAACGTGTCTATAGAATATGCTTCAACGTGTCTAATATCTTCTTGTTGTATTACTTGCTATACAGTTACGGTCTACTTTCACTGATAGTTAACATAGGCAAAGTGTCTACCAAAGACTTTCAAAATGTTGTACTTTACATATTCGTTTACGAGATATGTTTGATATATTTCTAATCGTTGGCATTATAAGTTAACGTCTGCAATATCTTCTTGTTTTACTACTAGTTACAATTGTGAATCGTTCACAAAATAATGTTATAATACGTTACAGGTTTTTTTATTGAATAATAATAGAAAGGTTCGTGAAGTAATGAGAAGAAACATATTTTGTAATGTAATGTAATGTAATGTAATATTTATTTTTATAATCCGAATTTCCTATTACCAATTTGCAATTGAACAATATGACTTTCTTCTATCATATCTCTATCATACGCCGCGTGTAATCAGATTTTAAGTGACGAAAAAATCTCACGAATCACGAATAAAACTAACGAATAATAAAAAGAAATCTCACGAATATCTCACGAATAAAACTAGCGAATACAGATAACCGGGCTAGAGTATATTATGAATTACGATAACTCTGGTATGATTATATATATGAATATTCTCGAGCTCATTTTAGAAGGAACTTGCCGACCGACGAGTTTAGATCGGTTCTGCGCATGTTGGCGCCAATTGGAGCCGAAACAAGCTACTATTGGCTATACATCAAACAAATGCTCCCTTGGAACCAATGAGCTCATTCAACATGCGCGAAATAAGTTCCTTCTAAAATGAGCTCGAGTATAGTATGTTTTTTAATACTTACATTATTAGCCATTGTCGCCGGTGGGCAGTCACGATCAGGGGGATCAAGCCGTCATTGATTGGCCGAAGTTCCCGTTTAGTTAGCACCTTATCGGTAGGAGGCGCTAGGTACATCACACACACATACCTAGGTGTATCAGTGAGCACGACACACAACCTTTCGACGTTGGTGAAATGTTACCATCAGTTACCATGACGACCGTCGCCATTTTTAATTGTTTCAAATTGGCGCGGACACGAGGGCACACGAGGGACACGAGAACTCTAACCAGGTCTAACGCATAAGATAAGTAATTTTTGTAATATAGCGTCTGTGAGATATTGTAAGTTTTTTTATTAATTACAATAATTTGAGTTTTAGATTATGTCCGGGCCTAAGAAGTGCGAAGTGAAAGGTTGCGAATCGGGAAATACCCTACTTAGGACATTTCCCGATATCCTTAAAGACCGAGAGAGGTGCTTAAAATGGATTGCTGCTTGCGGCAATCCATTGTTAATGCACCAATCTCTTCGCAACAAGAAGATTTGTGATGCGCACTTCTTAGGCATCTACAAATTACAAAGCCAACTTTGTAAGACTGCTGTTCCAACGCTTCAACTTCCAGGTATGTTTAATATATAGAGTGTACGTTTCTTAAAACGTGCTGAAAATATTGTAAGGGGTGATTCTAGAGGTAAAAATAAGACAAAAATTAAGAATAACGATTTCGCGTTTGGGCCTTCATTTTGCAGTAATAATGGTTTAAAGTTAAATTTCTATCTCCTGAACTAATATTCGGAGGACACTGCGCTTTTATAGTTACATTATCGACTAGCAATAGAACAAAAAAGTATTCATACATTTTTCTGTATCTCTTCGGGTTTCACATTTATAAAGTTTATAGTATTTGAGATTCATTCCTTAACGACATCTTGGATTTTAAAAGCTTTATAAATGTGAAACCCGAAGAGATACAGAAAAATGTATGTATACTTTTTTGTTCTATTGCTAGTCGACAATGTAACTACAAAAGTCCAGAGTCCTCCGACTACTAGTTTAGGAGACAGAAATTTAAATTTAACCCATTATTACTGCAAAAACGCGAAATCGTTATTCTTGATTTTCGTCTTATTTTGACCTCTAGAATCATTTGCATAGTGTACATATAATTTATTTTACTAAAAACTGTTTTAATATTTTGTAGCACCAATTGATGTAAGCTGCTTGCTACAGCATGCAGTTGACCATCAGGAGGTACTGGAAGTAAGGGAACCGTTGGATGTACATATTGGTAAGGAAATACAAATATATATTTATTATAAAATTTAGAATGCATGTGTTTGTTTTTTTTAAACTTAGAATTTAACTAGTTTATACAATATGAATATTTGTAATTTGCGTTACAGATAATAATAATAATGGACCCTGTGGAGGGATTGGCCGCCTGGAGGTTCAGCAAGCAGCTGAACGTATGGAGGTCCATACTGGTAAGAAAATACAAAAATTCGATGCTGTCTCCCTTGTTTCAACTGTTAGAATAACAGATATTTTTAAATAATAATGAATAGTAGCGTAGTAGTACAAATTGAATTTTTCTATCTTTATGCCATTCCGATCAGCAAATTATTAATTTTCGTACAAAGCCTCTGTAATGGCCGATTTCTTCGCCTCTGGATAAAAGTTATCTGGCGGATAGGTACAGTAAAGTATGATTAACTTGCGTTACCCTAGGTTAGTTATATCGCAAAAATGTCAATATTAAGCTGCTATTTCAAAGTGAAAATTGTATAGATATAAATATCAATTAATAAATGGTCATTCTTTAAACATTCACCAGTTTAATTCTGCAACAGCAGCTTAATATTAATATTTTTCCGATGTAACTAGCCTAGGAGAACGCGAGTCAATCACACTCTACTGTAACTATCCGCCAGATAACTTTTATCTAGAGGCGAAGAAATCGGCCGTAAAAGTCTCTCTTACCCCATAACTTCGATAAGTCGAAACCTCTATAACTCGAAGATTTTAGTTCTTCCCTTCAGATTCGGGTTAACGAATTAATCATTTGCAATACATTTTACAGATACTGGATCTGCTGTTGCTGGTACCTCTGGACAATCATTGCGGACAAGGAAAGGTACTGTGACGTTTTATATTAAAAACTATTCTTAAGGTTGTTTTATCCAAAATCCAGTTCCTCTAAAAACTCCCTTAAACTTCTGTTATTTGCACTATTTATTAGTATTCCCCAATTCCTCCTTTTAATATATATTCTTTATGCTGAGCATGTGCTAACAGCTTGTTTTTTATTATAACCCGGAGCATGGGGTGTTGATAAAACCACCTTAAATTTTATACAGTTTTCTGGGTGCTGGAAATTCAGTTTTTTTTGCATGCATAAATTGTTTTACTTCTTACTATTTAGCATCTGTGCTGACATTGTTCAGAACAAATAAGACGTCCAGCCTTTCTCCAGATGAGGTGCGGCAGTACAACGTAATTGTCTCCTTGATGAAAACAAGGAGACAAATGCGTAAACGCCATGAAGAATGTAAGGAACGTTTGCAACATGCCGAAATGTTGCTAAAACGTGGCTTTGCGGAACGCATTGAAAGTCTGCCATCAACTGTGCGAGACTTTTTAGCATTACAAGTCCGTAACATGGGACGACCTAAGTTCAGTAGAAATTACAGTTTAGATGATAAAATATTTGCGCTTTCATTGCTGAAGCAAAGTCCAAAGGTTTATCGATACCTTTCCAATATTTTCCTCTTATCTAGTACAGAGACCTTAAGAAAATTGGTCACTAAAATCATTGTATCTCCCGGTATTAGTAAGTCTGTCTTCCACAGCACCGAAAATATACTCGACAATTTCGAGGATTCGCGGTATAGATATTGCATTTTATTATTTGACGAAATGAAGCTTAGTCCCCGGCTTCATTATAATGTCAAATCCGATATTGTAGAGGGACTAGTAGATTTCGGGTTTTCGCGTAATAGAGACATTGCAGACCATGTGCAGGTCTTTATGTTAAGAGGGATATTTGGAGATAAACCTTGGAAGCAAACAGTGTCGTACTCCTTTTGTAGGGGCACCGCTTCATGGTAGTCGATAGCGCGTACATTTAAGGCCATAGTACGGGAATGCACTCTTATACGCTTAAGAGTTGTTGCTTCGGTTTGTGATCAAGGATCAACAAATGTACACGCGATTAAGCAATTACTTTTCGACACGAAAAGAGATTGCAAGTCGGCTGAAGAGGGGCTCATCATCATAGATGAACAAAAGATCGTACCACTGTTTGATCCGCCTCATTTGTTAAAATGTATTAGAAATAATTTGTTAACGAAGGATCTTCGTTATACTCTGGACGGTGTAGAAAGAACAGCAAAATGGTCCCACTTCGAGGATACTTATTTCATTGATCGGTGTAGAGGTGATTTTAAAACTTTAGTTAATATTACGGAACAGCATGTCGTTCCAAGTAAAATTAAGAAGATGCGTGTCAAATATTGTACACAAGTCTTCTCGTGTAAAGTAGCATCTCTTATGGAACTTATGAGCACTACTGAGGCGGAAAGTGCTTGTAAATCCAGAAAGATGTCAGCTTCGGGAATAGATACGGCGATATTATTTCTAAATTTAAATTCACTTTTCGACAGTGTCAATAGTAGGACCATTTTGGACAACGAAAGCAACGCCACAGATATTTGGAATAAGTGTATAAACTTATTCCAAAGTATGCGATTTATCAAACGCAACGCGAGAGATAAAGAGCATCCTGCGGTGTTGCAGAATTGGATACATACCCTGAAAGGGTTCAAAATTCTTAAATCGTATTTGCTGGATCTTGGGTTTGTAGGATTCAGAACCAGAGATTTTAACCAAGATCCTTTGGAAAATTTTTTCTCGCTGGTACGACAACATGGTGGAAGAAATACAAATCCGACTTGTTCAGTATTTACCGAATACTACAAGTCATTACTCATAAATTCATTGTTTTCCAACTCAGGAAGACAAAACTGCGAGGCAGATTGTAGTGAAAATTTGTTAAATGTTAAAGAGATTTTCGAATTTTCCTCTCGTAATCCAAATTCTCACTTTTCTAATAATGCAGTACCAGTAGTAGCTGTAGAATCAGTAGAGTCAATTTTGCGAAATTATGATGCTACTACTGTCAATTTAGATTACTTAAAACCCTTTATTCAAGCTTATGCTACGTGTTGCCAAGCTTTTTTAACACAAAAAGAATTAATAGGACAATTTATGCGAGAGGTTTATGTTTTAACTAAACACTGTTTTGATAAATTCGCGGAACATTGCAATTTAAAACTTTTAATTCAAACTTGTTTAAGCCTTTCAGTTGATGTCAACCTGAGCGATTGCCCTTTAGGGCATCTGAAAGTGTATTTGACCGACAACTATGTCGATCATGTATTAAAAAAATGTATTTCTTCCACCAATATGCTACTAAATTGTTCCGAAGAACCTATGATTCCAATGTCTGGTTTGTCATTATGTGCTTTGACGTATGGCAAATCACATAGGAAACAAAGGTTCTAATTGTGCTTTTATTGGATTGGCGAATAAGTTCGTACCGTTTTATGTTTTCTTTTATCCTGGAACGATTTGTTTGCTGTTTGGCAAAGTGTTTATATGCATTCGAAAGACCCTTTCTGTTCTACAAAACTGTGATAATCGTTGTTTTGAATAATTTATTTTTTTATTATTTTTCAAGCTTAGAAATGGAATTTCCAGGAGGCAAAAATCAACATTTTCGCGCAAATGACTTGCCTATGACACCTTCTCCGTACACGTCGCAAATCTCCCGAGCGGCTGCGGCAGCTTTTTGACTTCGATGAAAGCGAAGAAAAGCAGATGTCGAAAATGTTGATTTTTGCCTCCTGGAAATTCCATTTCTAAGCTTGAAAAATAATAAAAAATTAAATTATTCAAAACAACGATTATCACAGTTTTGTAGAGCAGAAAGAGCTCTTTCGAATGTATATAAACACTTTGCCAAACAGAAAACAAATCGTTCTAGGATAAAAGAAAACATAAAACGCTACGAACTTATTCGCCAACTCAATATATATCCGAATCTACTTTTAAGTCTTTTTGCATGTATGCGATTGCAGTATGAGTGTGTAATGCGTTTTTTATTATGTATATATGTTTGGCTGTCGGACTGTTGCATGAGTGTGTAATGCGGTTTTTATTATGTATATATGTTTGGCTGTCGGACTGTTGCATGAGTGTGTAATGCGTTTTTTATTATGTATATATGTTTGGCTGTCGGACTGTTGCATGAGTGTGTAATGCGGTTTTTATTATGTATATATGTTTGGCTGGCGGACTGTTGCATGAGTGTTTCACTTTTTATATTGCATGAGTGTTTGACTTTTTATATTGCATGTAGGAGTGGAAATGAGTGGTTGGTATGCGCATGGGGTTAGCGGTTTTAGTCGGTATAAATCCGACACTGCCTAGTAGTGCGGATCCTACTAGGCGTCTTTTGAAGATTCCCGCTGTTTTCCCTCGTAAAAACAACCCAAAGAAAAAAATAATTTTGTAAACAATTTAATTATTTTGCAGATTCTATTGATGTCAACGAATTGAAGCAATTTGGAAATAAAGTAAAATATTTTAGGAGTTGTATAAATTTTGTAATATTATTGTTGAATTTAATATGATCATTGTGATTGTAATAATTGTAATACCTAATATTATTTAAAATTAATAAAGAATTTGTATATCATTTAACATGTATTTATGTATCTAATTATACTTTTACTTTTAATTATATTTATATTTTCAGAAGGTAAATCGGAGGAAGTACGGACGTGATTCAAAGGACCCCTGTCATTTCTAAAATAAAATTTAAAAGATTAAATTTTGGAATGACCAGAAATCCTTCAAATGGCGTCCTCACTTTCCCTGGTTTACCTTTTCTAAGGCCGTCTGACCATGGATCGTCGCATCAGTGACGCGTATGCAGCAAATAGAAGGATATACAAAGAAATTGAATATATTTTATTTTACTATGAAAAGAAGAAATATTCAATTTCAATGTTTATCCTTCTATCTGCTGCATACGTGTCGCTGGCGCGACGATCCGTGGACAGGTTTTAAAGTAAGCCGTGCATTACACGTATACACGTACACATACGTCCCGATTCACACCAATTCACACATTCACAGTTTAGTACGCACCTTATCGGTAGGAGGCGCTACGAACTCTGCTTCAACTTTCGTAAGAGGGAAGCTTGGCCCCCCTGGTCACGATCGAGAATGAGCTTCCTCACACATGCAACGATGAGGCGAGCTCCTCCGCTGCTCCTTTGTTTTTTAAGGAGCCCGCTTTTCGCATAGATACGGACACATTCTGCCGCGGGCTTTTTGAATTGTTGATTTTTAAGCCGGGAAGCTATCAAGGCAGATGTGTTTTCTGCGTACTTTCTTCACTAATGTGACTTGCTCTACATTGCAAGCAGTTCACAATAAATAATCTATTTTCTGAATAATGCTTAATTCTATGTCTTTTGACAAATTTTGGCGATTTACCTTATTTAACAAGTTTCCAGAAACTTGTACGAAACAAAATGCTCGTATCTCATAATGCTCTGTCTATCTATCTAATCTTCTCCGGACAACCTCCAAGCCTGTGCATCCCCTTCATTTCTATCCATCCACGCCTGTGCGTCCCCTTCATTTCTATAATATTAAGCTTTACATAAAAACTCTAAATTGCTGGTATACAAATATCTGGCAATTTATAATACCATGCAATTTGTTACTACAATACATTATTTACATAATATATATAGTACGTTACATATTACTCTACGCAGATTTTAATGTTAAAAATACGGTAATTTTAACGGCTATCACATTTCACCTGCTCGACAAAAGTTTCAGAATGAAATATTTTCGCAGTACAAGAATATAAAAACATTGGTGAAAGAGATGATTAGAATAATATGTTATGTTATAAATGCATTTTTAATTATAAACACGTAATGAGATCGTCTGTCTTAAGACGAATGTGAAATTTTAAGGAATGAGTCGAATGATGATATTTTGTCGAATATTTCACGTCACTGTGCAGTTTTTATAAACAATTAATACAATTTATGTAACTAGAAATTAAAAGTGTTTATAAGGAAGTGTGTTGGGTAACAATTTACCGGAATAGACAATATACACATCAGCAAGGATAATGATGCAATAATAACGCGAAGTGGTTGTAACTTATCGAATATAACAAAAATAGATGACGAATATATTCTCACTGAACGTTCTGAGAAGCTTAATGCTATTGGAGCATATTATGAGTCCATTAATTCGCCGCGTTTCCTAAATAACGACACGAGGCTTAAGCAGCTAGTTGATACAAGAGCTGAAGAGATCAAACTTGATTTTATCAATAATAGAACTCACAACATAACACTGGTTCAGTTTGGGCCCGATAACCTCGCTATTAATCCGGTACTTGAGGACAATGATTTGCAACCCTTTAGTAATCCATTATATGTAAAATATATACTCAAAAGTTTACCAAATAAAACCTCGGCGGGGCTTGATAGAATCCCGCCGATTGTATTGAAGCACCTTCCAGGTAAAATGATTGAGGACTTGACAATTATTTTCAATAACGCAATTAACAGAAGCTATTTTTCCAAAATGTGGAAGGAAGCTAAAGTCTTTCCAATCCTTAAAAAAGGGAAAAATCCCAATGACCCAGCCAGTTACCGTCCGATCAGTTTAACACCCAGCCTTAGCAAGGTGTTTGAGGCGATCATTAACAATTCGTTGGTAAACTTTTGTGAAAAGAACAAGATCGTGCCAGATAGCCAGTTTGGCTTTAAACATCATCATTCCACCACGCACGCTATACATAAACTGTTATCTGATGTGAACAATCAAGTGGCTAAAAGTCAGTTGGTAGGTGCCGCTCTTTTAGATCTCGAAAAGGCGTTCGACTCCGTATGGCTGAATGGCCTATTATATAGACTGGATAATCTGTATTTCCCGCGTTGGCTTACACATATGGTGTGGTACATGATCAGCGAAAAGAGTTTTGTATCATGGGATGGCACCGACATGTCATCTCTTAAATTTAGGATCGAGGAGGGTCTGCAGCAGGGGACTGTTAACACGCCGTTACTTTTTAATATTTTTATTAGTAGATTGCCTAGTCTATTTAATTTTAATGATCCCGGGCAACCAGCAATCTTATCTTTTGCGGACGACATCGTGGTATACCTGGCCGGCAACAGGGTGAGTCGCATTCGGGACGGTCTAGAGGCGGCCGTAGATCAGATTAATGGATATCTCACTGCGTGGAATCTAAAATTAAACCCTGCTAAATGCGAAACCATCCTATTTCGCAAGCCCCTGAACGATCTAACCTCTAAGGCTAAAGCAGGTAGTAGTAAATATTTTCAAATATCAACACTCAAACCGGGCACAAACATCAGAATTCAGATCCCTCACAAGAAAATTGTTAAATATTTAGGTATACATATAGACTATCTAATAAGAGGCAACAAGCACATAGACACGCAACTAGAAAAGGTAAACAAAGCTTTCATAATCAATAGCAGAATCTTCCGCAATAAATATTTATCAAATAAAGCTCGCATAATATTACACATGCTTTTGGTCCGCCCAATCATTACATATGCAGCACCTGTCTGGTGGAATTTCAACCATACAAATGCTGAGAGTATACGTTGCCTTGAGCGCAGATGCCTACGTACCTGTCTAGGGCTCTACAGATCCCGGAGTTCCGATTGGCAACATTACATTAGCAATCAAATTATTTTTAACAAAGCAGAGATTCCACGCATAGATTCCTTCATACTTAAGCTTACCAGAGATTACTTTGCTAAGCTCCCAGGCATTAATAATGATCTCACACGGGCTATCTCGTCGCAAGACGACGCGGCCGCTTACAGAGAAATGGCATCGGGATACGTAACCCCACAAACATTTACATCCTGTGACAAATGGGGATTAATTCAGGATGCCTATAATATCCCATTGTTATACCATTGGCGTCGAAATAAGGCCAACAAACGAATAGCGCCCGGCTGACTCGATTTATGACACCAGCAAATTCAAATTTTCTACTAAAGTACCTGATATAGATTTAAACGATTTCCACAGAGTAAGATTTGACCGATACTGGTGGCTTAACGGCAATAGCATACACATGCCAGAACTGATTGAAAGATGGCAGTCCTTTAGAGGACCAAGTTAGAGCTAGGATGGTTTAAGTCCTTGGACCCCACTCGGTCCACTATGTAAATATTTGTAAATAGATAATAGTTATAAGTCTTAGCCGTAAGTTATGCGTTATTAGATAGTTATAGTGGTTTTTTTCTTAGCTGGACATTTTTTCCACTCGTACCTAAGGCACAATGGGGCCAAAATAATGTGATCTAAATATAGAGCTAGCAATTTACGATATTGTTTATTTTCATACTTTATAAATATAAGAGTGTATGGCTACAAGATTCGTATACATCGAACAAGTAGTTAATCTAATAGCATAAGGCACCACTGTATGGCAGTTTTTTTTTGTTTTTGATGCCTAAAATTATATGAATGTACAACATATAGTCCTACAATAAACACGTTTAAAAAAAAAAAAAAAAGTGTGTTGGGTAGTTGCAAACAGCGGCTGCTTCGCAAGCGGAAAGCCCGTGTTCGATTCCTCCTCACGGCAAAATTTTTTTTTATCTAAACCAGACCACGCAGTACCTATAAATAGTTGAGCAACAGTAGGGCTATAGTAGCCTATCTTGGCCATCTGTTGTTGGCCCAACCTGACAATAAAATATTAGTTGGCCAAATCTAACTGTTGGCCAACTAATATTATGTGCGTGGCCCAACTGTATGCCAACCAAAAATGCTACTAGGGTAATATCCACAAAATATATTACCACGGGAAAAGCTGTTAAAAAAAAAAGGAATATATTGGAGTTACGGGGGGACTTGAACCCCGGCCCGCTCACGTGACAATCTGACGCGATACCGTTGTGACCACAGAACCTTCTTGGATATAGGTTACTGTAGATGGTATATACTTGGATTACTACGTACGTTAAAAACTTTAAATTATTACAATATCTCGAAAACAAAGACCCATTCGACAAAAAGCCGAAATGGTATTTTCATAATACTATATGTGGCACATTTTGTTGGTACGAGGAGGGCTCGTTCTGACCGACGGGAACGTCAAAAAACAAAGCGGACGACCGGAGCTGATGCACACGCATGTCACGGCGACCGAAAAATTTTCCTGATTTCCTTGCATGTAAGTGTGCTTCATTATTATTAATTAAGGTGTACGCATAATGAAACGAATACGTTATTGTTACATTATATGTTTTAAATAATAATCTAACATATTTTTTGCTAACCTATTTCTTTATTGAAATGTGTATCTTTTTCAGTATCAAGTCCCTTGGAAGGAAACCAATTCTTCTCATCAGAAGGAGAAGCAACAGAGAAAAATATTGTATTTGTAAGTGACGTTTACATTTATTTATATGTTACGTATGTGGAATTTTCCCATACGCCGCTCTCAACCGTTTTTCGAGCTCGCGTCTACGAAGGGAAAACGCCCTAAAATCCTTTTTGTTTATTACATACCACTAATGGGGGTCATGATCTCAACCATCTGGATCACGACCATCGGAACGGGAGTGACACGACGACGACCCCGAAAGATCTCCTTATATGGAAACTTCTAACGAACCCCCACTCATTTTTGGGACTATATAAAACCTTTGGTTTCATGCCTCGATGTTTCAAAGCTATAGAGTCACGTCGTAAAGTCTCGTCGTGTCACGCTCGTACAGAGTCGGTTATATCCAGCAAGATCGGGCTAAAGTCTCCATCGGAATCATAGTTAACCTCATAGAATCCGCGAGTTCGGTTTACATTCTATTTGGCACTTTGAAATAGCCACTCGTACGCCCCGCATCGCCAGAGCGTCAACACCGTGCAATTAGTGGTAACATATACATTTTATTTAATTATTACTCGCGACACTTACATTTGTACAATAACTAATTATTGAATATACTTATGGTGTTCACGTGTAAATCGAGTCGATTACGTTAAATTCATCTTTTACCCAGCGATCCTTATAATATTAGTAGCACTCACCCACCGATACAACTTTACCGCTCGAGTTGTATCAATTTTAATTAAGAGTTACGAGGCATTACTAACATTTCCCGCGACTCCCTGATTTCGCATCAGGTTCGTTCGCAACCCTTTACCAAAACAAGCCATCTTCTCCAACCCAGTGGCTCCCCGATTTCGCGTCGGGTTCGTCCACGAAAACTCACCCCTCCTACGGCTCCCTGATTTCGCATCAGGTTCGTCCGTATCCTACAGCTCCCTGATTTCGCATCAGGTTCGTCTGTAAATCTACCAACTTCCGAATAGCTCCCTGGTTTCGCACCAGGTTCGTCTGTGAATAATCCAACCTGCTAACAGCTCCCTGGTTTCGCACCAGGTTCGTCTGTGAATAATCCAACCTGCTAACAGCTCCCTGGTTTCGCACCAGGTTCGTCTGTGAACTTCATCCTAGTGACTCCCCGATTTCGCATCGGTTTCGTTCACGACGTTTCACCCTCCTGCGGCTCCCTGATTTCGCATCAGGTTCGTCCGCGTGTGACTCCATTCCTAGAGGCTCTCTGATTTCGCATCAGGTTCGTCCTCGCCGTCAATAATCCTAGCGGCTCCCTGATTTCGCATCAGGTTCGTCCGCGCCCCTAACTAACAAACTCATAAACCGTATTCCTTGGGAAATACCCTTCTCGCCGGCCTCTCGCGTTGCCGCAGCCCCGGCTCGTAACATATGTAACGAGTTATTGTCGGTAGGACGACGATCTTGCCCCCCACCGCACACCCGACCGCATTAACACGCACCGCGCTCTGCCAACGGTCTTGCCCCCCACCACTCGGCCGCGGTTTCCAAGAACTGGCGCGAGAGGGTGACCCGCTAATTAACTCTCTCGCTGCCGAAAATCCGCGGACGAGGACATATAAGCCGGGGGCATGGGCCTATTTGGCAGAGACCGCCTAGAGCGAGCGTACGAACCAGTACACCTCTTCCAGAGACCTCCTGTGCGATTCCACGTTCTTGTGTAGACACTCGTTCTTGCGAAAGACAAGCGCCCGTGTTAAGCACCAGTTCTCGTGTGTCGACAGACTGAGTCTCTGCTTCTTTTTGAATACGCCCCCTCCCCGGTTCCCAGAAGGACAGCGTGAGCCATCCTCTGGACACAGGCCGTTATCCGCCATCGATCTCCCGAACGGATTTATCTCCGTTCTCGAGAGCGTCCTTACAGTCTCCGATTCACCCACGGGTTGTGCCCACGGCGTGCCCGGACTAAAGACTCTCCGACCAGGGTCTAACGGCAGGGTTGGCCCGCCAAGACACCGAACGGTTAAGCTCTCTATCCCCCCCCTTCGCCGCCTCGTCATCGACTCCGATACACGCCGCGATACGCGCCGCGCCTCGCGCCGCGATACACACCGACTCGTACTCCGACGGGTACGCCGCAATCCACACCGAACCGCGCGCCGTCGTACACACCGGGACCCGCTGCGTTAGTATAAGGCCTAGGTTAAGCCGCTTACACATTGTGTGCCAGCATAGACCTCGCCGGGATATTCTGTACCTAGTTACTAAGTCAAATAAACAGTCTTTCTCTACACTCCATCTGCACACGATCATTCGATCGGCAGCCCTGGACCTCCGTCTGGCGATACGGTACCTCCACCGTCCCACCGGTAACCCCGCGTTGAACGGTTACACATATATATAAAATAATACGTATGATATTAGTTTAGTGTTTATTACAGATTTTTCGTTTTATACAGTTTGGAGTATTAAAAAAAATAATAAAGTACACTCGGGTGGCTGCTTTGGGCTACTCTGGGCTGCTTTGCGCTCTTGCGAGTATTAAGCTTTATTACTGGCTGCATTGCGCTTTAACAAATATATTTCGGGTCAGGCATAATAATAGCCACGCTGAGCCTTGCCCATACCATTATATAAGCTTTACTGACTGTATCGCGCTGTATCATATGTTAAAAAAGAAAAAGGAATAAAGACGGTTTATTATTATTATTATTATTATTATATTATATTATCGTATACAATAGGATATAGTGTACACAAAACTAGATTTATAAGCTTCACTGACTGTATCCCGCTGTATCTTATATAGTGTATACAAAAATACAGGGTCATCCGTTAAAACTGCAACCTACGCGCGCACGAACAGACGAAAATGGCAACACCGCCTCACAGACGCATTCCACTACAACCATGCACTGTCCCAGCGTTCAGAGGGTTACCAGCGACCGCTGGGTAACAGTGATGCCCAAGCTTCGAAAATTTTAGGATGGTCTCTTTCAAATTAACGCCGCAAAGAGCTGTGCGGAATTTCCCGGCCCAGGTAAGCGAGCCGCGCGCTCCGCTTTTATGATCGGTTTACCACTCACACCCCGGATTAATGTAATGCGGTTTGAAAACAATGTCAACTGGTCGCGTACCAGTCTTAATTTCAAAAATTTTAGCTACGACAGGGTTGACCGCGGCGCTATACCTTCGTACGGAGAGATTTTTTGCCACCTGCGTGTAAAAGCCACAATAATAACGCATCGTTCCAAAGAATGACATTAACGGAAGCTGGTATAGGCGTGGCGTTGAGTAGCTAATAGGTTAAACATACAGACACATAAATTCTAGAAAAAAAAATTCAAACACCGCTACAATCAAAGACACGTCCCATTAGTTACTCCTTACGACCGATCTATGCATGCACTGCATATAAGGATGAAATTATAAAAAAGAAAACCAGAACAATAAATTCTGAGATCTGCAGAACTAACACATAATTGAATAAAAATTTAATTTCTCAATTTATGACACAGAAACAACTAGCCTATTGTTTATCAACATCATGAATTTAAAAAAAAGCATTAAATACAGTATTAAATAAACAGTTTGCAAAAGCTTTTCACAACAATTATGGTTAAAAAATTGATAAAAGAAAAATTAAGTAAATGTAAAATATTATAAATGATCCATCATCAAGACGGAATAATTTTTCCTCATTTTTCGGCACAATTTGCATTCGGATATCTTTCACAGTTCAAAAGTTATACGAAAAAGGCCGCCAATTCTTCAACACCGGCCGGGAAATTTCAAATAGCTCCGTGTGACGTTAATTTGAAACAGACCATCCTAAAATTTTCGAAGCTCGGGTATCACTGCTACCCAGCGGTCGCTGGTGACCCTCCGAACGCCGGGTCGGTGCATGGTTGTAGTGGAATCCGTCCGCGAGGCGGTGTTGCCAATTCGTCTGTTCGCACGCGCGTAGGTTGCAGTTTTAACGGATGACCCTGTACTAGATTTATAAGTTTTACTGACTGTATCGCGCTGCATTCCGTTATTTGCGATTCTAATTGTACTGTATCTGTATCGTATGCTAAAAAAGAAGAAGGAATAAAGACGATTTATTATTATTATCGATATTATTATATTATATTATCGTATACAATAGAATATATAATGTATGCAACGCGCTTTATCTTATATAATAAATATCGTATACAATAGAATAGTGTATACTAGAAAACTAGAAATATAAAAAAAAATTATAATTCGTCATGGCTGTAATTAATAGTATTATTAGTATCTCACCACTCAGTTTCCATAATATACAAATAATCATTAAAGGCGAATGGTTAACAGATGACCATATCGAATATTTTCACAAATTATTAGAAGCTAACTCCAATTACAAACCACGCGAGACGTGGAGAGTTCAATTACCTAATACAATTCAACCAGTTCCTGAAAATCAAGATCACATACAGATTTTGCACCAAAGCGATAAGATTGGAACCAATGTTGGGGGACATTGGGTTTGTAGCTTCTATAAACATGATGAAAGAAGAGTTTATATTTATGATTCTCTTAATTCCTCGAAGTTGCATAGTCATCATAAAATTTATCTGGAGAAGTTATACCCTTTTTTAAACAAACAAGACGGTACAATTGACGAAGAATTTATTGAATTTCCACGTGTAGGGGAGAGGCTTGCAGGTTGCCACTGCTTGCAGGTTGCCACCCCTGCTGTATTTCGACTTTCTAGCAGTGTCATAAGCTCAACTCTGACTAACATCGACGTTAAAAGAGTAGTTGTCACTATTTATTAACCTCTGGAGCGGACAGACGCAATAACGTTTGTCAAGAAATCGAATTATTGAAATTGTGTGTTTTCCCTGTGCTCGGAAATTGAACATTTCCATCGACAATTCAAGGTAACTATTCGTACTGTGTTGTTTTTTTATCTAATTTACATATGCCAAACAGATTTCCAAACATATTATGAATTGACAATTTTTTCTCATATTTTCCAAAAATGCGTCGGAATGCAAGTTGCCACCTTGCTTCCTTTTCAATAGAAACAACTCTATCAAGTGTCACGAATGCAAAACAGCCGTTCACGCGAAATGTGCCGATATGATTCCGCCGATGTGATTCCGATGACGATTTTGAATGATTCTATACCATTTTGCAAATCTGATTTTTCATGGCAATTCCACTCATTTTTTTCATGTTTACAGCCACAGATTGGAAATAAAATTTAATAAATTTTGAAAAGATTTCTGAATCAGGTTTTTACTTGAGTTTTTTTACACTTTCACCAATTTTTCTAGGGGTGGCAACCTGCAAGCCAAACTTTAAAGGAGTCAATTTTGGATACTTTCGAGAATTTGCAGTATAATTTTTCTTTTTCGAGAGTTTACATGATTTCTAGCTCAGGATTGTAGCTCTACACTTTCTCTTTCCAACTTATACCATAAATCAACGATACATTAATTTTATGACGAGTTATGATCAAAAAAGCTAAGGGGTAGCAACCTGCAAACCTCTCCCCTACAAACTCAACCTAATGGTCGGGATTGCGGAGTTTTTGCAATTGCATTTGCTGTCTCGTTATTATTCAAAATATTACTAGACAAAGTAACGTACACCCATGCGTTGATGCATCAACATTTGATCAAAATGTTTCAATCTAATCGTATAGAACATTTTCCAAGCAATCAGGATCAACAATTAACACGCTGTGTGCACGAATATGGATCTGCAATTGATAGTACAATTAATAAAAATCCTTCTTGTGGAAATGATCCTCTATTTAAAATCGGTGAAAGTGACATTACTAACGAAAAAGATGAAATATCCTCAGTTCAAGATATACCACTTAGTGACAAAGAAGTCACTACACATACAAAACATATAATTCAGACAGAACCATCATTCGTTTCAAAGTCCAAACTCACCAATGTATACGTTCCATGTAATAGGACAGAAGTCTAATTATTATACAAGTCTAATTATTATAAAAAACATAAAGAGGAAATTAATTTAAAAAGAAGAACTGTTTATAAAGCAAAGAAAGGGGAGTGCAACATGAAAAAAGGCATTTCTAATTATGAATATTATAACGCCTACAAAGAAGGTATAATAAGAAATAAAAAAATGCAGTATGACGCAAATAAAGAAGTGAAATGCAGAAAGGGAAAAAATTACTATGAGCTAAATAGAGAAGGTATACTCAAAAAGGCAAAAGTGCATTATGATGCAAATAAAGAACTGAAATGCAGAAAGCGAAAAAATTATTATGAGCTAAATAGAGATGGTATAATCAAAAAGGCAAAAGTGCAGCATTATGACGCAAATAAAGAAGTTAAATGCGGAAAGCAAAAAGATTATTATCAGCTAAATAAAGAAGTTATCTCCAAAAAGCAGAAGGTATATTATGATGAAATACGTAAAGGAGATTATAATAAAGTAGGAAAACGTCGTGCTGTTCTGCAAATAAAAAAAAAGTATCTTAATATTGCTGTAACAAATGACAATATAGCAACCAAAAATAACAAAGAAACTTATATTAGAAAACTTTAAAAAATTATTAGCATGCCGTCTGGAGAAGCAAGTAGATTGGAAGCTGAGCGTATAATAAAATGGTGTTTTCATATTAGGCAAAAGTACATTTTGGAAATGAGGAAACTGTTGAAAGATTGTAAACACAAAGTGGAAGTTTCCTTAACGCGCGCAGCAGAATGTTTAGAAGTTGATGACAGGATTAATGCCTTGTGTGGAGAATCCAGACATACTTCTTCTTCAGAATCATATTTTGCGGAAAGTTCGTACCATACTTTCACCGGTTCTGAATCAATCATATTGAATTCGGAAGGGAAGCTATAAACGTGCTACCTGTATTGCAATCGAAGAAGACGCTAAAAGCATGGCATTGTACTTATCTTTGTAAAACAAAAGATGTTGAAATTCTGAATAATTTACAGGATTTATTCAAACGATTGTTAGAATGCTCATTAGAAAAGGTACATAAGTTGAACAACCATATCAGTAGCTACTCTAATAAAGTGCATGCTGAAAAAGCTGGTCATTCTCATGGTTGTTACATAAACCCTAAACTATGTAAGTCCAATTTTTTAGCCATTGAGATTTTGGCACCTCACTTTCCGAATTTACGACATTTGAAGAGAATGATATACAAAATAGCGAGCATTTATAAAGGCCAATTACATAATTTAGACAATGCCTTAAACGATAATGACCTTGAAACACTTGAACGAATAACACTGTAAGCTCGGAAAGAAGCTGAAGCGTTACAAAAAAATAATACTGAAATAAGCTTGAACGGAGAAGAGATTATATCTCGATATTATTTAGCATTTAGAGCTTTCACAAAGCGGTCTATGGACACACCACGCATCCCGTGCGTTTCCTGCGAGAAACTCTGTTTTCAAAGAGAGGTTCGTAAGCTTGATATTTCTAAAAGAACATATAAGGGAAATGTACTGGAAACGTTGTTAAATCATATTGGATACAAAGTTGGTGACGTGCATTTTATTTGCAGATATTGCCACGATAAAATTCGCAACGATTCCATACCACTAAAATGTATTTTAAATAAGCTTGATGTACGTTCAGTTCCAGAAATAGCAGTGTTGAACGATTGCAAGCGAATTCTCATTCAAATAGCTAAACCGTTTCAAACGATTGTGAGAATGGATACAGTAATGCGTAAAAATATGCCCCATAAACATATATTTCCAAAAGTAAAGGGGAGAACATTTCATCTTCCTTTGCCGTTAGAAGAAAATTTAAAAAAAATCTGTCCTCCGACTGAACTTTTAAATCAAAATCATGAATTATACATATTGGTGCGGGGCGTTCCAACAAAATCTAAAATAGTTTGGGAAAAGTTAGTTGACTTGAAGAAAGTATGGAATGCCTTAGTGTGGTTGAAAGCCAACAATCCTCTATACTCGGAAATTGTTTTACCACAATCGCACGATTTATTGCTGAGTGCCAAATTACCAGATACAGAATTTCAAGAAGAAGTTGTTGCCAATGATAATAATAACGAATCTATCGAGGGCGTTGAAGGTGAAACACTTAATATCGATGAAAACAACAAACGTGCATTATTAACGCAAATGTCACAATCTGATTCATATTATGAGCAGTTTACGATTTATCCATTGTACGACAAAAGGGTTAATGAATCTGCTACCGCACTCTATCAAATGCTTAAAATTCATGACATTCCGTTGGGCCATCGTGCTGAACACTTAGATGTGAAATGTTTTCCAGATTTATATCCTTATGGGGTGAATGGACTGCATGAAGAAAGATTGGTTCGTTTGACTGATCATGAATTCATTAA
This sequence comes from Andrena chrysosceles, assembly GCA_963855975.1. NCBI lineage: Eukaryota > Metazoa > Arthropoda > Insecta > Hymenoptera > Andrenidae > Andrena > Andrena chrysosceles. Next base: position 56,153,452 of record OY979767.1, on the reverse strand, counting down.
GTCCAAACTGATGTCCAAGCATTCGCAATTTCGATTGAACATGCAATATATTTTTCATTTATTACACGATACCAATATGCGGCAATTGAACGCTGGAATTTTTCACAAAATGAACGTCGTAAATCCACGTGAAAAATACACAGCTGCTGGTTTTCTAGAGCAACTCTCTAAAGATCAGCTACAAACGAATTTGAACACTATATTTTCCAGATTACGTAATACATGACAGTATTGGCGAAAACCGAGAAATGATTTGAACTGTTTGATACGCCATTATGGACCAGCTACATGATTCCTCACGCTCAGTCCAAGTGAATGGTTATGGACAGATTTAACAGAATTCCTTCATGAAGTAAACGGCCCATCGGTGGCTAAAATGTCCCCGAACGAACTTATTGCTTCTGATCCCGTTTCAACTGCTCGATTTATAGATAATACATTCCACGCTATGCTGGATTTCATTTGTTCGCCCGACAATCCGATTGGCAAGGTCACTCATTACTTTTGGCGCAGAGAATATCAAAGCAGGGGATTACAACATTTTCATCTTTTAATTTGGATTGAAGATGCTCCCATAATCGATAAATCAACGAAGGAAGAAGTAGCAGCATTCATAATGAAATACGTCACTTGCAGATTACCATCACCGCATGTGTCGCCAGAATTATATAGACGAGTAATTGCACATCAAATGCATAAATGCAATAGTTACTGTCTACGCAACAAAAAAAATAAAAATTCCTTCTGTAAAGTATGTATGTAAAGAGAAAATACCCTCTTTAATTGAATTTGAGCGCGCTTCGGACACTCGGCGCACGCTTCGGAGTAGGATTGACAGGTGGCGCATCAATTACGACGGAGTAGAGAGAATTAGAGAGAGAGATAGGGAAGTAGAGCACATGTGCAATTATCCGCAAATAACTTACTATAAATTAAGTAAATAAACTGAACAGAGAAGAGGTGAAAATTAACCTTTATTGCCGTTTCTCTGTTTTTCAGGTAAGACCATTGTACAAAATGTAAATATAATGTAAATAGTTTAAATGAAATTAAACTCTGTTTTTCAGTGAAACAATTATTGGTTAATTTCATAACCTGTTCAAGAAAGAAAGAAAGAATTAGGGAGAAACCTTATATGTAGATTTTCATTTCCACGTCCAGTTACAGATACTTTGATAATAAGGGATGTGGCTGTTTCTATAGGTGCTAGAAAACAATTGAAAGCAAAAGGTAGACTCTATGATCTTCCACGTTCAATAAAGGAAGTCCGTATCAATGATTTTAATGCTCCCATTCTCACGGTTTGGAGAGGTAACATGGATATACAATATATTGGGGAAAAGACAGGGTTGGTAACATGTTACTGTACTAAGTATGTGTCAAAGCCGGAAAAAAGTTACGCTACGGACACTATGGCAGCAATAAATTCTACTAAGTCATTGGCTAGTCTTCTATGCAACCTTGGAATGCGCATGCTAAATCATAGAGAATGTGGAGCGCCTGAATGCGCTGATACTCTTTTAGGATTATCATTGCATGGAACTGACTACAGTAGTACTATTAGATGGTTAGATGTAAATATAATGAGAAGTAGGAAATTGAAAACTCGCAAAGAGATTGAAGATCTGGAAGGTGAATCCACAGACATATTTTTCATAGATGATTACTATCCTAACAGACCTAGGGAATTAGAATCAAAGCATCTATACGATTTTGCTATGTGGTATGACGTTACTAAAATTAGACCGTCTGAAAAAACTGAATATTATGAAATCCGTGCATCTTCGTTTATGAAAAGAAGGAAAAGAGGCTATCTTATCAATCATTATAAGTACAATGTTCAAATCCAACCTGAGAATTATTATTTCTCATTATTATTATTTTTCAAATCTTGGAGAAACACCGACGAATTGAAAAATGGATTTAACACATATGCGGAAGCTTTTTTGTCGCTACAATCACAATTGACAGAAGCAGTTCAATATCACGAACGAATAACGGATATTCAAGAAGCACGTGATCATATAAAGGAAGAAATTGAAAAGAACGTGTTGAATACTGTAGAACAAGAAGAAAATGATCAAGGCGATCACCCAATAGAGTGTGTTCCCGTTGAAACTGTTGGTGCCATGAAAGATTTTAAAGACGCGGAAAACAAATTTGACTGTGGTGATCTTGCAGAAATGATTTCGGAATTGAACCATGATCAGAAGCAGAAATTTGATAAAGTTACTAAGTCCTTGACGTCTAACGATAACATTCTCAGACTTTATGTGAGTGGCGAAGGTGGCACTGGGAAAAGTTTTTTAATAAAAACTATTAGACAGTGGATCAAGCAGATTATCGGAAAAGACACAGCAGTAACTGCTCCTACTGGAATCGCAGCTTTTAATATTGAAGGTCTTACCATACACCGATTACTCCAATTACCCGTAGAACATGGACATACAGCCCAGTATAAGCAACTTAGCGATGCAGCCCTTCAAATTGTACGAGATCAACTCAAAAATGTTGCTTTAGTAATCATCGATGAAATTTCGATGGTTTCTAACGTAACTTTCCTGCACATACATCTACGACTTACAGAAATATTTGATACTACAGATTCCGATGATGCTTGGTTCGGAAAAAAGCCTATGCTGCTATTTGGTGATTTACTACAACTTCCTCCTGTTCACGAAGAACCTGCTTTTATACAATTATCCAATAAGAGTATGGAGAAAAATGTTGGAGGATTAGGTTCTTATAATTTATGGTCTGCCTTGTTTAGCTATGACGAATTGACAATAAACATGCGACAGCAGGGTGATAATATTTACAAAGACATCTTGTCGAGAATTCGCACCGGAGTAGTGACCGATTCGGATACAAAGCTATTAGAATCGAGGAAATTAAATTTCAAAGCGACAAATTGTTGTAATGACCGATTAAACGAATTATGTGATTACATGCTTAATGTGGGATCTAATACGGTGTGTTTACTTCCCACACGTGTTCAGTGTGATGTTTTGAACGCTGCAATGCTGAGTCGATTTCTATCCGAAGAAATCCATTTGATCGCTCACGATACAATGAATTGTGCACCGTACTTGAATAAAAAGGCGTCAAAGGTACTAAACAATAATGACGACGATAGCTAATTTCATTTTTGTTTTATAATCAACATATATTTGGCTTTGCAACTGCGAAAATGAGATTTGGCAATATTTACCAATAATGGAGTAATTACCTGTATTCTATGTCGCACAGTGAGGCTGAATCCCAATAAATAGGAAAAAAATTCAACAGCATCACATTTTTCGCACTGAAACTGCCGAATATAATTAAGGAAGTTCGTAAAAAAGTATTAATATACAACTCATACGGAAGATTGCCGTTATTTAGAAAAATTAAGTCAATAATTCCCAAAGAACTAGAACAATTTGATAAATATATCTATATACTATGGAAAGTGCAGAAATATTTGCAAACCTGTATCCATGTTATCCTATATACCAAATACTGTTCATAAAGTGTTAATACATTCATACGTAATTATACAATATTTGGGCAACCTTTCAATCGCCTAATTTTGTGACGAGACCCAAGATGCCAGAAATAAAGGTTTTACAAGTGAAGGAAAGATTGTACACTCAAAATTTTGTCATTGCAATACAAATGAAGATGTTTTAAACTTTTCATCGATTTCTTCAGATCCAGGAATAGTGTTTTATAAAGTAGCTTCATAAGATTCGACATTTTGATTAGAAAAAGTGGCATGTTGAATGTTTTCTCTATTCTTCAGATTGACGCCCACTGCGTTGCGGCAAAACCGAAATCGGAGCCAAGCGGGAATTCATTCGTTGTTTTCGACCGATAATCCCAAGAACGTTTCGACAACATCTGTTTGCCAGCATTTCTAAAGGGCAGTCAAGAACGTTATGCCATCTGTAATAATTTTAAGCATTCTTCAGTCTCACAATGGGTTAATCCGTATATTGGTCTCTCGGTGGGTAGTACGTACGATGGCTTCGTACCTGGACGTAGGTACTGCTATTAACCGCCGCGCGGGACAATATGGTTATAAAAACAAATGTGGCGAGGTACTCTGGTCGTTCAGCCACAATAATTTTTGGCAACCAGATGCGAGGTTTTCACCCTCGATTTCTTCAAGAGGGAGAAGGTTCCTCCTCCGTCGCTGAATTCACAGCGGGCAAGTCCCCTCTCTTTAAGGAAGGGTGTTCCCAATGTGTGTATCATAATTAAATTACAACAACAATTTTTTTCATATTACTTTCTCTTCTTTAAATATTAAAATAGAAAATATAAAATAGTTTAAAGAAGGAACATTGTACTGTATGAACTCCGGGTGGTATCGGTACCTATAGGTACATTAGACAACAACCCCCCCCCCTCGGATTGTGTGATTGGGGGAAAATCATTAAATTTGCAAGCGCAATATCTCGAAAACCAGTTGAAATAAGGTGTATACATTATAGGTTATTGAATTTGTCTTAGAACGCATTATCAAGTGATCTCTAAAAAAATAGTTTCATTTAAAAAACCGAACTTGTTAGTCGTATCTGTTAAAATAATAATTGACGAAAAATTGGTCTGCACTTTTAAATTTGCCCCCTCGAACTATGCAATTGCATGTAAACAATTTTTTTTATCTCCAATACGTTAGGAAATATCCAGCTGTTTACTGTTCCCGCGGACACCTGCGGATTAATGAAAAGTCGCGCTTTTGTTCACAGCGAATAATCTCTAAATTCTTAAAGACGGCGAAGGTATGTTCTTGATTGCCCTATGGAAATCTGGCAACCAGATGTTGTCGAAGCCGTCCTCGAAAATACGGAATTGCCAACCATAAACGATAGGTAAATGAATTGTCGCACCGCTCTCAACTGTTACCTCCCAAAGGACCCTTCGTTTAGGATAATTAAGGACACAATATAAAGGCAAAATATAGAACACAATATAAAGGCCCAAAACATAATAAAATTTGAAAATATAATAAAAAGCGGCCGTTTCGTTGACCGTGCACGGTGACTCGCACCCGTACGTAGTATTGGCCGCCGTCGAAGTGCGGGACAATAGATTGTAAACCGCGACTTCGATCAGAGGGTCGGGCCGATCGACCTGGCTAGTTTTTCGGAAACAACTGATTCCATTAAGCCCGAAATATACTAAAAGTTTATACCCGAGGTTCCCGTTCCCTACGAGTAACGCGAGTTCAATCCTAGTGTATGTAGTTTTCACTAAAAAGTCGAAATCGAAGAATTCCACGTACCCGTATTTCACAGTTTGGTCTGTAGTTTACGTTGACAAATTTACGCCATAATGGATCAACAATTTATAAGAAGAAGGAGTAAAACGTTACTACGTTTAAAGAAATTGTTTAAACAATTTGACGTATGACGAATCTGATTGTGTTGCTGAATTCGTTTTAAAAGAATACATCAGTTTTGCATAACAGATTATTCTCTATGGTGTATACTTTCCGAGATATTGGGGCAAATGTGTTTTTCACCACCAGATATGGATGATTGCCAATGAAAGAAAATACGTGTCAAATACTTTTTGAAGACTATCATCTACGCGAATCTCATCAAAATCGGCATTAATTATCATGGTATTGCTTTTTTAATTTTCAAAGTAATATCTATTGTTAGACAGTAAGTACACATATGCAAGTGATATGTATATCTAAAGGCAGTGTCCCACTTGTGCAAATGCACGCTGCGCACGGGTCAGATTTACAAGTTTCTCCGATTTTCGACCAATTTGGAGCATTTGAAAGGGCCGACTTTTACGACGACGTGCGCGTCGAAAGTGATCGTGTGCGCGCTACCTATGCGGGGATTTCTCTGACACGCGCGTACGCGAATGCCCGCTGCGCATCGTCGAAAAGACTGAAAAAAAAAATAAAAAAAAATGTATGTTTTTCACCGCAAATGTACTTTACTCATACATATCACTTGCATATGTGTATTTATGGTGTATTATTTACTTTATACATTAAAGCAAGCAGTAGCATGATAATTATTACTGTAAATAACAACAATTATACTGTTGCGATATGTATATTTGTTCCTGGATATTGCATAATTGTAATACACTATGTATGGAGATATGTGACACTGAATTGTAGTTGTCTATCTTTATCAGTTTCAAATTATTCTATTTCTCAAACACAATTAACCCTCATAGGTACAACGAATGCAGGGCCATTTTGACCCAACTCTGACAAAGTCTATCACGATGTTAAATTTGTGTTGGCAATGGCAAAATATAGTATATGATGCCTAAATTGCAGTAACATTATTTGTAAAAATCATGAAGGAGATACAACTGTATCCACTATCCATTTCCACTATCTTCGACGTGCGCGCCAAGCATCCGCGTGCGCGCCTGGCAGAGCATCGGCCCATTTCTTGCGCGGGGTCTCATAAATTAGACTCTTTCAAGTGGACGAAAACGTCGTGCGCGGCGCGCCGTTGCACTAGTGAGACCCTACCTTTAGTTGCAAGAAAAAATAGGCCACTGAAAATTAATCCTAAAGACTGTCCTGCAGTACTACAAGTTATTTGGTAAATGATTTTTAAATACTTTATAGCGTGTTGGAGCCCAAACGGCTAATGTCGTAAAACGGTAGTAAACCGTGACCCGCTAACAATCCGTTTTAAGGGTTCGTGCAGATGGCTACATCATGGGACTCACACCCGGGGAAAACACAGAAAATCCCGTTCTTATTGTATAGGTATATTTTTCCACCTCCACGCGTACGATTTGCAAAGGTGGAATGTCTCGCGACCAATAAGATTTGGCCCTCAAAAAGATGTACCCTGAAGGAAATACTATTTCAGCTGCGACTCACAGTGATAGTTGGTTAGTACAGAAAACACTTCTGTATACTTAGTACACACGGGAAGTGTTTGACGGGAAGTGTATCACAGTGTTGTGTTAGTGCACCTACAATGCCCACCTTGAAGGTAAAATTTTCAACTCTGGAGGACGAGACGCTGATACATTGTGTATCAGCTTATCCTGTCATTTACAATGCTGGTGACCAAGCACAGGACTATGAGTTGAAAGATAACGTGTGGGAAGACGTGTCCACCACAGTAAAAAGAACACGTAAAGTATTCTTTCGTTATATTTATTTGCATCAACCATCAACTAGGGGCTATTGATACCATCGAAGAGTGGTGGAGACCATTGCAAAATTGGGACATTATATAAACATTGAATAAACTGTTTTTTAAAAAATAATACAGATCCAAATTTTTTTAATAGGAGGAAAAATTCAAATAAATAACACAGGGCCACAAAATTTTTTTTCTAAAATACACAAACTCGACCACCTGTCCTATACGTATTTTGGGTCGCTGAATTTGAATCCGTTGCCCGTTTTGGCCCATCACGTCAAGTTTTCCCGTAAATTGCAAAATACTATTGTAAACCAGTAAAATGCCATATAAATACCACATATCCTATTTCCATAAACTTATAACATCAAACTCTCTAATCTACTAATCTCAAGACCATAAAACATCTAATTCTATATTTCGTTAACCCACAACCCACTACGGGGCGTTTATACCTCAATCGCTGAAATAAATATTTTCAAATTTGCTCAATCTTCAAACTCGTATAACTTCGCTAAAATTCATCCAACGTTGATGAAACAAAGATCATTTTAAAGTTTGAACTTTCTACTTTTCGACGGTTTAAACCGCTTTTATTGAAATGGGTATCCGGGGGGTAAAATCCGCCCTTAAAGAGGAGTGTGCCAAACTGCAAAAATTTCTTCATATTTGTCAAATGCTACGCAGTACAGACAATATTTTTTGCAGTTTTGTTACCAAAAGTTCTCAGTATTTCTCAGTGATCTTTCTAGTTGCATTTTAAAGCATAAGGCCTAAGCTTTTACATAGACCACTTTTGGTCCACTTCTGGAAACGAAAATTTCATGCGGTACCTGTAAGAACAAAACGAACAAACTTTTTTTGGAAAAACAACTTTTTCCGTGGCCAAAACGGGCAACGGATTCAAATTCAGCGACCCAAAATACGTATAGGACAGGTGGTCGAGTTTGTGTATTTTAGAAAAAAAATTTTGTGGCCCTGTGTAATGATTTAAAAAATGATCCGTTTTTACGATTTTACCCCATGGCCTGGGTAAAACCGGGTACCATACTAGATGCTGGCCCTAGCACCTATAACAATGAAACTCATCAAATTCTTCAGTCCTCCAACCCGTTACAACAAGCTGGAAACTGTATCCAACCTTCATTCAATTTCAATGAACAATATGACTCTTGGACATAAATGCATATATCTTCACCGTTTTCATCACCACTGTTATCACAATCCTTCGGTATTTTGCTTAATTTTGAGGTTTTTTCTTTCTTTTTAGTTGTAGTGGATTCAATATTTATGTGGATTCACTATTCTGTGGACACAATATTCGAAAATGCTCCCCATCAATAGCTTCAAAACAGTTTGAAAAGTTCCATTTCATCATAAAGCCTTTTGCATTTCCTTTGAAATCGGAAATATTAGTTTATGGAAAAAATCTGTTCGTTTGTTTCAACAACACTTATCTATTTTGAATGCAAATGATAACGATCTCAATGCTTCTCCAGTAGCAACGAACTCCCCCCAAAATATATTATCTAACTATTTCAGCTGCGGATTGTAAAACGCGGTGGAAAAATATTCGCGACTCTTTCATGAAGAAGAAGCGGGCCAACAAACACGGCACGGGGTCGGCAGCGAAGCCCAAAAAAGAGTGGCCATTAATGAAACTGTTAGATTTTTTGAACACTGTCTCGTCTGAGAGAAGAATTTTTTACACATGATGAGTCCAAAATACATTTTAAAAATTTATTTTATTTATTTTATTGTAGCACCCAGAGCAATATGGAACTCCCAAATGGAGAAAATAGAAATATGCCGGATACTAATAATAGCGGTATCGACGACTCTGCAGCACCCGTACAGTTTACGGAAACTATTGCTTGTTCGGACGGTGTTCCATCTCCGGTAACACCGCAAGAAGACGCAACCGCTCCTTCCCGAAAAAGAACTTGCAGTAATGCATATGCAGCGCCGAAAAGGCACAGAAACGACTCTCGCAATTTCCTAGATGCCATAGCAACAAGGTCTGCGGAAAGAGAGCAACTGTTGCAGATGGCCATGGAAGAGGAAAGTGAGGAGACCATGCTCTTTTTTAAGAGTATGGGGGTAATGGGCAAAAAATTGCCGCGAAAGTTGCTGGCGGAAGCCAAAACATCCGTCCTGAAGATAATGTTGGATCTGCAGAACAGAGCAGCAGAAGATTCGTGAGCTGGTGCCGGTGTCCCCCCGAAATCGCACAGAATATGGGCAACATTAGTCACAGTTGGACAAAATGTAATCTAATTATGAATTACAAATTACGATTAAAATGTAATTGTGTAGTTGATTATATATTATTTTCTGTAATCGTTCATTTAGGTAGTTGACGAAACCAAATGGTCAACTACCTAAATTAACGATTACAAAAATAATGTGTAATCAACTACACCATTACATTTTAATCGTAATTTGTAATTCATAATTAGATTACAATTTGTCCAACTCTCCCGTCAGTGTTGCCGGGAATGTTCTTGATGGAGAAGATTGTCAATGGAGGAGTAACACCTACAGGAGTGGTGGTAATGTGTGTGTCAGTGAAGTCACGGCATCATCACGTCGGTCTCCTTCCACTGTCAATCTTGTCCATCAAAAACATTCCCGGCAACCCTGATGATTCACCGTGGGGTTTTAGTCGGTAAGAATCCGACACTACCTCGATCTCCCACCCCAGGAGGCCGAGGTGTCTATGAAGATTTCCCCACGTTAAAAAAAAAACGCGTTGTGCAAGAAAGCAATTACGAGCGACACTGAGAGAGAACCGGTAGCAAATGATAGCGCGGGCGAGTGTGACGACGTAAGCGATGACCGAATGCGTGATAGAGTAATTGGCAAAAGGAGAGAGAGAGAGCGCGTAGGTAAAGAAAAAGCGGAATAGGGAGAATCGAATGTAAGAGAGGGAGGAGAGAATGAACGGAAGAGCATGCAGCAAGCGAAGCGAGAGCGTACATATCAACGCATGTGCAAATCAGTAGACTGAGCGTGATTATTAAGAGACCACATTTGTATTAACTATAATAAAAATATACAACAGCTGTAATAAAATTATGTGACGAAAATATAAAATATGCTTGTGAAAAATTAACTTGCCTCAATGTCAGGAGCAACTTATCTTCGGGATTTTTTCTCCAAATCCTTTGCAATATGATTCAAAACGAAATGAACCTGCTCTTTATTTAGTCGAAAAAATTGTCTATAGCAGGGGTGCACACTAAGTTTGCCCTAGGGCAGTCGGTGCGCCCTCGAGCTCGACCGTGGTATGCTCACTCCCCACTCCTCGGTATAAGGTTTCGTGGTGGGGAACTCTATGACTGCAAAGGCCGTATGCCCGTTACAACTACAAGCATACTGGCGATAGATATACAAGATATTTTATATTATATTCAGAAAGTTATTTTTAACAAATTCGCATACGTAAATTTGAGTACTTTCATTTGAAGACATTTAATAACATATATACGTATACAGTGGGCCACAAAAGTATTCGGATACCCTTTAAAACAGAATAACTTTTCTAAAATTGGTCCAATATTAGATCCATACGTGAATATACATATATTTCTATGTAGGTATAATTTGTTAATATTTATTAATCGTGGATTCATTTTTCTTCAATTTGAAACCTTGAGTATTCCGTCATGAATGAGGAATTTCTGAAAATAACTGATTTTTGAGCGTTTTTGTTATCTATCGTTGACAAGAGTTGGTAGTTCTGAAAAGAACTGATTTATGAACATGATTATTGTTCCTCGTTAAAAAGGTAGTTCTGAAAAGAACTGATTTCTGATGTGAACATTGTTGTTATCCCTCGTTGACAATAGTTGTTAGTTCTGAAAAGAACTGATTTCTGATGTGAACATTGTTGTTATCCCTCGTTGACAAGAGTTGTTAGTTCTGAAAAGAACTGATTTCTGATGTGAACATTGTTGTTATCCCTCGTTGACAAGAGTTGTTAGTTCTGAATAGAACTGATTTTTGAACATGATTATCGTTCCTCGTTAAAAAGATTTGGTAGTTCTGAAAAGAACTGATTGGTTTCACACACCATTCTCTCTCTCTCTCTCTCTCTCTCTCTCTCTCTCTCTCTCTTATTATTATTATTATTATTAATATGTACAGTACTACTGCTACTTACACCACCACCAGCATTACCACCACTACTACAACTACTATTATTGTTATAATAGTACTTGTAGTATTTCCAGTATAGCTAATACAAAATATGACAACAAAATAGTAATGGTAAATAGTAATAGTAACTATAATACTATTACTATTCAGTTGTCTCATCAATCGATACTACGGTTGAGGTTTCTTTCAATATCCGCCGCTTTTTGGTTTGTACTAATGCAGGAATGTCTGGAACTATGTTCTGACAAGAGGATAAAACGAGGCAATTTTTCAAATTTGAATCGGTTAATCTACTTCTGTGAGCTGACTTCACTCTTTTCATAGCAGAAAAGAGCTGCTCACACACATACGTCGAGGCAAAAATGGATTTTACTGTCGCGGCAAGCTGGTGGAGTTTAGGAAATCTCGTCCGTGGTAGATGTTTGTAGAATTCTAAAACATTTTCGTACTGTTCAAATTTCAACTTGAGTAATCTATTATTTTGCAAATCTAATATTTCTAATTGTAAATGCACTGGAGCCGACTGCGCGTCACATTGAAATGGAGCTACTACGATACTTAATTCTTTATCTATTTTCATGACATCTTTAAAACGCGAAGAAAATTCGTCATGCAGAGTTTGTAATATATCGGCGTACCTATTGAAATTTAAATTATTTCCTACGGAGACTGATTCTAATTTTGGAAAATGAAATGTGACTTGGGTCCGTAGGTGGCCCATGAATAAATGCAATTGTGCTTTAAATAATTGAATGCTATCAAAAAGCTCTATAATTGTTCTGTCTCTACCTTGTAACGATACATTGAGTTTACTCAAGTGATCGACAATGTCGGATAAGAAAGCAAGGTCCCTTATCCAGGCATTGTCCACAAGTTGAGGAACTGGACGTTCCGCCCAATTCATAAATATACCAATTTCCTCACGAAGGTGAAAAAATCTATCCAAAACTTTTCCGCGGCTGAGCCAACGAACTTCTGTATGATACGGCAGTTCGCCATACTCAGCGTCCAGTTCCTCCAAAAATGTTTTGAATTGTCTACGTTTATTTCCATTATGTCTAATAAAATTAGTGGTTTGGACAACAACTGTCATTACATCGCTTAATTCGACGCTTTTAGCACATAAATGCTCCTGGTGAATTAAGCAATGTATAGCAATTATTTCCCGAGGAATTACTAAATTTTTTACCTTCGATTGAATGCGACCTACTAATCCGGTGAATCTACCAGCCATAGCGGGGGCTCCGTCAGTTGTTACTGACACAAGCTTATCCCACTGCAAATTACCGCGTTCTAAGACCTCTTCTACGCATGAGAAAATATCTTCGCCTGTCGTACTTTCTTTCAATGGGAGGAAATCTAGCAATTCTTCCGAAACTACTAAATTTTCATCTACCCCGCGGATAAAAATGGCAAGTTGTGGCGTACCAGAGATGTCCGTGCTCTCATCCAAAGCTAAAGAATACGAAACAAAATTACTTGTGACGTTTCTTAATTGGTCCGCCACATAATTTGCCATTTCTTCTGTCCGGCGCAGTATTGTCGTACGTGAAAGATTAATAGATTTATATTTATTTACCTGTGTTGGGTTTACCTCGTGCACCACCTTCAGTAGCAGTTCCTTGAAAAACAGGCCTGATGTAAATGGTTGACATGCCTTCGCGAGCTCCAATGCGACGATATAACTGGAACGTAAAGCTGCATCGTTGATGGGTCCCTCTTCCTAAGAACAAATTAAACAATGGTTTAGCATGCCACTTCAAGTTCTTAAAAAACTGACAATCATACAGTATTTTTAGAAAAATAACTTACTTCGTCCTGTGATTCTTCGTCTGCTATTATTAATGCTGCCTTCAGCGTTTCAATTTCCTCAATTCTCTCCTCCGGTGACAGATGAACGTAGTCCTTGGAATGAGACCCCGTATAGTGCCGCTGGATATTATATTTTTTCAATTGTTTCATTTCTTTGTGATACACTAAACACACTGCGGCACCTTTATGTTCCACGAAAAAAAAGGCTTCTTCCCACAATGGGTTGAAGCTGGCGCTACACCCCGCACTTTTCTTCGCGTTGGAACTTCCGGCCATGATTAATATTCGAAGTGATGTTACTCGCGTCACTAATGAATACGAACTGACGAGCCTGCTCAAATTGTTTCACCTCGAAACTGTTGACCTGCTAATTTTTCCGCTGCGTGGGGGTAGAGTGGGAAAATCCCTAGCCCTGGATCCCTGCAAGCTCATTTAGCAGGTCAAATAAAAGAAATTGGAACGCAGCGAAGTATACTCGACAAGTACACACACCATTCTCTTAATTTTCATTTTGGAATGCGGATTGAGTTACATCCATAGCTTAATTTTATTAAAAACACAAAACTATTTTTTTTTTGGTATCGGGCTACTACAACGGACCCTAAACTGCGCGCAGCTGAACAACTTTGCCGCTCCGAAACCCTTGCGCCATTCGCAATTGCTGCGTTTTTATATAAAAAAATGTTTATTCCCTTCTCGAAATACATAATAATATGGCCTGAAGGTTTTAAAAAGACCTCCCCAAAAGATCCTTGATTTTTGCCGATTACGACGCCAATCGATTCCTTATGACCATAATGAAGGGAATTACATGAACAATTGATTTACATAATTTCAAATTAACTTCGTTAAAAATAGTCCGATATACATGCCATAAGCGTCCTCTCTTCGGGTTCAGTCACATATTTCTATTAAAATTACTATCATTCAGAGAAATGTATTTTCTAGGAAGAACATAGAAAAATACGGTAACCTTCTCCTGGATTTTTAAACTTACAACATTTAGCTAAAATATTTCACTGCCACAACAGCTTCTTTTCTTTGGTACCAAATATAATTAAATACGGCGATCTTTCTCAATTATAGGGAAAAAATTCAATACTATTAGTAGGCTAGACGAGGGCGAATCGAATCACTTTGTGTTTGATGGTAAAAAAGTAGAAGTTAAACATTAAAAATCTAATTTTTTATTATAATATATTCGTGACCAGTACACCTTTGGCTTGAACATTAATATATAAAAATTGAAATTAAACAGAAAAATCTTTCATTTATAAACAAGAAACGAGAAAGTGAAAAATATCCGATGCGCCCCGAGACTCAGAAATCTCTGATGAAACTGAAATTTTCAGAACAAAATCTTTAGAATCAACATAAACAAATCTAATTTAATGAAAGTGAAGTCAAGTGACACTATTTAGAACACAGATCGGAAGAATATTGCCGTTTTCTGCTGCCTCTATCAGCAAAATCCACTTCGGAAAGTGGACGAATTAATTTCTCACTACAGAACATACATTTCTTTAGATTTAATTTTTATCACAGCCTTCTTTATTTTTGTTTTGCACACCGTGATCCCTGATTGCTCTTTTTTATGTACCTACGAACCATCTGTATACAAACAATTATGATATTTATAATCATAAAAATACTAAAATGAAAAAAAGAGTGATCCGATTCGCCCCAAATGACGTGATCAGATTCGCCACATATATAAGTATTTCAAAGGTTGTACATTACATAAATATATTATGATATAATAATCTAAAATACATCAAATACTAAACTTGGACACAGTGCAAACTAATAACAATAAACACATTTGAATTTTCAAGCTCACTATTTATTTTAAATACGAAGTTGCAGGTTACGTAGGTTATATTTGGACCAAAATTGTAACGTTCGCGTGCGTCCATCTCACTGAAACCGTACGCCAGCTCTAAACAATGACTTAAATTAATTGACGGACTATTGCGGGTGAGGAGAGACGAGGTACTACGAACGATCGGAATGCTCATTTCTATCGCGATGTGAGAAATATAGACTAAATTCTTATTTTAATTCGATTTGCCCTGTGATCTGATTCGCTCTGGTCTACCCTATAAATTAGTATAAATGGTTTCCCTTATAATAATTCATAAGTACAATCCGTTTACTTAAAAATGGGCAAGCATGGAAAAATTGAAAGCCCTGTATTTGTTAAACAAATTCAAAAGCAGTAGAATAACTTATATCACAATTTATTTCAATCAATATGCCTGACGTAGGCCAGAAAAGTAGTGGATTTGTAGTGAAATAATCTACTCTTCTTTCACAGAAATTGTAACTGCCCAAAACTATTTGTTTATGTTCCACAAATTTAGTTTTGTATAACATCTTTTGGCATTCGGGACCGTACCATTAGGCCACCATACACTGGTATTCATTCTGTACGAAAAGTAGTATACCTTTTCCGTGATCGCTTTAGTGCTTTACAATAGAGTAGGTACTAATTATGTCGTTACCCATAAAAGTCCTAAGCAGAAGAATCCTCTCGAAGCGGACTAATTTCCATTCTCTCTGGGCACATGTTGTTTTCTCCAAGGAAAATATGGGATTGTCTCGAGCTTCCCATTGTTGCCCCAACACGATCACAGAAAAGGCCCAGTTTATGCTTTTATGACACCCCCGACAGCTAAATGATCGCTTGGCCGCGACCGACATTCACAGCTCCGTCACTGTGTGCGTTAGCGATCTCAAAGGGTGGGTGACTCAAGCACCTGGATACGGAGAGTTAATTGAGATTTGAAAAATGTTTAAATTTTTGTATGCAATAAAAATAATAATTTTGTTCGAAGTTATAATGATAGCAGTAAGAAGGGTTTAAAAAAGTTTGTGGCTGGCGAATATGATTCTGGGTGGTGTAGTCATCGAAAACTGAAACCGCAAAATTTTTCTAAATCTATATGAGTGTGGTCATCGTGTAAACTAGAATGAAGTAAATATTTACGAAAGTCCAATTTTGCAACACAGAAATCTAACAAATGCCTTTCCAAGAAATTAATGTTTCCATTTGAAATTCAACCATTTTTGTGCTTTTCAACATTATTCATTCGACATGAACTAAAGTTCATACGATAACCACACTCATATAGATTAAGATGAATTATAGGTTTTTTGTTTCAGACGATTACGACAGTCAAAATCATGCTCGCCCAGCAACAAACTTTTTTCTCAAACCCCTCTTACTACTACAATTATAAATTTGAATCAAAGTATTATTATTGCATACGAAAATTTGAACTCAATTTTCAAATTTCAATTAATAAAAGTACAGAGATTGGAATTATAATACTCAATACTTTTCTTTTAAAAATGCCCCAAAATGTGCCTTCTTTTCGAAGCGTCAAACTCTGGAAATCCCTGCGGCAGCCTGCAAGGTTCCGCTCCCACTACTCCAGCCGCTCCCCACTCCGTTACCGGACTCGCTCCTACCTGAACGAGCTCGGATCTGAGCTCGCGCCCGGAATTGGGGGTCCTGTGCATGCCTGGTCTATAGGTTTCCTTGTTATCCACTAAATAATTTGTTATCAAGATACGAGAATAACCCTCGGTCCTTCGAGTCTGGTACATTGTTTTCACTTCACCTCTTTTTCTCGTTTCGAACTATGCTAACATCTTCTGGACGATGATGCTGGTTTCTTGCAGGGGACTCGGGTCGAATCAGGTGTTCACACATACATGTACATACATATGTCTCGTTTTCTCTGCTTATTTCGCATTTCTGAAATTGAAATGCAAGTTTGAACTGGTGTGCGTACTCCAAGACCCGATACACCAAAATACATAGTTTTTCCTACCCAGCGGATGCCATAAAGGCAGTCACTTTATTGCCCTTGGCTTAGGACGTCCCGAACCTTTGCTAGAACGACACTCGTTCTTGTGACTTCAAAGCAGACACATCTCTGTGAATTCGTGATCTACGAACGTTCGTACAGTTTTAAATATTGCCTGCTGGCGTGACAGTGTGACGTGATCTCTACAGTAGAGTGATTTAAATTCATATAATGAATCGCAAATTGCTGCTGCGTGCGTTGCTGCAGGAAGAAGAAGACGACGACATGCTTCTGCTAGCAAATTTTGAAACGAGAAAAAGAAGTGAGGTGAAAACAATGTACCAGACTCGAAGGACCGAGGGTTATCCTCGTATGTTAATAACAAACCATTTAGTGGATAACGAGGAAACCTTTAGACAATTTTTTCGGCTAAACAAAGAGCAGGTTCATTTCGTTTTGAATCATATTGGAAAGGATTTGGAGAAAAAATCGTGTCCAAAAGTCAAGACGCCAATTTCACCCAAAGATAAGTTGCTCCTGACATTGAGGCAAGTTAATTTTTCACAAGTATATTTTATTTTTTCGTCACATAATTTTATTACAGCTGTTGTATATTGTTACTACAGTTAATACAAATATGGTCTCTTAATAATCAGTCTACTGATTTGCACATGCGTTGATTTGTACGCTCTCGCTTCGCTCGCTGCATGCTCTCCCGTTCATTCTCTCCTCCCTCTCTTACATTCGATTCTCCCTATTCCGCTTTTTTTTTACCTACGCTCTCTCTTTCTCTCTCTCTCTCTCCTTTTGCCAATTACTGTATCGCGTATTCGGTCATCGCTTACGTCATCACACTCTCTCCCCCTCTTTCAGTTTCACTCTTTGTTGGTTTCTTGCACGAACGCGTTTTTCTATTTACGGGAGAATATCTTTATAGACACCTCCACCTCGTGGTGTGTGAGACCGAGTTAGTGTCGGATTCTTATCAACTAAAACCCTACGGTGACCATCCTCTGTACGAATCGGTGGGACCTCGGGAACATCACGGCTATTGTATTTTACTAATACCACACGCACAAACACATGTATCTTGCGCTGACTCCATTTCGAGATCATTAATTAATTTAAACACCAACGCCTTTGTTTCCGCAATTAAGTGTTGCGGAAATTTTGGCCTGCCATCAACATACTTTTAAAAAATATCACATAGGAGTCGCAATCTGCTTTCAATTATTTGCTGATACTGCCCATCAGTTTTTCTGTTTCGAGAGCTGTCCATGTCAAAACATCCAGCACAGTACTGGATTCTTTTCTGTGCCTATTTGGCACTGCACACTACATGTACTTAGAGGTAGATTTGCTGCCGACCCTGTACCGTACTTGATGCCCCGCTTCATTTTCCTACATGTATCGCATATGTTCCTCCATCTCTTCTTACAATCACCAGCTGAAATAATTAGAAAATAAGTAGTATGGTAAAGCGGTTTCCAACGCAGGTCCTCTGAGGGGAGCGCGGGGGCGGGGGGAAGTGAGGGCGCGCGGGGGAGCGCGGCGGAGGGAAACATGGGCGCGTGGCCGGCGGGGAGAGGAAAACCGATTGCGCGCGCACGAGCCGCGGAGTGGGGGAAGCCGCGATGATGGAGGGGATCACTCCAGGCCGAGCCGCCGCGTAGACCGGACCCACCGCCGAAAACTTTTTAGAGGAAGGGAATGACCCCCGAGAACTTTTTCAGACCTAACCGGAGGGAGTGAATGACCCACCCCCAAATATTTTTCCAAACCATTATGTGACATGCGGCGCGAAGAACGAAATAGAATTATGCGACGTTAGCAAATCTTAGAATTAGGAGGCGAGGAGGAAGACAATAAAATGGAGACAGAATATATGTTTAAGAAATTTATTTAAAAAGAATATAATTTAACATTTTTTCTTCCTACGAGCTTCAACTAGAATATCACTGATGGCGCATGCTACCAGTTCGCAATCTACAAGATACTCCTCGTCGTAGTATTTGCAATCACATATTATTTTAGCAGTACGACGAGCATCTAATGTTTCGCAGGCAACATCGCTCTGCCGTAGCACGTTAACAAAAGTTTCAAATTTTTCACACGCATCTTCTGCAGTTTGATACAGCCGCGGATACAAATACTCTATACATTGCTGAAGACTAAATAAAAATATTGCTGTATCCAGTGTGAAATACACTGTATCATCACCATGTGTCATCTTTATAATTGGCGAATCAGAGATCCGAAAAAAGTCCAACGATAAATCATCAAACTGCATCGAAGATAATCCAGGTAATCGTGCACGTTCTTCGATGTTATCACGGTTGTCGAATAGTAGACCCGATGTATGCCATGATAATATGAGATAATTTCCATGATTGTCGCCGAGAAGAACTTCTACATCGGCCGTACGACCTACGTCGATTCCAATTTCCAAATATTTGGTACCCATGGTTGTTAATGCGTATCTTCTGACCATGATACGCGATGTTTGGCGCGGGCTAAGAGAACAATCAAAGCTATGAAAGTACTCGCTCGTATTAGGAACAAACATAAATATTTTGAGAAGATGTGAAAATTACACCGTACCGGTCACGATATATATTCTCCCCACATGGAGCTAAACCGTCATCTCGCACGATCGGAACGAAACAATCCTCACACCCAGCGAGTATTTCATCAATGGTATACATTTTTTCAGAGCACTATTTGTTCCGTCGAAAGTCACTGATGCTACTGAGCGATTGATTGAATAGCGTCCGGGAACTGGTTTAAATAGAGGTGCAATTGCTTCCCCCCACCAACACCACCACCGCATCTTATTCTAAAGCTACCAATTTTTTAAAATGATTTTCAATCTTAACACCGCAATGTATCGCGCGATCGTGTGTAATATGAGTCCTCCCCGAGCATCTCCATACGATGATATCATTTTCACGGTGTGAAGAACGAAATAAACGCTGAATCTTAGAATTAGATGGCGAGGAGGAAGACGGATAAGTAAATGGAGAAAAAATATACGTTTAAGAAATTTTATTTAAAATTAAAAGAATATAATTTTAACATTTTTTCCCACGAGCATCAGCTAGAATATCATTGATGGCGCATGCTGCCAGTTCGCAATCTACATGATAATCCTCACAGTAATGTTCGCTATCACATATGATTTTAGCAGCACGACGCGCATCTAATGTTTCACAAGCAACATCGCTTTGTTGTAGGACGTTAACAAAAGTTTTAAATTTCGCCTCTACATCTCTGCTAATTCGATGCAGCCGTGGATACACATAGTCTATACATGATTCAAGATTTAATAAAAATGATACTGTATCCGGTTTGAAATACAGCGGCTTATTATGTAGCATCATCCTTACAATTGGAGAATTATAGATATCACAAAAATCCATCGTTAATTGATCCATCTGCATCGAAGGTGATCCAGGTAATCGTGAACGTTCTTCGATAGCATCACGATTGTTGCATAGTAGACCCCATGTATTATATGGTAACGTGAGATACATCCCACGATTGTCGCCGAGAATAATTTCTACATCGATCGTAGGCCGTACTCTGATTCCAATTTCCAAATATTTGCTGCCCATAGATGTTAATGCGTATCTTCTGACCATGATCCGCGATGTTCGGCGCGGGCTAAGAGAACAATCAAAGCTATGAAAGTGCTGGAATAAACATAAAAAATTTTGAGAAGGTGTGAAAAATTAAGCCTTACCAAGCAACTGTATCCTCCCCGCATTGAGCTATGCCATCATCTTGCACGATCGGAACGTAATAATTCATGTGTCCGGCGTTTCCTTCGGCACTGGTACTACACATGTTTTCAGAGCACAATTTGTTTCGTCTAAAGTCACTGAGGCTACTGAGCGATTGATTGAATGGCGTTCGGGAGACTGGCTTAAATAGAGGTACAATTGCTTCCCCCACCACAGCATTTTATTTTAAAGCATCCGATTTTTCCATAATGTATTTCAATCTTAACGTCGCAGCATATCGAAAGATCGTATGTAACTTGAGCCCCAATCCTCAAGGATAAAAGTCTCAACACGTGCTGAATGTAATATAATACTTTTGCGCGCCATACACGTGAATCATAGAAAGAATTTTGCTGTATCAGCAGAAACTGCATAGAACCATGTTGGGTTGGATCGTCAAAAGAGTAAGACAGAGATCGCAAATCATGACACCAGTCATAAAAGCGCGCTCCAAACTGCACAAAACTTCAAGTCGTTGCAACGTGTTGCGAGGAAAAGACATTACATTTACATTCCATTTACGACCATGGGAGAATTCGTGCAAGTGTTGGATCAATCTGCGCGATTGATTTCACGGGAAGAATACCTCGCGTGGGAAGAACGGTGCAACGAGTGCATCGAATCGTTGGAAGAACAGAGCCGAGTGAAACGTCCTCGATTATCGATCGGTGTTCGGCAATCGTTGGTTGCTCGAATCGCGCAGCTCGAGGGGCTGAAACATTCGTTGCGCGGACGTTTTGTGCGTGAAGGTGCAGGACATTCGAGCACAGGACTTTTGTGGCGCGAAATAGACGCTGCGTTCGATAGTCGCGTATTAACCGGTGCCGTGCTAAATTCGAACTATATCGAGCCGCGCAACTTCCTCCAGGATGCAGGAACCATTGTGTTGGAACATGTGCGGGGTGCTTTGAGGAAACAGCGGAACCTCAAAGTGAACGCAGTGTTCAACGGCGAATTTGTGGCGGGCGATAAACGTGCAAGTAAGAGCATCAACACCCGGAACTGCGAACTCTTCCGCACATCCGATCTACAGGAGTGGTATCAACGATGCGTCGTCGAGCCCACCCTGACATCGTTGGAAGAGTTCCAGGAACGCGACAGCGGATGGGCATTGACGAGAATCCTCAACCTGACCGTCAATGTCAACAAGTACAATCCGCTGCGCGCGGGGTGCCACTTCAAGTTGCCACAGGATTTATTGTTGAAGAATGCAACGATCAATGTGCAATCCCCGGACAATGCGTGTTTCGCGTGGGCAGTGGTTGCCGCTCTCCATCCTGCGGAACGAGACACCGCGCGTCCAAGTTCATACCCGCACTATACTTCCATATTAAATCTTCAGGGCATTGAGTTCCCAATGTCCCTGAGGCAAATTGGAAAATTTGAGCGGTTGAACGAAATCTCCATCAACATCTACACCTTCGAGATGGAGAAGACGAAGACGGTCTTTCCGTTGCGCCTCACCAACCAAAAAAGGGATCGACACGTCAATCTGCTCTACACACCGAATCAAGAGCACGGCGATGTAGGACACTTTGTATGGATCAAGAACTTGTCCCGGCTGGTGAGCGCACAGCTGAGCAAGAATAAAGCCAAGAAATTCATCTGTGATCGGTATGTATATAAAATGATGAAATGTCTCGCGAAACAAATTAAATAAAAAAAATTTTGGGTTTACAGATGCATGCACTATTTCGGATCTGCCGCGAAGTTGGAGCTTCATTCGCTGGACTGTGGCAAGATGAATGACTGCGCCATCCTGCTGCCCAGCGAAGGCAAAAATCTGCTCAACTTCGACAACCATTGCAGGAAGGAGCGGCTCCCTTTCGTGGTGTACGCAGATCTCGAGTGCATCATCGCAAAAACGGAAGACAGTCACCGAATGGGTGATAAATTATGCGCGTATCAGTACCATAAAGTACACAGTATTGCCTATTATATGCATTGTTCGTACGATACATCGCTTTCGATGTATCGATGTCTTCGCGACGCAGATTGTGTTTCATGGTTCGTAGACGAATTGAAAAATTTTGCAAACTTTGTCAAACCCATCTTGTCCAGTAATGTTCCAATGCTGGATTTAACTCCCGAAGAGTTGTCGACATTTCACAATGCAACACACTGTCATATTTGCGAAAAACCATTTGAGGCTAGCGATGTACGAGTCCACGATCATTGCCATCTATCCGGACGGTTTAGAGGCCCAGCACATACGGAGTGCAATTTAAATTATAAAAACGCGTTTTACATCCCCATAGTTTTCCATAATTTATCCGGCTATGATTCACATTTCATTATCGAGGAAATAGCTATTGCTTTCGAAGGTCACGTTGACGTATTACCCATAACTAAAGAAAAGTATATTTCTTTCACAAAAAATGTCGAAGATACGGCTGATTCAGACTCGTGAAATTGTATTAAATTGCGGTTCATCGAGTCATACAAATTTCTCAACACCAGTCTCGACAAATTAGCATCCTTTCTTAGCACAGATCAATTAAAAATTTTACAATCACAATTTGAAACATTATCCACCGAGGATTTCAATTTATTGACACGAAAGGGTGTTTTTCCGTACGAATACCTTGATTGCGAGGACAAACTGCAGGACCCATGCTTACCGCCGCGCGAGTCATTCTACAGTTCGTTAACGGGTGAGACTGTATCCGAGAGCGATTACGCGCACGCCGAGACTGTCTGGCAGCGTTTCGAGATTAGAACCTTGGGCGAATACAGCGACTTGTATTTGAAAACAGATGTCTTGTTATTGGCAGATATTTTTGAAAATTTTCGCGAAAGTTGTATCAAGAGTTACGGATTAGATTCAGCACATTATTATACTCTACCTGGTTTCACATGGGATGCAATGCTAAAACATACTAAAATTACATTCGAATTGCTCACAGACATCGATATGGTTATGTTTATCGAACGCGGTATACGTGGGGGTTTAAGTCAATGTTCCGGAAGATACGCACATGCCAATAACAAGTACATGTCATCTTACGACGCATCGGAAAAGTCATCATACTTGATGTACTTTGACGTGAACAATTTGTATGGATGGGCAATGTGTCAGCCCCTACCATACGCTAAATTTCAATGGGTCGAAGATGTTGCGAATTTTGACGTGTCTTCAATCCCGATCGATTCGCCCACGGGATACATTCTTGAGGTAGATCTGGAATATCCGCAACGTCTGCACGACGCTCATGCCGATCTACCGTTCTGCCCGACGCGTGCCAAACCACCTGGTAGCAGGCAGGACAAATTACTCGCGACGGTATACGATAAGCAGCGTTACGTTATCCATTATCGCAACCAGCAACAGTGCACGCGACACGGTCTTCGTATTACAAAGATACACCGCGTGCTTCAATTCGCTCAATCTCCCTGGCTCCGCGATTACATCGAACTCAATACACGGTTTAGAACAAGCGCGACAAACGACTTTGAAAAAAATTTGTACAAATTGATGAACAACGCGGTATTCGGTAAAACTATGGAAAATGTACGAAATCACGTGGATGTAAAACTTTTGACACATTGGGAAGGGCGATATGGTGCGGAGGCAATGATCGCGAAACCGAATTTCCACAGCAGAAGTGTTTTTTCGGAAAATTTAATAGCTGTTGAATTGCGAAAACTCGAGGTGAAATTCAACAAGCCGATATATGTGGGTATGTGCATTCTGGACATATCAAAAATTTGTTTGTACGAATTTCACCACGAGTACATGTCGCCCAAGCATGGAAAAAATTGTAAAATTCTATATACCGACACAGATAGTCTCATTTATCACATTCAATGCGATGATATCTACGAGTCCATGAAACACAATATCGATAGATTCGACATGAGCGATTATCCTACCGACAATCCATATAATATGCCGCGCGTAAGTAAGAAGGTTCCGGGGCTGATGAAGGACGAAAATAACGGTGCGATAATGACCGAATTCGTAGGTCTTAGAGCGAAAATGTATGCACTTCGCGTAGACGGCAAAAAAGATACGAAAAAGGCGAAAGGCGTCAAGACCAACGTCATAGCCAGAACGGTAACTTTCGACGACTACGCGCAATGTTTGCATAGGGAGATCGAAATGGTTCGCAGACAATCATGCATACGGTCTAAATTTCATAAAGTGTTCACCATTTCGGAATCTAAAATCGCTCTAAGCCCACGCGATGACAAGCGGCATATCGTACCCAATTCGATCGACACTCTGCCCTGGGGTCATTATAATATCCCATTGTAAAATAGAAATTGTATTTATTGTATAATATAAAATTATTTGAGAATGTATAAAAAATTATTATTGTGTTTATTCTATTTATTGTGTAAAAATATAAATGGTGGAATTAATGTATAAAAATTGTTCACACATATATATGTATCATTGTATTTATTGAACCATCTATTATTATGCTACAATACATTATTTTTATTTATCCAAGAATTGTGTGATTTATCAAATCCCAACCACTTGAAGTACACCTTATCCCCCTTCCTACGTAAGACTTTTTCCACTAGATACACATCAGGATCGGTGACGCGTTGCAGCTCGTGTTCATAGAATCCTCCGGCAACAGGTTTTCCACAGGAATCGACCAGCAGATACGTTGCAGGATTAGTTGCTTGTACTTTGGCTATCTTGAACACCTCCGTTGTCCAATTCGGCGTATAGCCTTTATCGAATATGGTTTTAAATTTGCTCACGCGCACAAACTCGCTCAACTTGAATCTCGCTGGAATAGCGATCTTTATGTTGCTGTATACGGTGGCTAGCAGCTTATCAGCGATCGCAGGGGTAACATCGCAAGGACGCATTCCGATGGTTCTATGTTTTCGTGCGTTATACTCTGCAAGTAGACTTGGTAGCGCATCGGTCCATCTATAGGTTCCATTGAGCGTAAACAGTTTCCACATATTGTTTTTCAAAGTTCGATTGAAACGTTCTACGACGGAGGCCTTCATCACAGAATACGTCGAATAATGATTAACGTTATGCTTTGCCAAGAGTTTCTGCACATCAGCGTTGTAAAATTCTTTCCCTTGATCGGTTTGCAAATTTTTCGGATATCGATCTCTAAATATCTTTGCAAACGCTTTAGTCACCTCAGCGCCACTTTTAGTCTTGAGCGGCAACGCCCATGCATACTTGCTCAACACATCGATGACGGTGAGTATGTAGTGGTGACCCTGGTTGAATCGTGAGTATGGGCGCATTTCTACAATGTCAGCTTGCCACAGATCATCGTATCCATGCACTATGACACGCCTCCGCGGAAAATATCTTCGAGCTGGAGCATGCAATTCCTCAACGAGTTGTAGCTTCTTGCGGCCGTGGTTTTCTTTACTCTTGGATTTCGATAATGGCTGCATGTTTGATTGCAGAGGTGTCTTTGACACGAATGATGCGATAATTATCGGGCACGTTCATTAAGTGCTCCCAATCGGTCCAGGGGCAAGCTCATCCGCCTCGCATGATTCTCCTTCGCAGCGCTGCTGCGGGATAGAATTCGACGCCTGCGATATCTTTTGAACGCTGTTTTGCAGTGTCAGCATATCTCTTTGAAACGCGATCAGTTTCCTCTCTAATTCTTCCTGCCGCTCTCTCAAAAGTTTAATGTTCTTTTCCATGTATAGTTTATTGACGGCATCGGTGTCAGCCACCGGTTGAGCTACGCGTCGTATCTTGCATGATTTTGCATCAAAGTCGGCACCAACCACGCATAGAGCGTTATCTCGCATGTAATTTCGAAGCAAACCACTCCATTTGTAATAGTCCATTCTAGCTGCTCCACTCTTCTCGAGCGATACCCCAAATTTGTTGATCGGCATCTCGATGCATACAGTGCACATCATTGGCGTGCGGCTTAATTTATATAATGAGGCCTACCTCGCGTAGTTCCTCGACAATGGATAGAATTTCGGGATCATGAGAGTTGTTACCCGCCTGACGTGACGCTTCCGGCAAACGCAATCGATCCACCAGCTCGTTGGGATCGTCCCAGTGTACGTAATCGATCTTGTTATCGTTTACCACCATGGCTCGTGGTGTCCTAAGACCTTTCCCTGCTTTATTGACTGATGCGCGTGGGATTAGCGGTGCAATTACATGTCTGTACTTGTATCCCTTGTTGCTCAATATGGGATTTTTAGCACCATGACCGCGTCTGTGGGCATTCGTCGCCACCAGTATACTTTTGTATTTTTGTTGATCAGCATCGGTGTATATAGCATCGTTGGGAATTCTCTTGAAAATCAGTTCATAAAAACCGGATGTTCCTCCATATCTTACACCATCTATGATTATATTATCATCCTTGTCTATATCGAAAGCCTTATCCCCAAGCATCGTTCCACTATTGCCAAAGTATACACCGTACACATAGTCCATTGATGTATCCTTATCACCACTTAGGATCGCGCTCATGTATTTTTGCCCCAGCGGACCGAAATGACTGCGAAACGTTTCTTGTCCCTCGGATGTTTGAAGTTGCTGTCTGATAGATGTTACAAACGACTCATTGCGACTAGTTTCGAAAACGTCGTCATCAATAGTTGCGAGCGATTGTACACTGGGAAATGTACTTATTGGTGTGTGAGGAACGGGAGACTCGTTTGATGTAGCATTCCGTCGTTTATGCTTCGATTGAACTGGTGTTGAGGTTATGGGTGAATATTCAGACGACATGTGCCGTTTCCTCTTTGTCTTGCGCGATGTGTTCCCTTTCGGATGGATTTTTTTAGGCGTTAATGTTTCATTCCCTTCAGCGTCTATGCTGATCGGTGGTGATGTGCTAGCTTCTGTCGCTGAGGTATTTTCCACAATATGTTTTAAGGGTTCGACGATAGGTTTAAAGTATCTCTCCAACGCGACATCTTCCTCCATCTTGCCTGTCTTCAAAGCCTGATGTTTCTTGCGAATGGATTCGCTAGTTTTTGCAATTTCCTTCGCTATTCTCTCGCGATCCTTAATCTCCAGAGTATCGATATCAATCATCGTTGTACCGCTGACGTTGCTTTCCCACCGACGTGTTGACGACAATTGACCGTCTCACGGTATGGCAAACTCGTTAAATCCCTTTCTGTAACGTCCATTGGACATCGCGCTATCCTTGTCTATTACTATGAAACCATACTCCCGTTGCCAACAATTACGACACAAAGTGCAGAAATCCTCGTAAGACATGTCAGTGTTTACGTGATCGTTGTACACATGTTTCAAGTTGGTACCATCCTGCTTAAACAGAATCAACAGATTGGCATTGTCGCGGATAAGATGTTTGGGTATCTTTGCATACGTCTGACAGAGATAGAAGCAGTCAACGTTCGAGTGGCGCCCCATTGCAAAGTATTCCCTTATCGTATCTTGCTTGTCACATGCCACGTCATCAAAGATGGAAATAGAATTCGGAAGCTATTCGCACGGTGGGATGACGTCACTGTTATTCGAAAACGTAAAGTAGCCAATTTCATCTATCGGAGTCAATAAATTCTCCAAATACTGATATTTCGGCTGTTGCAACGACTTGGAGTACACGTACACGTTCTCGAAGCGGACGCCGTGAGGACTTTCCAACAAGCTCACCAACACGTTTGTCTTTCCGCAATTTGATGGACCACAAACGAGGCAGCGTATAGTGTTTGGTAGCATGCTACCATGTCTGCGTCTTGTTTTCGAAGACATCACTCGTGATTTATCGTCAAAATTTGTCACGCGTATCGTTACAGGTTGTCGCACGAATCGTATCCTCTCCGCAAACTGTGAAAAATGATTTTGATACGTCGAAGCGCCCTATTTATAGGTCCGCATCGACTCAAAACAGCTCAGTATTCAAAATGCTTCTGATCCTGTCGGATAATTGCGATATTCGAGACCTAACCTCTGAGCAGTTGAAATATATACCAAAGATTATTCTACTCCGAGAGTTTGGGAGACACATTGATCAGTTGTGTGACAGACTCCCCGAGCACATAAAAGCCGATTCTCAGGTTCGGCAGTATCGTCGGTGTTTGGAGCATTATAATCGTCCTTGGCAGCGAACGCATATCGACGGTCCAGCACCATTGATTAAAAACTGTAGCGAATGTCGCCGACGAGAGTAAAGAAAGGCTGTGGTTTGTTAAATCGAGCGATAAACGCGCTACCTATCGAATTACATATTCCGGGATACCAGTTTTGCGGTCCAGGAACACATCTGGCAAAACGATTGGCTAGAGGGGATCAAGGCATCAATCCGTTGGACGCGGCGTGTCGCGAACACGATATTGCGTATTCGTGCAGCAACGACCTCGGCGAAAGGCACGCGGCAGATAAAGTTCTCGCTGACAAAGCGCGAAAACGCATCGTTGCGCGAGACTCGACTCTGGGTGAAAGAGGTGCTGCTACAGCTGTTTGGGCAGCTATGATGGCCAAGACGAAAATCGGAATGGGGATGAAAACAAAACCCCGCAAAAGTACTCCAAAGAGAGCGCCGAAAAAGCGGATTCTTCCGGTGGCAAAACGGGGTGGTATATTACCACTTCTCCCGCTGCTAGGTGTTCTCGGATCATTAGCTGGTGGAGCGGCGGGGATCGCCAAGGCGGTAAACGATAATAAGGCGGCGCAACATCAGCTGCAGGAAATGCAACGTCATAATCGCTCCATGGAAGGTCGCGGACTTTATCTCGCACCATACAAGCGTGGACAGGGAATATCGGAACGAAAAAAAAAACGCCCAAAGAAAATAAAAATGCCCGCGGGTGTAACTACCGATGCACAATTGGAGGAGTTGGCAAAACGTATGCGTATTCCATTCTTTAGAGGTGTTTTTATGCGAAACGCGCTACCAGTCGGAGGAGTACGTCGAAACGAGAGCGGTATTGTAAATTTGGACAATGTCGAGGGGTCGGGAACTCATTGGGTGGCATATGCGAAGAGAGGGTGTCGAGCTATATATTTCGACAGCTTTGGAAATCTTCGACCGCCCAAGTAATTGGTAAAATATCTGGATAAGGATGCTGTGAAAATTGAATACAATCGAACGTCTTATCAAAAGTACAATCAGAGCAATTGTGGACAACTATGTCTACGCTTTCTACAAACGATCGGTACCAAATTTAAGGATTGACTTCCCGCCACTCTGATTCAGTACTAATCGAGCCGTACAGTTCGGAATATGTCGTTAACATTCACTCTAACCGGCAAGAGTAGCACCCTCGCGGTGAGCTACTTTCCACCCATAGATTTGAGTGACGATGATTACGAGCTTGGTCTAACAACCTTTGAAACTTATCACACCATACCAAACATCGACTCGAGCAATGATAAATTCTACTTCACCGTAAGCTATGACATCAGCAACAGCGTCGACACCACTCCTGAATACATTACGATTCCCCACGGCTCCTACGAACTAGACGCCATTGCCAAGTATTTGAAGCAGCGATTACTCGAACGGTATCCTCAAAATCTCGACGGTACCGATGGTGGTGACAACGATGCGTATCCAATAGTGTTGCGTGCCAACAACAACACCATGAAAAGCGAACTGTACTGTCGGTTCACCGTAGATTTTACAAAGCCTAATAACATTGGATCGCTATTGGGATTCTCGATGAATCGGGTATTAGAACCAGGACGGTGGCACGAATCGGACGATCCAATTAATATCATGAACGTGAACATTGTTCGTATAGAATGTAGCGTGACCGCTGGCGCGTACAACAGTGGGAGGCGTGTCCATACGATACATGAATTTTCTCCGAGAGTTCCACCAGGATATAAGATATCGGAAACGCCCGCGCAGATCATT
Organism: Andrena chrysosceles; assembly: GCA_963855975.1. Classification (NCBI taxonomy): domain Eukaryota; kingdom Metazoa; phylum Arthropoda; class Insecta; order Hymenoptera; family Andrenidae; genus Andrena; species Andrena chrysosceles. The sequence goes on along the minus strand of OY979767.1, from coordinate 56,122,949 downwards.
TACCTTCCAATCACCGCACGGATCATTACAGATCTAACGATACGCGTTGTGGATCAAAACGGACGGTTGCTCGATTTTCGAGGTGAAGAGATTACCATCAGATTGCACGTACGACGGCGACAACGATAATACATGTGGTGCGAACGAAAGAGATGCTTGTATTGAACGACTCTAGAAACCCGTTTCTTCCAAGTGAAATTGTTTACAACAACTGCAACAGCTCCGATCACGCTAAAAAGAAGAGGTTCAGTGCTGCGAACATTGCATTTTTGAAATCATTGGGATTCATTGTGCGCATTTAGGTTGAAAAATGGCTGACATTCTAAGTATTGGAGGGAAGCCGACGTTTGATGACCGCATCGTCAAGCTTCAGACTCACACATACAACTCATACGTCAACACGACGTTTGGATACAGCGATGAGATAAGAATACCGATACAACAGCAGGATTTATACACATTGCCGTGTGAAAGTTTTCTCTATGTGGAGGGGAAATTGAAGATAAATAAGCCAAAAGATGCATTAACGGTGACGTTGGGAAATAATTGCATGGCGTTCTTATTCGATGAGATTCGATACGAGCTGAATGGCGTGGAGATTGATCGCAGCAGAAACGTTGGAATAACTAGCACGCTTAAAAACTATGTATCGCTGACATCTGGCGAAGACAAAAATATGGAGAATGTTGGATGGGGCTTGAAACGGCGCGATGGGCCAATAGTGAAAAGTTATTTCAATTTTTGCATCCCACTCAAATATTTGCTGGGATTTTGTGAGGACTACAAACGCATGATTATTAATGCACGTCACGAATTGATTTTAATACGATCGCGCAACGACAACAATGCTCTGATAGGATCGCCGATGTTGGAACCAGAAATTGAATTGGTTAAACTACAATGGCGGATGCCCCATCTGACGTTAAATGACGTTAATAAGCTATCGTTGCTACATACTTTGGAACGTGGACAAAACCTGAGCATTTGTTTTCAATCGTGGGATCTGTACGAGTATCCTCTCTTACAGAGCACGACCAAGCATTCGTGGGCCGTGAAGGCATCTGCACAGCTGGAGAAGCCGCGATGCGTGATCCTTGCTCTACAGACTGGTCGAAGAAATGTGATGAGTGAAGACGTTACTATGTTCAACAACTGCAAATTGGCCAATGTAAAACTTTTTCTCAACTCGGAATTTTACCCATATGATGATCTGAACTTGGACTTTGACAAGAATAAGCACGCCATCTTGTATCACATGTATACGCAATTCCGTAAATCATATTATGAGTATAGTTGCAACGAGGCATTATTCACCGTGGCTGAATTTTTACAATTTGGCCCCCTCGTGGTAATTGATTGCTCGCGACAAAATGAGTCGATCAAGAATGGCACCGTGGACGTGCGCATAGAATTCGAGTGTAAAGAGAATGTGCCTGCAAATACTACAGCCTACTGTCTGATTCTGCACGATCGAGTGGTTGAATACAATCCATTGACAAACATGGTGCGCAAAATAAATTAAATTACCACGCTACTTGCCCGCCCTCTCCTGTACTAAATTCGCAAAAAAATTTCATCGTGAAAATCGAGATGCTTTACGAGAAAGACTGCATTCTCTCGTCTGTCTTGGAAGCGAGTGGACCTCCAAATTGTACCGATAATGGTTGTACCAACGTTCGTTGACATGCAAGGGTTCATCGTTGATGGAAGATTTGTCGTCAAGGATGTGGCTGTCCTACGAATGGGAACAATTCTCTCGCACTATATTTTTGGGAGTTCGATGCCGCATTATCTTCTTTCGAAATCTAACAAATCAAGCATCCGCTGGTTAACGGCGAAACATCATGGGTTACGCTGGGACGATGGAGAAGTTCCATACAGTATGGCTAAACGGCTAATTTCGAAAGCTGTAGCTGATGCGATCGATGAAGAAGAGGATGACACGTGCCATGTCGTATATGTTAAAGGGCTGCAGAAACGCGACTGGCTTGCGGATTTCCTCGATGAAAGTACGAGAGCAGACGCGGTCATCGAGACGCTGGACATTGACTACGAGGATATCAAATCTCTAAATAAGCTAAATGTAGTGAATACTCTGCGATGTGGTAGACACGCGAAACACTGTGCCATGCAAAATGTATTTAAAATATTCAACTGGTGGTCTAAACACCAGTGAAATTCATAAATAAAATATAATCAATTTTTTAATGCGTATAATTTTCTTCACCCTCACCCAACCCAACCTCATGCGTTTGATGTCCGCTAGATTAAGACGATAGTTATGCAGAAGTCGTTCGATACACGTTCGATACCCGATCAAAGCCATTCGATGCACGATCAAAGTGGTATGATAGACGTTCAATATCCGATCAAAGCCGTTCAATACCCGTTCAATGCACGTTCGAAGCCGTTCAATATCCGTTTGATTCAGTCTTCCTCCTCGCCTCCTAATTCTAAGATTTGTAGACACTGCATAAATCTATTTCGTTCTTCGCGCCGCATGTCACATAATGGTTTGGAAAAATATTTGGGGGTGGGTCATTCACTCCCTCCGGTTAGGTCTGAAAAAGTTCTCGGGGGTCATTCACTCCCTCTTAAAAGTTTTCGGCGGTGGGTCCGGTCTCCGCGGCGGCTCGGCCTGGAGTGATCCCCTCCATCATCGCAGCTTCCCCCACACCGCGGCTCGTGCGCGCGCAACCGGTCTTCCTCTCCCCGCAGGCCCCGCGCCCATGTTTCCCTCCGCCGCGCTCCCCCGCGCGCCCTCACTTCCCCCCGCCCCCGCGCTCCCCTCAGAGGACCTGGGTTGGAAACCGCTTTAACATACTACTAAAATATATTTTTTACAGGTTCCTAGCCACTGGAGAATCCTACAGATCATTAGCATTCGCATTTCGAATATCACCGAATTATATAAGTGTCATTGTACGCATCGTATTAGAACAATTGTGCGATAAATTAGTTCCACTCCTTATGCCGCAACCGAGTATTGCGGGTTTTGAAAAAATAGCGACTGACTTTCTAGTGAAATGGAATTTTCCAAATTGTGTTGGAGCTATTGACGGAAAGCATATCCGAATACAATGCCCAGGCAATAGCGGTTCTTTGTATTTTAATTACAAGAACTTCTTTTCCATAGTATTATTAGCATTGGTGGATGCAAATTATAAATTTATTGTCATTGACGTTGGTTCCTATGGCAAAGAAGGAGACAGCGGTATATTTAATAAATCTATTATGGGCCAAGCCATTCGGGAAGACAAAATGCAATTTCCCATCGACAAAGCTCTTCCGGGATCGAACATTACAGCCCCTCATGTAATTGTGGGCGATGAGGCATTTCCCCTCACAAAACGTATGTTGAAACCATACACAAAAAACGTTGCCGCACAAGATATGACAAAAAATTTTAATTATCGGCTCTGTCGCGCCCGTAGGGTGTCAGAAAATGCATTTGGGATATTGTCCCAGACATTTCGCATTTTTTATTCACCAATTGCTGTACTGCCGGAAACAACGGACAATATTATAACCGCAACATGTTGCCTCCACAACATGTTGCGTGATGAATATATGTGCAACAATCCCCCGAAGCAACAGCATTTGGAGCCAAGCATGGCAATTAATAACATAATGCCATTGGCTGGAGTAGGAGGTTTTGGTAATGCCGAGGGGTTGGCCATCCGGGATAGATTTCGGAACTATTTTAATTCACCGGAGGGGGCTGTGGAATGGCAAGAAGACATTGTCGAAAGAGGCGTCCGAACATAAATAAAAAATCACACATTATTAACATCCCACCAAGTACGGCGCGCATGAAGGACAGGTACAGTTAATTTTTTATATTAGAACTATGTTATTTGTGTATCAAAAATTGATTAGTTTAATTATGTATACATAGTTGGTGTTTGAGATGGTAGGAGGATTGAGATTGAGAAGAGAGGAACCTAAGACAGGTTATGAATTAAAGTACACAGTTTTAGTGAAAACACTTCGTCCACATTTATTAAAAACACTGTGAGCTGTGTGAGCGAATGGCGCAGTGATAATACTTATCACTGCGTTGCAGAATAAATGAGAAATGTGAGTTACCGCGTGGTGCCCACGTGGCGTCCACGCAATTATATTAATTGAGGACTGATGAGAGTTCAAATGAGCTGAGTGTTCAACGAGTTGCGATTATTCTCTGCAAGAATACACTGGTTTGAGCGTGAGCTGAGCAAATGAAAAATACAAAATGCGCAACACGATTTCACGTGACCGTTACCGGCAAAGTGATACAAGAGAGTGCAAAAATGGCGGACTTCCGCTTGCGCGTCTTTTTCGTTCCGCTAGATCTTCAATGCGGAGCGCTGATTGGCCTATCGATCTTCAATGATTGGTCGATCGATAGGCGCTGGCGGGCGGCTCGCTCGTCGATCAGTGGCGCTGTATCGCGGTCCGCGAGGTGCTGCTATGAGAATGAGTGTGGCGGCGTGGGGAACTAGTTTCATTCCCAAACATTCCTCCCGCCTTCAGCAACAGGGTTGATGATGTTAACCTGAAACAGTCAAAATTGCCAACTTTGCGATTGGCCTCGTTAATGTGGTGGTCGCGGTCTTGACGGTCACGACCCTGGTGAGACCATCCTTCCCAGGATGCAGCGTGAGGACCCGAGCAAGTGGCCACTTGCTCGGAGGAAACCTTTCGTCTGTGATGAGTACCAATGACCCGACCTTGATGTCATTGGAGGGATGATGCCATTTGGAGATGGACTGTTGACGTTGAAGGTAGTGAGCTGACCATTGAGACCAGAACTGCTGCATCTTCTTCTGGATGAGTTGCCATCTTGCTGATGGCGAAAGAGAAGAGTGTTCCACTGACGGTTCAGGCAAGGTTGTTAACGGTTTGCCGATGAGAAAATGAGCTGGAGTCAGCGTTGCAAGGTCCTCAGGGTCGTCACTGAGAGGCTCGAGAGGTCGTGAGTTGAGCATGGCTTCAATCTGTGTGAGAAGAGTGCTGAATTCCTCATATGTAAGGACAGTCTCGTGAACAGTCCGTCGTAGATGATATTTGATGGACTTTACTACAGCTTCCCATTTTCCACCCATGTGAGGTGCTGCTGGTGGGTTGAAACACCATGTTGTGTTGTCGTTGACGAACAGAGAAGCCATTTTTGGTGATGCTGTGAGCCCTGAGTGAACATGCTCTTGAGATTTGCATCTGCTCCAACGAAGTTAGTTCCACAATCAGAATAAATGGTGTGTGGAATTCCTCGTCTTGATGAGAACCGTCTGTACGTTGCGATGAACCCTTCTGTTGAATAGTCCGTCACCAGCTCGAGGTGAACAGCTGACGTTGTCATGCACACAAAAACACAGATCCAACCCTTTTGTGTTTTTGCTCCTCGCCCCTTCCAAGTTTTGAGAGTGATCGGACCAGCGTAGTCAATTCCAGTGTTGGTGAATGGCTGTGAGGGTGTGACTCTAGAAAGAGGTAGTTGGCCCATCAGCTGATGGGCACGGATCCCCCTTTGTCGAGCACACACCACACACCGCAGTATATGAGACTTCACTGGAGCTCGTCCTCCGATGATCCAGTAGGTCTGTCTGATGTGCGCGAGAGTGAGCTGAGTGCCTCCATGAAGAGTTCGCTTGTGGGAGTGGTCTATAATCAGATCAGACAGACGTGAGCTGCGAGGTAATATTGCAGGATGTTTACTTTCATAATCCATATGAGCGTTACGAAGTCTGCCTCCAACTCTTATGACTCCTTGTTCATCGATGAATGCAGTGAGTCGACTGAAGGCGTGAGATGAGGGCATTGTTGATCTCGAGCTGATGACCTTGAATTCGTGGTTGAAGTAGATTGCCTGAGTCATCTTTATCCAAAAAATGCGAGCCGTTTCCAAATCTGTTGGAGTGTGTGAGATGAGTGGCAATGAAACAGGCAATTTTCTTAACCTTGAGATGAATCTGAAACACGCTGAAGTAATGCGAATCAGTTTGTTGAGAGAGGAGAATTTGTATATGATGTCCCAGTGATATTTAATTTCTTGAATGTTGAGTAAGGTCGATGATCCTGGACGAGCCTCTAGTGCACTCGAGTCGTCCTGATGCAGTGGTTGTGATGGCCATGAGTTACTGGGTTGAGAAAGCCATGGTGGTCCCGTCCACCATAGCTGATGATGTTCAAGCTGAGATGTCGTGAGGCCTCGAGAAGCGCAATCAGCTGGATTCGAAGTGCCTGGAACGTGTCTCCAATGTGCGTGTGATGAGAGTTCCTGAATTTGAGTGACACGATTCCTGACGTACTCCTTCCAGCGGGAGGCGTGAGAGTTGATCCATGTAAGTGCCACTTGAGAGTCCGTCCACAGATGAGTAGATGCAATGTTGAGCTGAAGAGTTGCTTGAACATACTTGGCAAGCTTTGCCAGCATCAATGCTGCTGTGAGCTCGAGTCTCGGGATTGTGAGTTTCTTGAGGGGTGCTACCTTAGTTTTGGAGCACACCAGTGTCGACACTTTGAGATTTGTGGACGGTGAAATCACGGTAATGTACACTACCGCTGCCATGGCGAGCTGAGAGGCATCAGAGAAGCCGTGGAGTTCCACGACTGAATTGGAGTAGGTGTTGAACCACCTTGGAATTGAGAGTCTGGCCAGACTTGTGAGATCTTCTCTGATGGAATACCAATGAGATGTAACTTGAGGTGGCAGTGGATCGTCCCAATGAAGTTTGTGCAGCCACAACTCTTGCAGAATCATTTTTGCTCGAATTATAACTGGTGATAGGAAATCAAGTGGGTCAAAAATTTGAGAAACTTCCGACAGAATGATGCGTTTCGTTGGGATTGAAAATGAACTGAGAGGTTTCGATGAGAAGGTGAAGTTGTCCTGGAAACTGTTCCATTGCAACCCCAGAATTTTAGTATGGCAGTCGTCGAGTGAGATGGTTGAATTTTGAGCTCTTGAGGTGGAGGATATTTCTTCTAGTAGTGCAGGATGCGTTGAATGCCATTTGGCGAGTGCAAAACCTCCCGCGTGACACAGGCCTTTAAGATGTTGTGCAATTTTCATGAGTTGCTCACCTGTGTCAGCGCCGCCAAAGATGTCGTCGACATATCGTGCACGAGTTATAGATGGTACAGCCAATGGGAAGCGGTTCCCTTCGTCCTCCGCCAGTTGTAACAATGCTCGGACAGCCAGAAACGGTGCAGCCTTGGTGCCGTAAGTGACAGTCGTGAGCTTGAATGAGATTTCTTCCCCTTCCTCGTCCACCCACAGTATGCGTTGGAGATCTTGATCGTCTTCATGAATTCGGATTTGTCGATACATCTTTGTGATGTCTGTAGCAAAGATGAACCTGTGCTGCCGAATCCACAGCAGCACGTCTGAAATATTGAGCAGAAGGTTACGTCCTGTGTGCATGAGATCGTTGAGGGAATACCCAGATGACGTTGCACACGATCCGTTGAAGACAACCCTCAGCTTGGTGGTCTTGCTGTCGGGCTTGAGCACTCCATGATGAGGAAGGTAAAAGATTGAATTATTGTGAGATGAAATTGATGGTGCTCTTACCATATGGTTGAGATGTTCGTATTCTGACATGAATTCTTGATAGAGTTTGCGATACTCATCGTTCCTGTTGAGCTTGGTGAGTGTACGCTTCAAACATGCATGCGCTGCGTTGCATGAATTACCCAGCAAACTCGATGATGACTTGAGGGGGATGCGAACGATGTATCGCCCTGTAGCATCTCTTGTGTGTGTTGCTCGAAAGTGATCTTCGCACTCTTGCTCTTCAGAGTTGAGTTGAGATGGAGTGTCACTCGGAAGCTCCTCTTGAATCCAGAACTTCTCCAATAAATCACTTATGGACATCTCGCCCTCTTGTATAAGTGATGTGTGATACGATGACTGGGTGAGAGCGTTGGAAAAAGCCACTGGTCCAAGTATGAGCCACCCAAAGATTGACAGTTGAGCGATCGGCATGGATGGAGAGCCCTTGATTACGTTGGGCTTTATGATCTGTCCATAGGTGTCTGCTCCGATGATAATGTCGACAGGTCGTGGTTTTAAAAAGTCAGGATCTGCCAACGTGAGCCCAGCAATATGTGGCCAATCTTGATTGGGCACCTCGGCTGAGGGTACCCTTGAAGACACTGATCTGAGAACATGGGCTTGAAGGGAAATTGATAACGGTCGATGAATGGAACGTAGCGTTAGTGAAATGACACCTCTTGTCTGCGTAGACTTCTTCCCTCCAATACCAACGATTGAGATGGACGACCGGGATCGCTGTAGATCGAGCTGAGTGAGGAGCTCCTCTTTGACGAAGGTGAGCTCTGATCCTGAATCTATGAGTATACGAACCAGATGAGTTGACGTTGGTGAGCTGAGATGCGCCTGTGCAGTTGCAAGGAGTGTGAGATGGCTGCTTGCTGAGGACGTGTGAGCTGAGTGGTCCGGGGTGAGCTGAGCAGATTGGTCGACGATTGCGTTGAGACTTCAGCGGGGCTGAGATGACGACTGCGACGCCTCAGTCTGAGGTGGCGGTTGGGCGTGCCCTGAATCCGGGATGTGTAGCATGGTATGGTGTTGTATGCCACACTGCTTACACTTGTGCGGCGATTTGCAGTTTGCAGATGAATGACGGCCGCAACAATTGTAGCAAAGCATGTTCTTTGCTACAACTTTCCTTCTCTCCTGCACTGTCATCCCCCTGAACTTCGGACACATCACAATGAAATGGTCGCCTTTACACATGTCGCACGGGAAACTCTTGTGGCGTGAGGGGCCTTGAGACGCCACGTGAGCTGAGGCTCGCTGAGCAATTGGCTTGGTGGAGACCTTTGCCGATGAGCTGCAATGGCCTTGGGAGGACGGAGTCTCCGCCCTCTCCAGTGCCCTCACCCTGTGATTGACAAAATCCCTCATTTTTTTAAATGAGGGATATTCAATGGTTGATGCCCTAGATGTTTCCCATGCCTCTCTCGAGGGCTTGTCAAGCTGGCGTGCCACGAGGTGAGTCAGGATGCAATCCCCCAGACTTGTAGTCACGCCAAGTGAGCAGAGAGAAGTTTGCGCTCCTTCAACCTTGGAGATAACATGTTTGAGTGCGGCTGGTCCCTTGAGATGAGCAGGCGTGGTCTCGAACAGCGTGTCCAACTGCGCCTGGATAAGTAGCCTCTTGTTGGCGTAGGTCTCCTTGAGCATTTCCCATGCTGGTGTGAGGGAGGCTCCCTTCAGTGGTAGAGCTTCTACCTTCTGGGCAGGTTCGCCTGCCAGGCTAGTGAGGAGATATTGAAGTTTCTCAATATCTGAGAGGTCCTTGCGGGCTATAATCAAGGCGGTGAACAGTTCGCAGTATGCGGGCCACTTTGTATAGTCTCCTGCGAATGTGGGTAACGCCAGCTCAGGGAGCTTCCCTAGAGCTGACGCTGTGCTCGTTGAGCCGGATGCTCCAAGGGTTTGGAATGAGGTCAGCTCATCCATGAATCTGCTCACCTGGATCTTGATGTCCATTGCCAGCTCCTGCATTTGAAAGAGCCACTTCTCCTTGTAATAAGGGTGTTCGCGCTGCGTCCTGGGCCATGCTACGTCAAAGTAGCCGTGTTCCTTCTGGAACGCCTTCAGAAGATCATCGCTTTGCTGGGCATACACCTTTAGCTCCAGCATGGAGGTGTTCGGGGCGCAATCGGGGAGTCTCCCTTTCAATGCCCTCATTGACTCCAACCTGGTGAACTGAGTTTCTGCCTTGGACACAATCTCTGACGGCACACCAGAGGGAGATGAGGCTCTCGTCTCTCTCCTGTCCATAGGCTCGGTCCCTGGAGCCTCCACGGGAAGGTTGAGCGTGGGTGTAGGTGTCGGCGGCCTAGACGTTGTCTGCGACCGAGTCGAGGACTTTGGCGGTTCTTCGTTTGCCATTATAGAGGTTGTGGGTGGAGCTTCCACACAATCACCAACACAGAGCGATAACACCGACACTGAGTTCACTTCCTGTCTTAGCTCCGGCTCGAAGGACCAAAAAAATGTTTGAGATGGTAGGAGGATTGAGATTGAGAAGAGAGGAACCTAAGACAGGTTATGAATTAAAGTACACAGTTTTAGTGAAAACACTTCGTCGACATTTATTAAAAACACTGTGAGCTGTGTGAGCGAATGGCGCAGTGATAATACTTATCACTGCGTTGCAGAATAAATGAGAAATGTGAGTTACCGCGTGGTGCCCACGTGGCGTCCACGCAATTATATTAATTGAGGACTGATGAGAGTTCAAATGAGCTGAGTGTTCAACGAGTTGCGATTATTCTCTGCAAGAATACACTGGTTTGAGCGTGAGCTGAGCAAATGAAAAATACAAAATGCGCAACACGATTTCACGTGACCGTTACCGGCAAAGTGATACAAGAGAGTGCAAAAATGGCGGACTTCCGCTTGCGCGTCTTTTTCGTTCCGCTAGATCTTCAATGCGGAGCGCTGATTGGCCTATCGATCTTCAATGATTGGTCGATCGATAGGCGCTGGCGGGCGGCTCGCTCGTCGATCAGTGGCGCTGTATCGCGGTCCGCGAGGTGCTGCTATGAGAATGAGTGTGGCGGCGTGGGGAACTAGTTTCATTCCCAAACAGTTGGGTTAGTTAACATATAATTTGTCCGAAAATCATTTACGTGTCCCGTGAAAGATCGACGTCAAAGTATCAAATCAAAATGAGTTTGAGAACCAGTTATATTAACCGCACACCCAAATTGTATATTGAAGAATGATTTTTGAATTTCCATTCGTTATTATTTAATTGCAAAATTACTATTCGTTTATTTTAATTAATTTTTTCTTATTTTAAATAATGTTTTAGATTCGTTCATAATAGTCCGATTTTCATGAAATTTCATATGATTTACATCGGAAAAACACAAAGAATCCATTGGTGTCACTTACATATCGAAACAATAAAAAATTATTTTATTCCTGAAGCAGGTATGAATCCTTGGCCGTAGACCCTTACAAGTGCGCTTGAACAAAAGTGGGACCCCGAACGCCGCACGGCCGGAGGCTGGCCGCCGGCATGCGCCGCTGAGCCGCGGCCGTCGGGCCGCGGCCGCCGCCGCCGGCCGCGCCATAGAGATTCCACCTTAACGAAGATAGATCAGAATTTATAATTTATTGGGATTTCCTTACTTTATCCTTATTTTTAGTACCCGTGACAGTGAAAAATTTGTAAAAAAGAAGAAGTTGAAATTCTGAATCCCCATAAAAAACTTTAAAAAGTAAAAAAAATGACGCCAAGAACATAAATTATCTTTGTAAAAAGAAGTGCGATTCCCATAAAAAACTTTAAAAAAGTAAAAAAATTACGCCAAGTACATGAATTAGCTTTGTAAAAAGAAGTGAGATCCCCAAAAAAAACTTTAAAAAAGTAAAAAATATGCCAAGTACATGAAAATGTTAAGGACAAAAAAGAGTATTATCAAAAATCACAAAAAAAAGAAAATAGTATACATGAAAAAGTCGGGGAAGAAAAAGAGTATTATCAAAAAATAAATATAAAAAAACATGAAAAAGTCAGGGACGAATAAAGTATTATTATCAAATAAATATAATCACATAAATAAAAAAAATATATAATAACAATATATAAAATGATGTGAAATCAAAATGTGCTGCTAGTATATCACAGAAAAAAAGAAATAAAATCACACAAAAAAAGAAAATAATATAATCACACAAAAAAGAAAATGTATTACTGTATGTATTAATATTATTAAATGTATTACATTACATTATTACAAATGTAATAATGTATCCCCATTCAAACGGATGCATTATGTATGAAATATGTGTGTAATGCAATTAAATTTATTTAATTTCTTCTGATTTCATACGCTCTTTCATAAATATTTCCCATCCCCATTCAAACGGATTACTACCGTATTCTTACATTAATTAAATAAAAGAAGTAAATTGTGCGTCTATTTATATTGTTTGTTGTTTAAAAATTATTCGTCTATTTATTTATTTATATCTAGACTGCGGAAGTTTATGCAAGTATGATATCCCACGGATATACAGATTTGCTGAAACAGATAACGGGGGGGGGGGGGGGAGGGAGGGAGGGTATATATAATCTCGTTCATAAAACTGTAGTATACTAATAATTATACTGTAATAATTATATATTATACGTATCAAGCCGTTGCGCCTACTATTGAATTATTAAACTTTTGAATACATATGTAACTATTACACTATTAAACTTTTTACCATATGAAATTATTAAATTTCAGTGGCGAGGTTCGCCAAGCTAATTTGTAAACAAATTCCGTATCTGCAGAAAATATGAAAAATATGCAGAATGTGCAACGTATATCCAGAATATGCAAAATGTACAAAATCAAAAATATATTTTTAACATCCTCTTAATGGTGAAACCTAGTTCTGTCAATGTCCCGCTTGTTTAAGTCATTTCAATAAAAACATGCATTTACATAAACTTCCGCAGTCTATATTATAGTTGTGTTAGGTATATCTAACCTATTTCCTAACCTATCTGCTCGACGTACAATGTACAGACGTTCGGGCCGCCTCGGTTCATTCGGGCCGCTTGAAAATAATTCAATCCGCTTGGTTCTGTTCGGGCCGCCAGCTTCCTTCGGGCCGCTTGAAAAATTCAAGTTACTTGGTTCTATCCAAACCGCCCGGTTCCTTCAAGCCGTTCGGTTCATTCGGGTACTCGATTCGGCCCGGTCGTTCAAGCCAAGTTAGGCTCAGCTTGCTTTATCCGGGTACTTGAACAGCTCTAGGATTTTGCAGTACAGTGGATTAGAGCTGTTCAAGTACCCGGATAAAGCAAGCCGAGCCTGGCTCGGCTCGAAAAACCAAACCGAGCCAGGTACCCGAAAGAACCGAGCGGCTCGGATAGAACCAAGAACTTGAATTTTTTTCAAGCGGCCCGAAAGAACCAGGCGAATTGGATAGAACCGAGCGGCTCGGATAGAACCGAGTACTTGAATTTTTCCAAGCGGCCCGAAAGAAACCGGGCGGATTGGATAGAACTAAGCGGATTGAATTTTTTCCAAGCGGCCCGAAAGAAACCGGGCGGCTTGGAAAGTAAGCGAGCGGCCCGAAGGAAACCGGGCGGCTTGGAAAGTAAGCGAGCGGTCCGAAGGAAACCGGGCGGGTTGGAAAGAAACGAGCGGTCCGAAAGAAGTTCGAGCAGATCGAAAACTATTTGTCCGATTTATTTCAAACTTGGTACACGTATTCTTAATGGTATTATCTAAAATGTAGGATATCATTTTTTTATGCGATAACCCATTCGTATATAATATATGTTTTACGTTTGCCCCGTTAGGTAAAAAATGAATAGCGATATTTACCTTGCTCTCATTTGTAGAATAAATTTTTTCTTCTCAAATCCGTATGCTACCTTGTAGATATTTGATTAATGAATATTAGAATCGTGATCTTTCTCATGTTAGATAAACCTGGGCATCATAATTTGATACATCGCTCGCATATGCCTTAATACATGCTCTGCACATAAGAATTAACGAAATAATTTCTAACCTCATAGTATCTGTAAAAAGAATTCGTCTAACCCCTTAATAAAGGGTGTTGCCTGTTAATGGCTAAATAAGTATAAATGAATAAATAATGAAATAGGTATAATATAGACTGCGGAATTTAGTGCAAATGCATGTTTTTGTAGTTGTTCAAGAAATTCTGCAGTCTTGCACCATCTCCCAGGCCCACCGATAATTAGGCAATGACAACGGCACGCTGACTCATGTGAAGCGTCGATCACGGCCCCTTCCATCAACTTGCGATCGATGGAAGGGGGACATTCTTCCTTCCAGGAACTCGCTGTCGATTTCCTGAACTTCTTGCTTTCTGTTCGCGACACGAACCGTGCTGATTTACTTATACTTTTGCTTACGCACCTTACTTGCGCTATAGATTTCGAACCTGCCTGGAATCGCTTTACGCTTCGCGACTTTGCTTCGCAAGATTGCCTGCACGTTTACAAGGCTTAAATTATTCTTAAACGCAAATAGACATTGTTAATAATTACTCAACGTGTGTGTAAATAGTTGTTTGACTTATTTGTGTTGTGATCTTTGTACATACATTCAAAATATAACACTACTCGTGCTCCGCTAATCTCGTCTAATTAAATTAGGCTTATTGCGGTTTAAAAGTGAACAGTCTATAATGTAAGTAGTTGTTTATTAACTGTGACCTTTGTACATAACTTGAAATTATAACATTAAACGTGAGTCTTAAAAGCTTAAAATATACTATATTCTTGACCGTCTAATAGCCTGGTATTTCGTGCTTCTCTTAAACGCTTCCTCGCGCCGATCCGCTAATACTTTGTAACAGTAGTAATGGATTAAACAAGTGGGACTTTGACCGATGTATATTTCATCATTAGAAGGATTTTAAAAATATATTTGTAATTTTGCATATTTTGGGTATTTTTCATGGTTCTTGCATATATGGAATTTGTTTACAAATTAGCTCAAGTAATTGTTAGAAGTTGCTGAACCTCGACTTTCAAATTTAATAGCTTCATACCTATGTTAAAAAGTTTATGTAAGTGTAATAGTTACATTATATTCAAAATAGCCTTTATTTTCGACCGTCGCAGTGGATTCCCCCTTTAAGGCTGCCGTCTCAAGTTTGTTATGGTCCGCATCCATCGAAGCGTCCGCAGTAAACAGACGGACCCTAATGAAACTACTGCAGTCGATAAAAAGAACTTATATAGAGGTGACATCTCCAGGTACTCTATGTAGACGAATTTTTTATGCATAGTTGCCACATTTTCTGTTCTCTCCGTCTCTGCCGCGGTGTTGCCACACCTCTTTCTATCGAGAAGTCTGGAAAGAATACGGCACGAGAGCTGCGTCTAGCGTCAGAGCCTCGCTGAACGTAAAGGAGGATGGCAATAATGAAAGATAGAGAGGTTGGGTAGTGAAGTTAGGAAATATATCAATGAAACAATACTTATTTCGGTATCAATATCTCTTCTACACTTCGCAATTCTAATTATCTTTTCTCATTCTGTGTAATTTCTCTTCTCCATTGACGGTCTTCCTACAATTTTATCAGATCGCTCATAATGAAATCGCTCATTTGCTGTAACAACGATGCAACTCAAAATTTGCAGTTTTTGAGTTATTAGTATAGAAAAAGCGGTTGTTGTCTAACAAAACTTTTCCCGTTAACAAAACCCGTTTCCCCAAAAATCGTGAATTTTGAGTTGCGAAATATAACGTATGCGGTGAGGGAAATATTTATATTTTCTTGTGAAAAAAATATAATTATATGATTGTTTATTTTGTTTGTTTTAATAGAATGTAAAACTTTCATATTTTCTATCGTATCGGCATGAACGTTTCAGTAACATACTGCTGAGATTTTCCAGATGAAAATGAATTTAAACACGGTATAAATCAGATTATTTGTAGCATTATTATATTAGAAATGTTACGCATTTATATTCAATTATCTACTACAGTTCTAGAAATAATCCAATTTATACCGTATTTGAATTCAGTTTAATGTGGAAAATCTCAGCAGTATGTTACTGAATACTGAAAACATCACATTTTACATTTTATCAAAACTGTAGGCCCTCCAACCGAGATTACAAGCCGCCGCCGAACAGCCCAAATCCTCGCTGGTCGGGACCGGCGGTGAGCCCGTATCGTGAACAGTCCTAATTCCGAGTGTTCGTTTCTCGCTTCTTTCTGGCCGATGGGGGGAGCGAGATGGGACGCTTTGCGTGCGCGACGGGCGCGAACGCAAAGGACGGAGTGTCAGGCGTCCGAAATATGGAACGAGACAAAACATCAACGTGTCGTCTGTCTCGTACCGTCCTCGCTCGCTTTCAGTGCCTCTCGCTCGCTCTCGCCTTCACCGGACAAGAGTGAGACAGAAGTGGTGGTGATAGCGAAAAGTCCACATCGTGTACACCAAACCGAGCCCGTAATGAGACAATACTGTAGCATCTTTTATTTGAGTTTATCCAGATATTATCTTTGCCCATCTCTGTTCTCCAGCCGCTTCGCCGTGATTCATCCAAGCCTCCGTGACGACAAAATAGTAATAGGAGAAATGCGGCAACAGCGCGATTCAACTCTCGATACGTCTCGGCAACTATGACTTTCCTACATCTATCGGCTAGTTTGGTCTTCCACCGGTTTTGATGGTACAAGGTACAAATATACCGTCAGCGCCGGTGACGGAGAATCCTTGAAGCTTCATTCTATCATTTCTCCAGTCTGTCTCAGTACACGATTCATAAATTAATTAATATTTGAACGTACGGTGGCTATTAGCGCTCAAACGCACCAGACCACCCTGCACGGATGTCTACTGGAAGCAACTATACCCGCAAAAACTTCCTTCTTGCCGATTCCAGGGAGAAAGTTGTAATTTACGGTTTGTTTACTACATCGCGTATACGCAGGGCCGGCGGAACCATTATGCAAGTTATGCGCTGCATAAGGGCGCCAGCCGAATGGGGCGCTAAAAACTATATGGCACGCTTAATAATAAAGCAATCCGACCCCCACATAAATAAAATGTACACCCCGTAAAGACAAATCCAAGCACCAAAAAGTTTCTTGCATAAGGCCGCCAACTAACCTCGCGTCGGCCCTGCGTATACGTCACGCTGGTGCTACGTGGCTGCGGTACACCACTAGCGCCACCAACGGAGAAGCCTTTGAGCCTTATTCTGTTAAGTTTTCGATTCATAAATTCATTATTATTTCAACGTACGGTGGTTATTAGCGTTCAAACGCACCAGACCACCCTGCACAGATGTCTACTGAAGGCAACTGTACCCGCAAAAACTACCTTCTGGCCGATTCCAGGACGAAAGTTGTAATTTACGGTTTGTTTACTAAACGCGTATACGTACACGCATTTCCTAGCTTGTGTGAACGTACGCACACATTCAAGGCCCACTGAGACGGCAGCCTTAATTGCTACATTGATGGCACCTTTCTTACTTCTGGCATATTGAAGTAAAAACTGAGGGGACTGACTGGGGTACCATCCCTAGACTCCAAAAATTAAGATGTCTTCGCGAAACACGTTTTAAAAAGATGTTTTTACATTTTCATTAGATTTTTATGGATTTCTAGTTGAGGGCCACTGCGCATCGTGACAAAAACGGGCTCAGAAGGAAACGAAAATTCTAAGGGCAATCAAGAACGTGGTGCGGTCTTTAAGAATTTTAGTTATTCTTGGACCTGAGTTAATCCGTATATTGGTTCTCTATTGGTTCGCCGACTCGCAGGGCAATACGGTCATAAACGGCGACCCTGGCGATATACTCTGGCCGATCAGCTTGATTAATTTTTGGGGACTAGGGATGGTACCCCAGTCAGTCCCCTCAGTTTTTACTTCAATATGCCAGAAGTAAGAAAGGTGCCATCAATGTAGCAATTAAAGGGAGACCACTGTCTCAAATCTGAATTTTTTTGTTTACATTTTCTGAAAGGCGTATGTTTCAAGAATGTTCTCTCCAAATTTGATGAAGAAATTCGCAAAATTGACGGAGATATGGTATTTTTCGTGAAGCGGTGTCGAACGCGCGACTGAGCCACGCGGTTTTTGTATCGTAATAACAGCATGTCCAATGTATTCCCAACGATACAGAAGGTAATATCTATATATGATGTTATTCCTCGGCATGGGTTGTACTCAATCCATTGATTGTACCAGATATGTTCCGACAGGTCTATAAACTGAGCAGATTTTTAAAACATAATTAAAATGATCCATATGCAAATCATTTAACCATCTGCCTTCAGCAATAATACTTTGTTGTTCTAATGACAACGCCATTTTTTGTTGACGTCGTTCAGCTGAGATATTACTATTTAATCCGTCCTCAGATTGCTGAAAATTGCAATTTGTTTGTAATAAGCTCGATTTCAGTTGTTCCATTTTTTCACGTTGACGTATTGTGCGCTTACAAGCCGCTTTAACTTCTTTTGCTTTTACTTTTTTTAAGGGGGGAGACCACTGTCTCAAATCTGAAATTTTTTTACATTTTCTGAAAGACGTATGTTTCAAGAATGTTCTCTCCAAATTTTATGAAGAAATTCGCAAAATTGACGGAGATATGGTGTTTTTCGTGAAGCGGTGTCAAACGCGCGACTGACAATGAGCCACGTGGAACATTGAACGCGATTTCCTCAGAATGACATTTTTCAACCGCGTTGACAGTCTACAGAGAAAACTATACGTCATATTGGCATGATCAAGGACATTTATTGTACGGAAAACCCGTCGCTATTACGTGACGATCAGACATTTTCAATTTTCGACCTGCTTCTATTTTTTTAGCAACATTTCCCCAATTTTGTACCCCGAAAACATGACTTTTTTCAGTGGTCCGCCATTTTGTTATTTTTTACAATTTTGACATTTTGCGATCGTCACGTAATAGAGGCAGGCTTCTAGTTTCTAAATATTATTGTTTTTTTGAATTTCGATGAACCATATGGTCTGGGGACTGTCAACGCGACTAGCATGTTTTTTCCGGAGCGCAAATTTTGACGAAGTGTATACAGAAAACGGATTTATGAATTTGATTAAAAAAAATTTTTTCTTACCCTTCGATATATACACTATTGATTTACTTGCGTTGTTTGGTTGAAATAAATTCCCGAAAATGCCCTTACATTTCGGGCCGAGACAGTGGTCTCCCCCCTGAAGGGGGGAATCCACTGCGACGGTCGAAAATAAAGACTATTTTCAGGACATTCTTTTATAACGAAATGTAAGTTTCTACGAAACATCTTTATTACCAACTAAAGAAGGCATATATTTAACTAATATTTTATGCTACCAGATTGAAATTTTTTCGGTAGTATGGCCACAGCATACGATAACGTTAGGCTCTGCCGAAAAGAGTTACAAAACGGGCGCTCTTGTAACTTTCCAACATTTGCTCCGAATTGAAAAATTCGACCGGTTTCTTACAGTATATTACAATATTCCGAATATTCCCTGAAAATTACAAATAGCTTTAAAAAAAGTTTCAAAACAGATTTAAAAAAGTCAATTTTTATCGGATTCACTTGCAATTTTCAGGGAATATTTCTAATACAATTATCTTCAGTTAAGGGTACCAGTTTTTTGATCGAATAATTCATTTAATCGTAACATTAAAAAAACATGTTGATTTTTTATACTTTTTGTTCAAGATTCCTTCTTAAGTCCGCCATTTCTTCAAAAATGAATATTTTTTTAAATCTGTACGCTTAACTGAAGCTATTGTAATATACATACTTTAAGAAACCGTTCGAATTTTTCGAGATCCACTTTGAAATTGTGCAGATATATTTTTGAGACCTCAAATAATATGAAAATGCACAAAAAGAAAAATGAGAAGAAAAAAATTTTCACAGTTGCTTCCCCCCTTAAAAAGTATTATCCAACCAGTGATGCCAGAATCGTGGGACGTGGGACCAAACGCTTACCCCCACTATGACCTACCGTCGTCTCACACTATGCCCTACCGGCGTCCCCCACTTTCTTCCCACCGCACTGCACACAAGCATATTTTTACTCATGTCCGTGTGAGCTGCTTGTTGGGCTGCCGTGCACACGGACAGGGGTAGGGATATGCTTGTGTGCAGTGCGATGGAAAGAAAGTGGGGGGCGACGGTAGGCCGTAATGGGAGACGACGGTAGGTCATAGTGGGGGTAAACGTTCTGTCCCACGTCCCACGATTCTGGCATCACTGTATCCAACATCCATACACCTCGCGGAGCGACACAAGGAACACGCGCAGTCAGCGGACTTCACGGCATTTTGCTACCAGGAAGACCGTAAAATCGTTAGCCCGTTAAAAGAAACCGACTTCGGGTATTGATAGAAGGGAGGCGACAGAAATATTACGAGACAAAGACGTAATTATATTGAACGTAAACAGCCCACGCCGAGGGTGAGCGAACGATCTGCATGGAAAAGGAGCAAGTACGGCAAAATTCATATCATTAAATTTGTCTCATTTCATACAGCGGCAATTTCGACGAAAGTATGCGTTTCGTTGTTTGAAATTTTTTTTCCAACGGAAGGTCGTGTTTAATAGCTTCGGCGAAAAGAATGCACAAGACGTACAATTCAGGGGAGGTCGTTAACTAATAAACGTGGCAAGTCGTTTAACTTTGCTACGGTCGGTACGAAACGTTTTATTATTTTATTGGTAACGGCATATATAAGCAAAGGTCCTGCGCCGTAGGGTGAAAGGCCATTTTACCTATACCCGCAGCTAAATCCGCGCGGACAAGGTGACGCGGAAAGAAACAAGACAATTGAGGGGCAACACAATTATAAAAACGAAAATAAAAGATAGGCGTGAGTCATGTACTAATCGAAATACCAAGTTCTGTATTTCTCATTAGATCTTCATGAAAATGATTGATACCGATGCTTTCTTGCCGTTTTCCGACGATACCAAGTACGATATGAATCTGGATATTTTTTAAGAAAACTTTATCACATTTGATATCATCTTCATTGGGAAAACACCACCAAATTATTGCCGCTCCTTGCATGACGATTTTGTAGCCGGTGCACAACTGCACACGAGCGTCACGCATCATTTTGCAGTCGTGTTGGTTTTCCGTATGTATGAACGTATTTATGTACGTATGTACGTACGTATGTATGTATGTATGTAAGTAGGTAGCTAGGAAGGTAGGTAGGTAGGTAGGTAGGTAGGTAGGTAGGTAGGTTGGTAGGTATATGCGTGCATTTCACGATGAAAATCAAATCACAATTTCGCATTTCACCAACGATTGCCCTCTTCATTGCAGCCTTCGTTTTTATGGCGTCTTTCGGAAACTAATGTTACTGTGCTGTGCTTGGCACGATACGTTTCATTATTTTATTGGTAACACCACATCCCTAACATCGATTAACCCTTAGTATCATAATGCAACACGAATTGGAAAAACGTGCGCGCCATTTGCGGGCCTTTTCATAAACTTTAAAGCATTACTTTACTATTACCATATGTAACAAGTGTCCATAGGGCAGAAATACATTCGTAGAAATTCTACTGTGATACACTGTCTTGTATAATTGATTACACCTCTTAATTTCGCCAAGACCACTGAAAGTACCAAGTAAATGCTAATTTGTTCTCTCAATTATTTCGATTTTTCTTTTTGATTAAATTTGATGTCGAACATAATAATGTATGTAGGGGAGAGTCTTGCAGTACCGACCGCTCTAAGTTTTTTGGTTATATCTTCGACTAGAGTCGATAAAAATAAAAAATTCAAAAACATGTTTGTAGTATAGATGGTACTTAATAAGAGGAGGGAAATTATTTTTGTGAAATTTAATAATAAGAATTGATAATTCGCAAAAGTAAAAAAGTTGTAATTTCTACGAAACGAAAAAGTGTCGCCCAGTACCGACCAACTGTTAAATTAGTAGATTTTTAAGTCTAAATGACTAACAATGTTAATAAAAAGACATTTAATTGTTACAATAGAAGATTTTTTCAAATTTTATTAGTACACACATCGC
Organism: Andrena chrysosceles; assembly: GCA_963855975.1. Classification (NCBI taxonomy): domain Eukaryota; kingdom Metazoa; phylum Arthropoda; class Insecta; order Hymenoptera; family Andrenidae; genus Andrena; species Andrena chrysosceles. The sequence goes on along the minus strand of OY979767.1, from coordinate 56,101,398 downwards.
AAATAAAATAATTAATATTTTCCTGATTTGTGCATTCGACGTGTGCCCAACCTTCACATTCGATACACTGCACCCAATCTTCGTCAAATGATTCCTTGCAAATAACACAGTGGGTAACTTCTTTATTAATTCCTATCTTCCTGTTCGGCCGGTTATCACACCTATCCTTATTTACTTTATCCCCTGATTTTCTTCTTTTCAAGTTTTTTTAGGTTTCCTTAATTGTTTTTTAGCTTTTCTTTTCTCTGCTTCTTTTGCACTTTCGTTTCTTTCGCTTTTCTTTAATTCTCTTTTACTGGTTGATAGTCTGTTGGTCGGTACTGCACGACAGTCGGATGGTCGGTACTGCACGACAAACATGTGGGAACATTTTAGATCATGGTATATTATGTACCAAAAAATATTGAAAAACTAGGGCGTTTTATTAAACTTAATAGACTAGAGACAGTACACATCATAGAGCATAATCATTTACTTACACGAGAAACAAAAAATCGGCTTTGCAAAATAACTTTTAACCTATGGAATATTGACGAATACGTTTAATGTCTCATAATATCAAGCGCAATGGAGTACACGATACGACCCCGAAATAGGTTATACAGAATTGTGATTTTTATTTGTTCATTCAAGTAAAAGGCGCATATCTGCCGGAAGAAGCGAGAACTAGCTTTGGTCGGTACTGCAAGCTGGTCGGTACTGCAAGACTCTCCCCTAACACTAGTGTAACATTCTGCAGAAAAGAGCATTGGCTTAACATTATAATACATAGGTACCATTATGCATGATTTAACAGTGGCGTTATACACACATTTTTTCATTTTTTTAAGAACTGTTACACTAGGGTTTTTTTGCTTATTTTTACGATGAAGTTTCGGCAAAAATGCAACGATAAGAATTTTTCTGGGTGAAATAAAAAAATCATGATACCAAGGGTTACGGTCCTCCGCGTGCGTAGGAGCGCCAGGCCTTCTTACCTGTACCTGCAGTACAGAAAGCATCCACACCCAGAAGAACTGAACCGGAAGACAACCAATAATGAGCGACTCTGGTAATTAGCATCCAATCACTGCATTTTGACACTGGTTTCCCCTTCCAAGAATACACACCAAACGAACCAACTTTGATAATTCTTTCCACGACAAGAAGCATTCGCAAAGTATCGGTCGGTGAGCCAACACTCACCCACAGCTCTCTTGAATCTCGTGGCTTTACATTTAGTGCGGAACATATCGTTTATAATGGAAGATATCCGTGGAACCGAGGTCATGGATGTGGCAGAAAGCGGACCGAGCGAGGATCAGTTCTCCCCGACGCTCTCGTTGATAGCAGACCACCGCGTAGGAATCAGAGCTCTGTTTGGATGTGGTTCACCAAACTAAATCGAGAGGAGAGTCTATGCAAGACTTGCGGTAAAAAGTACAAAACGAAAGCAGGAGGCACTACATCGCTTCGCCGGCATTTGGAAATGCAACACACCGATGCATTCCGAGATACGGAGAGAGATGAGAACCGTTCGGTTCAAGCCACGATCAATGTAAACGGTATGTAAGAAACTATCTATTTATGCTTCTACTCATACTTGGAACTTTATTTTGAACAATTACACAATTTCCCAATACCCACGTGACTCATACCGCGAAATTCGCCCACATCAATTGCGCAAGTGCCCACTTGCCCGACTGATTGAATCATCGTCGCCGCGAGCAAAGCAGATCACCGATGCGATTGCCCGCATGCTGGTTTGGGATTTCCAACCCTTCTTTATGGTGTCTGATGAGGGATTCAAGGAATTAATGAACGTTCTGGAGCCCCAATACGAGATCCCCGGCCGGGCCACGTTCGCCGACGATATCGTACCGCAGGTGTACGAAACGGAAAGGAAGAAACTGCAGGACATGATCAACGAGGATGCGAAAACTGTAAATATAACTTCTTCAATGTTCATGCCATTTATCACCATCTTTTATGTCATATTGAAGAACATTTGTAACTATATTAAAGATATACACTAGGCTGGGCCGGAAAAAAAAAATTTTGGATTCTTTCCTCGTCATAGTGAAAAAAAGGTGTGAGGTGTGTCAAAAAGCTCGCTGATTTTATTTTATAATTTTAAAACTATATTTAGCCGCGCCCCAGCGGGGTGAAAGGTGTCGTTTTTTTCAAATTAATAGTTTTTGTAGATCATAGGGTGCAATCGTTTTCTACCAAGCTAGTAAGTAACCAAAAGTTATTTTGTTGAATTATCTCAATGTTTCACTGCGTCTCGCTAGCAAAAAGGAATGTGTATTACATTCTTAGTAACCGACGCGACGTTGCCAACGTCTCAGCGCCTGTCCTCCGCCACTTATTTATTCCTACGGCCATTTTCGCGCGGACTAGGACATGGGGATATGTTTTTCAAAATATGTGGACACACATGAGAAGTGGTCCACTATGTTGTATATGCTCCATACCAACAAAAAATGAGTCTGACAGAATCAGTCCACTCGTATACAGAGTCGGAAATCGATGATGAAGTCCCCTTTGTACTACGATTTCAATGAACCAGTAATAGGGATCTCTTTACATAAGATATTCCGTTATTTCCTGCGTTTACATCGCTAAAACTAATCGTGTGTCTTGTTGTACACTGTTCAAGGTACAAAAAGACGTGCGTGCAAAACAATTCATCCTTTCGGCTAATGTCTAAAGCAGTAGCCAAAATTCAAAATTTCGTGTCCGTACGTTACCGTCCGAGGTGAAGTTATTATCACCCAGTCCAAACTTGTGGGTTAAAATACACACCAACGCGGATTCAATGTCTCCTGGACTACCTGTGCACATGTGTAAATATTGTGGAACTGCAGCTCATGACTACAGCACGATCTTATATGGTAACGTACGGACACCGTGAAAATGTCGACTCGCAGGGGCCTGTCTATCGTCTGCCGATCTGCAGACGAAAGCGTAGTAAAATAATAATTCAAATCAAAATAAAATATTTATTAGATATTAGAATATAAATTTGTATGAAGAAATTATTTTTAATTATAATTAATAAATATATAACCGCGAGGAGGCTTTGCCGTCTGTGTTTATATTGTGGTGAAACTTTCGGCGTAAATGAGTTGGTGTGATTATTTCTAATTATATAAAATACGATCAATGCTCCGACGTGATTTAGAGTGCAATGTATAAGATTCGTAAAATAGCCATCTTGATTGAAGGCGCACTCGACGATTGTGTTTTGTCGCTAACAATAAGAGTAGTGAGCATGGCGCGATCAAAAAATTGACGAACGATGGTAGTGGACAAGGCCCGAGATTCCAGAAGACAGTCGCAAAAAGCACGCGGAAGAGAAAAGTATTAAAATAAATCGTTGCGTAGAGAAATCAAAAGTGTATTTCATTTTTATCAATCTTAAACATGGCTTTGACAAACGCGCAAAAACAAGCCGCATATCGGGCCAGGCGAAGGGCACAAGGTTTAAGTGAAGTTGACAAGCTGAGGGAGAAGAAGCGTCAACAGATTCGCAGAAAAGCAATTCAGCAGAATCCTACACATTATAAGGAGGTAAAAAAAACAATGCTGTGCGCAAACGAGCAAGCCAAGCCCAACAGCACGAATCTAACAGCAGCAGCTTTTCTGAAGATGACATCCCCGCGTATAATAGTAAACAAGCCCTTTGGAAAGCTGTTCATCGTGTCCGCCGTGCACTCCCGTCAAGTCCACGTAAATGTAAGGCCGTTGTCGTCACCCTCGCCAAAAGTATAGGTATGGTGGTGATGGATCCGAAAGCAACGTTTCCTGGTGAAAATGGGCGAAGAACTGACCCCGCAGTTATAACACGGATCCATAAATTCTACAGATCGGACGAAATATCATGGCAAAGTCCCTGTGCAAAACACAAAATATTTATGCGTGAGACATATAGTGAGGGGAACGTAAAGAAAATCTCGGTTATAAAACGGTTCATGAGGATGTCCTATAACGAAGCTTTTCAACTGTTCGTACAGGAGACTGACACTCAGATTGCTTTCACAACCTTCTACACCTACAAGCCTCCAGAGATATACTCATACGCACATATTCCTCAGAATATTTGTCTCTGTAGGTACCATGAGAACATGCGTTTGCTATTGGAAGTTCTCAATCGTTACATCGGTGTGTCTGTGTCTTTTCGGGATTTCATTTCTTCTGTCACATGTGACCAAACGCTAAAATCGTGTATGATGGGACAGTGTGACGGCTGTAAGTCAAAGGTAGAAGATTATAGTCCAGACAAATTTTGTGTGAATCCAGACCAAATATTGGTTACTTGCGAACAATGGACTATAGGCAGAGCAGTCAAAGAAACACATAAATGGTCCCTTATAGAATGTTTCAAGGTTTTAAAGAAGAATTTGCCATATTTTCTACGACATGTATATGTCAAGCGCGCTCAAGCAAATTACTTTGAGAAGGTAAAAAATTCACTGGATGGAAGTGCCATTGTTCTTCAAGTGGACTTCGCAGAGAATTTCACTATTCAAGAAAGGTATGAAATTCAGAGTGCACACTGGGCCCATAAGCAGTGTACTATTTTCACAGCTTATGCTTGGACAAGTGGTCACACCCCGGGCCAAGAGTTTGGCATAGTTTCAGACCACTTAAGTCATGACAAAATTGCTGTTTTTAAATTCCTGGACGAATTACTGGCATGTCTTACTGATGATCATGTCTCTGTTCGGGATGTATATATTTTCTCGGATGGAGCATCAAGTCAGTTTAAACAGAAATTTTTGTTTGCTACGCTTCATGTGTTTGAATTAAAGTACGGCATTCGTGTCTTCTGGAACTTTTTTGCTTCAAGCCACGGGAAAGGAGTAGTGGATGGCATAGGTGGCTCGCTGAAAGCCACAGTGTGGAATCGCATGAAAGCTGGAACGCATAAGGTTGCCACAGCTGAAGAGTTCGCCACCGTGGCTTCAGAAGTATGCCCGAATGTGCGAATTATGTACATTTCCCATGACCGCGTCGTCAGCCTTCAAAGCGTCTTAGATGAGCACTGGCAGGAACTGATACCTGTTCCTAACACATTAGATGTGCATAGTGTCCACACATTAGCGCCTTATGTTATATCCGTGGCTCATACATCTGAAGATGTGGAAAGGAGGGTGCACAAATTACAGCGCAACGTTCTGCTGTAGGCTGTTCTGGTGTAGACTGTAAATTGTTGTTTTTATGATATTATAATTATATTTTTCCTTTCATTAAAAAATGTATACGCTTATTTACTAATATCTTATAAAGAAATCAGTGCCACTGATGTTACCTATAGAACAAGATGGAGAAAAGTTTAATTTTATATTAATAAAGAAATATGTTTGTGCTTTATATGATAATTAAACATAAAATCAGTCTTATGTATCATTACATGGTAGTTTCGTTGTTCTTTCTACGATTTGTCCGCACGTTACTGCGAATGTCCGTACGTTACTGCGAATGTCCGTACGTTACCAGAGACGCAATTCCAAATATGTTGAGATTCCGAGGGTAAGGTATAATGTTTTTGAAAAACAATAAGAGGGTCGTGATCAGGAAGATTTAATCTATGAGGAATGTCTATTGCCATTATGTATAGTGAAAAGCATTCGCAGAAATATGGGGAAGAGTCTTGACGTTGCGTATTGCATGTCCACTGTGTCCGTACGTAACCGACCACTTCCTTTTCGCTCTAGATTTGATTGAGCTTGCATCTAGACTCCGGGCTATGAGCGTACAAGACACAACTTTTCATGCTCTTTCCATATATTAAATCAACATTTGAATGCCAGGAAGTGTTTGGTCATAAACTTCGAGGAAACACCGCTAGAAACTGTGCGAACGTCCGTACGTAACCGGCGAAAATGGCCCTACGCAGTACGCACGTGGACAAGAAACAAGCTGTAGCTTGCCCGGTACACTATAGTTTCTGTATTATTAGTCAGTAACGACTAACGATAATTCTCCAAGTTCAAACCGTCGCGTCATTCGTCGCCAAGTGAATTGTATTTTGTTGTGTAAAAACAAGAATAGTGTTTTTTCGTTGATTTATTAAGCATAAACGCTTAAAAATCGTTTGACGTTTATACTTTTTGCACAAAAATTATTATGGCAAGAGGAGTTAAAACGTGAAATAAAGACAGTCACCCGATGTTGGGCGCCGCTCAGGATTTGGAATATGAAAGATGTCTTCCTACGTGTGAAGATATGATGCGCTGTTATTTTTTTTGTGCAATCAGAATTAAAAGCAGATGGCAGCAAGCAACCGCCAGAATCGGAGATTGTTAAAATTGTTGCGAATAAAATTCAACATATATGGAAAGTTGCTTCCCTACCAAGAGTCACACACAACCGTGCCATAGCCATGATAACTGCATATCACAAGAAATACAGAAATTTGATAAAGCCGATGAAAAATCGAAAAACGAATTCAATGCAGGCAAAACTAGATGCTTTTAAATTACAAGCACAAAAGTTATTCGACATTTGTTCTTGCAAATGCAGCGAATTTAATTCATGCAAATATGGAAAGTATAAAAAGGTTCCCTTGATTGAACGCGAATTTCTAAGTGATCAAAGAAAAGAAAGAAAAATGCGTATTAGCGGCGTAGACAAATTAACTACAGAAAAAAATAAAAAAAGACAGAAAAGATTACAAGGACAACCCCTGAAATCACCAAAACCTTCAAAGAGTAGTGAAAACAAACCGAATATAAGTGGTCCCATCGAATGCTTAGAAAAAACTTCTTCAAGTGAAGAGGAATTATCAGATTACGAAGAATTTAAATGGTCCTATCCTTTAGATCATCCCAATGCCAAAAGTAGGCCACAAGAAAAAGGCCAAGTTAGAGTTCCTTTACCCAATATTGCTAAAATGGTGGATATGACTGGAGCTTTAAACAGAACCGTAGCAAAAATTGCGACAGCGGCTTTAGAGGACTTCGGATTAGTTTCTTCAAATAATCCAGTTAATGTGATAGATAAAAATAAAATCCGCAGGGAATTGAATAAAACAAGGAGAGCTGTACAGAAAACGGCAACAGAGCGAGTTGAAGACATCGAAGGGATTTATTTTGATGGACGAAAAGATCAAACTATGATGCTAGTTCAAGGCCGTCGTATTACAAAACAAGAGGAACACATATCGCTAATTGAAGAGCCAGGAAGCAAATATTTTGGTCATTTAACCATAAAACCGCCTGGCACTGCTTTAAAAATAGCTAAAAGTATTATATCTTATATGGAAGCGAAATCCGTAAATCTAAAAAGCATTAAAGCAATTGGTTGTGACGGGACCAATGTAAACACGGGCTGGAAAAGCGGTGTCATAAGATTAATTGAAGTTCATCTTGGAAAACCTCTTCAGTGGATTATTTGCTCACTGCACGCTAATGAATTGCCTTTACGACACCTTCTTCAGAAATTAGACGGACATACTAAAGGGCCATATTCATTTTCCGGTCCAATCGGATCAAAGTTGACATCATGTGAATGTAGACCTGTTGTGAATTTTCAGATAATTGACACAGTTTTACCCCAAGTTGATGAGAAAGATCTGAGTACTGATCAGCAATACTTATATCGCATGTGTTGTGCTATCAGAGAGGGGCTCTGCTCTTAAAACTTGTCCAAGAAAGATCCTGGCAAACTAAGTCATGCTAGATGGTTGACTGCAGCAAACAGATTACTACGACTGTATGTTTCCACAGAAAATTCGTCTCAGAATCTAATTTTATTTGCAACATTTGTCATGAAAGTTTATGCTCCTGTGTGGTTTTCAATTAAGACGCAACCTGGAAGTCAATATGGTTCCCTACATTTGTGGTAAATAATAAAGCAGTCTAGAGAGTTTTCTGATTCCGTAAAAAACATCATCAACAAGGTCATTTCAACGAATGCTTATACTGCCCACCCAGAAAATATTTTACTAGCTATGATTTCAGATCCAAGAGCACATATTAGAGAACTTGGAATTAGACGCATTTTAAAAGCTAGAAAACAACCGGCCAGACAAAGAATATTTAGAGTACCTAAAATTAATTTTCAAGCGGAAGATTACACCGAATTAATTGACTGGAGCGAATGTAGTATTACAGAGCCGCCTCTAACAATAAACATAAGCTGCGAAGAATTGTTGCAAGCTATTGAAAGCAAGTCTCCGATCCAAACAAACAAATTTCCATGTCACACTCAAGCAGTGGAGCGATGTGTGAAGTTGGTAACTGAGGCTTCTAGCAAGGTTTGTGATCCTCTGTCAAGAGATGGCTACATTCGAGTCACATTAGAAGCAAGAAGTTCTTTGCCGTCATTTGATTCTAAAGAAGAATATTTTTTACGTAAGAAAACAAAAACTAATAAATAGACCATTAGTACTGGGACGGAGGGTAGGTGGAACTCGACATGCAGTTACCTCCTCGCGGTGAGTTCTGGGTTGAAAAAGTAATGAGAGAATGTTTCAATACGATGAAGACATTAAAGACGAAGATCATATCAAATTATTACTTTATCATATTAAATTATTACAAATTATCACTATTATTTACTTTTTCCAGCGAAAAACTGTGTAAATTTTCCCGTTTAAGGGACTTGGGCCCGTAAGACTCCAGGGGCGCAGTGAAACATTGAGATAATTCAACAAAATAACTTTTGGTTACTTACTAGCTTGGTAGAAACCGATTGCGCCCTATGATCTACAAAAACTATTAATTTGAAAAAACGACACCTTTCAGCCCGCCGGGGCGCGGCTAAATATAGTTTTAAAATTATAAAAAGAAATCGGCGAGCTTTTTGACACACCTCACACCTTTTTTTCACTATGACGAGGAAAGAATCCAAAATTTTTTTTTCGGCCCAACCTAATATACACCTACACATCTTTTAACTGTTTTGGATTAGACACGGACATTCGCATTTACGACGGACGGCTGGACGTCACGCTCGAAGGAACGTTTTATTTCTCTAACTGTGCATTACTTAAATGCAGATTTTGTATTAAAAAATTGCACATTACAAATAGAGTGTGTCACAGAGGCGCACACAAGCGAGAACCTGAATGCTCACTTGCGTAAATGCTTAACCGAGTGGGACCTACTCAGAGAGGAGCTCACAATTTTTTACACGACTGACAATGCGGCCAACATTGCAAAAGCAATTAAACTGTGCAATGTAGTGGGAGCGGGAGCGTATTCCTTGTTACGCCCATACTCTGCAGGTAAATAAACAATTGAATGCTAAAATGAATAATAAATCATTAACATTACATATTTAATGCAATGAGTTTTTTTCAGTTAGTGGTAAAGGATTCAATTAAAAGGTCAGAGGACCTCTTTAACATACTGAAAAAGTGCAAGACCATTGTTACGTTTTTTCATCGCTCTACGGTGGCATACGATAAATTGAATGCGATCCAAAAACAGTATAATCCAACCCTCATGCCCCTAACGCTGATCGGCGACGTGGAGACGCGATGGAACTCGCAGTACGACATGCTGTGTCGCTTACTCCAGGTAAAACACGCACTTAATGCAGTGCTGTGTCAGCGAGGAATGCCGGACATCATAACAAGTAGCGAGTGCTCCAGAATCGAAAAATATTGTGGTTTATTGAAGTTATTCAAAGAAGCAACGCTGATGATGACCGTGGAAGATTCGCCAACGTTATGCCGTTATATTTCATCGATAAAATACCTACGGAAGTGGTTATCCTGCCATATGGATAATGACCCTATATTAAACCATTGTTCTAAATTCCGACAATACTTATTAGAGGAGTTGAACGATCGATTTAATTTCATGGACACGTCCGAAACCATGATAGTTGCAATGATTCTGGACCCTCGCGTCAAAGACCACATCAGGTAAGTGTGAAACACTGATAAGATTATATGATACTATGTTCCATGTTGTATGTTATATATTTTGTTTCTATAACAGAATCAGCATTAGGGACGTTAGACGATTATTATGCCGATGTTGGGAGGCACGAGCTGGGGACTCTGGATGACACGCTCGAAGCGGAGATCAAAAGCTATACGGAGGAAAAAATTATAGAGCCGGGATCATGTATTCTGAAGTGGTGGAGAGACAATAGAACGCGATTTCCCAGACTGGCCCGTGCGGCACAAAATATTTTGGGCGTGCCGGCAGCGCAAGCTTAGGGGAGAGTCGTGCTGTACCGACCGCTCTAAGTATGTTTGTTATATCTTGAGGTAGAGTCGATAAAAATAAAAAATTCAAAAACGTGTTTGTAGCATAGACAGAACTTAGTAAAAGGAGGGAAATTATTTATGTGAAATTTAATAATAAGAATTGATAATTCGTAAAAGTAAAAAAGTTGTAATTTCTAGGAAACGAAAAATTGTCGTCCAGTACCGACCAACTATTATTAAATTAGTAGATTTTTAGGTTTAAATGATTAACAATATTAATAAAAAGACCTTTAATTAGTACAATACAAGATTTTTTTCAAATTTTATTTGTACAAACTCACAAGTAAAATAACACAGTACAACAAAATTTAACTTTTTCTCGGACTTGTAACATTCAATAGGCGTTTCTTATAGGTTTTCATGCCCTGAAAACGAATCCGCAACGCGTTTGTTGCCATCACCCTTAGTTTTTGAGAAAATCGATTTTGAAAAAAACTGCAAATTTTCAACTTTGAACATATTTTCTGTCGAAACGGTAATAGTTATTCGATTGTTCGTTGCGTCAAATTATTCTATGAACTTTCCCGAATACAACGATGTAAGTGATTATTGGGTTATGAACATTTAAATATGTTTAAACAACGATCAAAGGGAAAAGGACACCCGAAATGCACCAATTTTTGCGGATATCTTCCAATTTATTTCCAAAACTAAGGGTCTGAGACGATATCTGACCATCCCACGCGATGCAGCAGACACTGTTCCTTCGGAAAGCGTCGGCAAAAGTGGTAAGTCTCGTTTCGTTTTCAATACAGAAACGAAATAGTTTGGCAAAACGCGCGGAGCCGACAGTGGTAGTCAACGGCGCGGCGGCACGCGCGGCGGCCAGCGTTGGTAGGTAACCCAGCCGCTCACGGTAAGCCTCTCACAGTGCTACAATACTGTATTTGTTATTTATAAACTATATAATAAAAAATTATTAACTATTGCATAATAAACTATGTACCTAATAAATTTTTTGTAATCTCAAACTTTGATTTTTTGAATATGCAAGGTGTCGGCGCTATGTGTGTTCAGTTAGGTACCCACATCAGTTCCCAATGTATTAAAAATACAAGAGAATTGTTCGTGTGAATGTCATACTATACGACGGGGTAAATTCATTGTCGAGGTGATTTTTTTACACTATTATATTAAACACGTCAGTGTAGCAGAAATGCATATCGCACGTGACTATATTACCGTTCTCCAGTATTATATTTGTTATTTATAAACTATTTTCTAATAAAAGTAAGAAAACTGAAATTCATTACATACCTAGAAGTGTTGTCTTCTTGCCTGACGTTTACGGGTTATTTTACTACTCATTTGGAGTTGCCAACAGTAATCTGCCAACATTGCGATGCTACTTTTTCCGTAGTAACGTTTTTCCATCACGGACACGTCTTGGTGAAATCGTTCCCTGTGCTCATCACTCACATCACCAAGGTTTTCGGGGAAAAAATCAAGATGGGAATGCAAAAAATGCATTTTGAGGGACATATTGCAACCCAATCTTTCACACGCTTTAATAAGTCTGTTTACAAGATAGCCCGCTCGCTTGTCGGTCGCTACCGAACGCCAAACCGGCAAATTGTACACACATAGCGCCGAAACCTTGCATATTCAAAAAATCAAAGTTTGAAATTACAGAAAATTTATTAGGATAAACCAACCAGTGAATGACCGAGTTGTTGAATGAGAAGCCCAGTAAATGACCGCATACTGTTAATAAGAATTGTACTTATTAATGTTTGTTTAATACGCGTAACTAAAAATATGGGATATTAAAAGTGCAACTGCACTCCATTTATAAATATTTGGATGATCGTACGAGCTTGCCGCGAAATTCGACAATCGTCCTTCTACCGCTGAGTTTTCGATTTTCGGATTGCGAGTATGATCGTATCACCTGGAAAAGCCGCATCATGAAATCAGGTGAAATCGAGAGTCTCTGGGAAGTTAACTATTTGTGAAGAAGTGAACTCTTTGTGAATATGTGAATATGGAGGGGTTCATGGACACGTACAGGGTTTTATCCCGGATGTCTAAGCTTTTACGCAGTATTGCGGAATTCAGAGACTGGACTGATCATTGCGACACTGTGCCTGCAGCTCATCGTCGGGTACCAGTGCAGCGGAGGAGTGTCCATAGCCGCGAAACAACGTCTGGTGTCGCTGATCGCGCGAATAAAGACATTGCGCGTGATCGTGCGGGAACAGTTTTCGCGAGTAGGGTGTGGGGATTCGGCTCGACCGACGGCACCTAAAGTCGTATGGGAAGACGTGGAATCCGCGTTTATTGGACGTATTTCAACCGGCGCTGTCATCAACGTGGGACACGTCGATACGCGTCGATTTTTTAGAGGGTGCTCGACGAACTGTAATCTCGCGCATTACGGACGCTATCACCACGCATAAGAGCGTGTCCGTGAATACAAACTTGAAAGCGGAGTTTATCTTGGGTGAAAATACGGACATGAAAAGTTTCGGTACGCGAAATCGTGTACTGTTAATGACTTCGAACGTGCGCGAGTGGTACTCGAAGTACGTGATCGCTCCCACGCTAGTGATGCTCGAGGAGTTTCAATATCGCGACAGTGGATGGACCCTAAGGGTTGTGCTAAATATTCTAGTGAATATTAATAAGCATAATTCACTTCGAGCCGGTTGCGACGTACCGCTTCCGCACGCCGTCGTGCTGAAAAAAAAGCGGTTGTGATCGTAAAGAGCGGGGACAATGCGTGCTTTTTGTGGTCTGTCGTCGTCCGTTTGTATCCTGCTGCTACGAACGTGAGTAGGATCTCATCGTATCCACACTACTCGGAGGTGCTTCGCACGCAGGATATGACTATTCCGGTGACGTTGGACCAGCTGGCCAAGTTCGAGAGGTTCAACGACGTATCCGAAACCTGTACACGTGGTCGGACGGAAGCTGCGTTTGACCGAGGACAAGCGAGAGAGACACGCGAACCTACTACTGGTGCAGGATCCCAAGGAGCCTCAACTTTATCATTTCGCGTGCATTCGCAGCATGTCGAGACTGATTTCGAAGCAGCTCGGCAATCATAGGCATCAAGTATTCCTTTGCGAAAGGTGAGTAAAATACGGAATATTTCAATCGATGTATTATTTATTCTTATGTTCTATTATTAATGCTATTGTTATCGTTGCAGATGTTTCAACTTCTTCCATTCGTCCGAGCAATTGACCAAGCACAACGTGGACTGCCAACGTCTGAACGAGTGTGCCGTCGAATTGCCGTCCCTGGATGATAAATGGTTGCAGTTCAAGAACTTCAAAAATAAGAAACGAGCGCCGTTCATCGCGTACGCGGACTTCGAATGTATGCTGGAGGACGTCGAACCTGCGGAGCGGAGTCGTACGTACACGTATCAGCAACACAGAGCGTACAGCGTGGGATACTACGTTCATTGTTCCACCGACGCGTCTCTGTGCCGTTATCGCGCGTATCCTCACGACTTCGAGTGCGTGAAGTGGTTCGTGCAGGAACTACGTGACTTTGCTAACATTGCGTATTTGTGGTTGCGGAACGCGAAACCGATGAACTCGTTGACGAGACAACAACGTCTCAGTTTTGAAAACGCGATTGTGAGTCATGTGTGCGGACAACCCTTCGTCGACAAGGACAAAAAAAGTGCGCGACCGTTGTCACTCGACGGACGAGTACGAGAAACCCATTGTATAGTATGTTTGCATGTTGTATGTTTATATGCTTGCATGTTGTATGTTTATATGTTTGCATGTACATATGTATATACGTTTCTTTCTTTTATTCATGTTATTTATTTATTTATATATATATCTAATATACGTATAGCGTAGAATAGCCAAAATTGTATTTTATACGAGTTAGTATATATGTATATATATGTATATATTTTTTCTTACTTTATTAAGATTAATTGTACGCATATATGAGATGAAGAAGGAGAATGTGAATAATTGAATAAATGGGCAATGTATATATTTATATATATTTATATGTATTTATTTATTTATTTGTTTCAGTAACACATAATGCGATTATAATCGGGAATCATAGAATATCCTTGTCGCTTAACCACGAGTTCCGCGACGAATAAAATCCAAGCCATTTAACGTACACCTGGTTTCCCTTGCGACGAATAATCTTCTCGACTAGATGAACGTCCGGATTCGCGACCGAATGCAGTTCGTACTCGTAGAATCCACCCGAGATCGGTTTTCCCACGGAATCGCGCAGAATGTACGTCACCGGGTAGGTTCGTTGTACGGTTACGATTTCGAACAACTCGGTCGACCAGTTCGGAGTGTACCCGTTCTCGAAGAGGGTCTTGAACTTGCTCACGCGTACCTTGTCACCGACTTTGAATTTTGCGCGTCGTCGAATACCTCTCGATGAGGAGGGTGAGAGGGGTTCATTCGCGGCGAACGACAACGTTATATATTAGATATATATATAAATAAATAACATGAATAAAAGAAAGAAACGTATATACATATGTACATGCAAACATATAAACATACAACATGCAAGCATATAAACATACAACATGCAAACATACTATACAATGGGTTTCTCGTACTCGTCCGTCGAGTGACAACGGTCGCGCACTTTTTTTGTCCTTGTCGACGAAGGGTTGTCCGCACACATGACTCACAATCGCGTTTTCAAAACTGAGACGTTGTTGTCTCGTCAACGAGTTCATCGGTTTCGCGTTCCGCAACCACAAATACGCAATGTTAGCAAAGTCACGTAGTTCCTGCACGAACCACTTCACGCACTCGAAGTCGTGAGGATACGCGCGATAACGGCACAGAGACGCGTCGGTGGAACAATGAACGTAGTATCCCACGCTGTACGCTCTGTGTTGCTGATACGTGTACGTACGACTCCGCTCCGCAGGTTCGACGTCCTCCAGCATACATTCGAAGTCCGCGTACGCGATGAACGGCGCTCGTTTCTTATTTTTGAAGTTCTTGAACTGCAACCATTTATCATCCAGGGACGGCAATTCGACGGCACACTCGTTCAGACGTTGGCAGTCCACGTTGTGCTTGGTCAATTGCTCGGACGAATGGAAGAAGCTGAAACATCTGCAACGATAACAATAGCATTAATAATAGAACATAAGAATAAATAATACATCGATTGAAATATTCCGTATTTTACTCACCTTTCGCAAAGGAATACTTGATGCCTATGATTGCCGAGCTGCTTCGAAATCAGTCTCGACATGCTGCGAATGCACGCGAAATGATAAAGTTGAGGCTCCTTGGGATCCTGCACCAGTAGTAGGTTCGCGTGTCTCTCTCGCTTGTCCTCGGTCAAACGCAGCTTCCGTCCGACCACGTGTACAGGTTTCGGATACGTCGTTGAACCTCTCGAACTTGGCCAGCTGGTCCAACGTCACGGGAATAGTCATATCCTGCGTGCGAAGCACCTCCGAGTAGTGTGGATACGATGAGATCCTACTCACGTTCGTAGCAGCAGGATACAAACGGACGACGACAGACCACAAAAAGCACGCATTGTCCCCGCTCTTTACGATCACAACCGCTTTTTTTCAGCACGACGGCGTGCGGAAGCGGTACGTCGCAACCGGCTCGAAGTGAATTATGCTTATTAATATTCACTAGAATATTTAGCACAACCCTTAGGGTCCATCCACTGTCGCGATATTGAAACTCCTCGAGCATCACTAGCGTGGGAGCGATCACGTACTTCGAGTACCACTCGCGCACGTTCGAAGTCATTAACAGTACACGATTTCGCGTACCGAAACTTTTCATGTCCGTATTTTCACCCAAGATAAACTCCGCGTTCAAGTTTGTATTCACGGACACGCTCTTATGCGTGGTGATAGCGTCCGTAATGCGCGAGATTACAGTTCGTCGAGCACCCTCTAAAAAATCGACGCGTATCGACGTGTCCCACGTTGATGACAGCGCCGGTTGAAATACGTCCAATAAACGCGGATTCCACGTCTTCCCATACGACTTTAGGTGCCGTCGGTCGAGCCGAATCCCCACACCCTACTCGCGAAAACTGTTCCCGCACGATCACGCGCAATGTCTTTATTCGCGCGATCAGCGACACCAGACGTTGTTTCGCGGCTATGGACACTCCTCCGCTGCACTGGTACCCGACGATGAGCTGCAGGCACAGTGTCGCAATGATCAGTCCAGTCTCGGAATTCCGCAATACTGCGTAAAAGCTTAGACATCCGGGATAAAACCCTGTACGTGTCCATGAACCCCTCCATATTCACAAAGAGTTCACTTCTTCACAAATAGTTAACTTCCCAGAGACTCTCGATTTCACCTGATTTCATGATGCGGCTTTTCCAGGTGATACGATCATACTCGTAATCCGGAAATCGAAAACTCAGCGGTAGAAGGACGAGTGTCGAATTTCGCGGCAAATATCGGGCCAATTCCCGACCCAAAAACCTATTCACTGGAATTGTTGTTGTATCAGGACTCAGTACTTTCAGTACTTCGACCATTCCGTTCTCAATGTCATGTAGAAGCGTCAACGGCGTACACACGATCGCGGTAATGTACTTCGTACGCTTAAGGTACACGTCCTTATCAGCAACGATGCAATGTAATGTGCATTTACCCACAGTACTGTATCGCGCGATATAACGTAACAATTGACGATGTTCGCGCGATAATTGCATAAATCCATGTTGAAAGATGCTGATCCATGTCGACTCGGATAATGTTGGTACACTTAACACGTCGCGGATCTTATGTCTCTCGTCGTTAGTGATTCGTCATCCAACTGCAGCAACGGCCATAAGTGGTTTTCCTCACCATCGCTATCGGTATCGGAAGACGATGACGCGAGCAATGCGTCTGGCGCGTCCAGTTCAGCGACTATGCACGCTATTTTGTTGCGAACACACGTTCGCACTATTTCAAAACTACTCATAAGTAATGTCAAACGTTGTTGTTCCGATTCCGATACTTTTCGGGTCTTAAAATGCTCGTGGATGAGGTGCAAGTACTCGCCACATGATATTAACCATTCATAGCACTGTTCTTCGGTACGCAGCCGTGGAATCTTATCCCGCAACGATTCGTACGATTTCACGAAAGAGTTCATGTCCCGCGATACTTATGCACGCGTAACGTATTTCACGATATTCCCCGAGCGACTGAAGGATTTAATATACTAGCCACCTACCCTATCCGAGATCCTTATGACGCCATCGCACTATGTTTACGTTAGATGCAGTTCGAACGTATCCTCAAATTTTTCCCCACCCTTACACGATCGTTGTACTACTCCCACGATTCAGATATAAACATACGGAGCAATGTCGTGTTTACTCCATGGGCTATCGCGACAATTGACTTACAGCCTCCTCGATATGAAATACTCGGAACACTACCCCGAATAATTATCGCTGTATGTTTACGATGGTTGCTTTCACGAATGCAGCATCGAATAATTATTGCTCTGTGTTTTCGTATGTGTGATCATGGAACGGCCACGTTAAAATCAGTTCTTTCATGCTACTGTATTAGTTGTGTCATTCGTTGCTACAAGAAACGTTTTAAAAATTTATTGCGTCTGAGTCGATTGCAGTTGCCTTGAAGACTGTCGCATCGAAGTGTTGTTGTTGTTGTTGTTGTTATTGTTGTTGTTGTAAGCGAGATCGCTTTGAAGGGTATCGTCCGCCGTTCAACGCACGGAAATACAATCGATTAATACCGTAAGTTCCATTACCATATTTTAGTGAATCGTTGTGTCAGCAACGTTGAGAATTATAAGAAAAATTGGTTTCAGATTATGTCATTGCCGGTGCAATTCAATCATCCAGCTGCCGCTGCGATTTCCGACTCCTCTGTGCTGCCTATACATGACTACAACCCCAAAATATATGTTGCGTGTCGGAATGTTGCGGTTCAAACCGAAGAAATTCGTGGTGAAGATCTTAAAGAGGCGGAAGTTGTTCACGATGGCGACATTTTTTTAAAGTGTTTTACAATGGTACGGGTATATACGGCGGCGAGATACCGGCTGACAACTACGGGAGCGAGCAATATTGGTTAAATAGGCATGCGCGGCAAAAAACATTCTTTTTAGATGTTAGTGATGATGATGATGATGATGATTGGGATGACATTGATTATAATAATATATATGGACTGAACAGTTTGATGGATCCAAAAAGTGTAGTTTGGCGAAAATGTGTCAATGCGAAACGGATTAACTTTGACGCGGTTTTTGCGAATGCAGTATCAGGGCTTCAGGCTCGCGATATTGCAATTCAGACTGTCCCCGAGCAAGTTGGCGATGATTCATTTTATACCGATGAGGATTTATTTAATGAAATTGTTAATAATGCCATTTTTACCGACGACGATAGTGCTCTATTCGCTGACGACGTAGTCGAGTGGGATAATTAAGTTGAATAAATTACTAAATCTTAAAAATCTTAATATGTCAGAATTACTCACCGAACTTCCACCTTCCCTGTGAAATAAACAAAATCTTTTCGCCCTTACACGCTCCCACGACGCTTGACTTGCAGACCCTAGAGAAGGGTACTTGAGACGTTGCCCTGTTCTCGATCGTGAAAATACTCGGAACTCTGCCCTGAATAATTATCGCTTAGTTGGTGGCGTGATCGCAACACCTAATTTATTGCTTCCGGGACATTGCGTTTTCTCGAGAATACTTCTTAGAGGCATGGTCTTGGGAAAAGTCAATGCTCAGATATCACCCTCTTTCTCGGAAATCATAATCGAAAGCAATGTCGTGTTTATTCCATGGGCTATCGCGACGATTGATTTACAATAATTATCGCTCTATGTTTATATCATTGCACGTGTGCTGTATCGGTACCACGATTCAAATATTTCCTCAGAAAAAAAATCTTTTCTTCTGGTCCACCCTCTTTCTCAGAAATCATCGTCGAAGACGCGATTTGAATTTCCACGAATCGGTCGCGGTCGCGCCTCCGCACCGATCCCCGCACGCGTACGGAGATTGCGCGGCGGCGACGGGTGCCCAAAGTACCTTAAACATCCAGCATGTGACGCCAATACGAAATGTATGAAAAACCTGGAAAATTAACCAAGGCTGGCCCAAATACCGACGCGGACCCAAAGTACCTTAAACATCCAATAGGTGGCGCCAATACGAAATGCGCGCGACGCCATTTTAAAATTTTGAAAATCCACCCCCTCCCCTGTGACGTCAACCCCCTCGCCCACGAACTCCACCTGCGCGCGCGGCGCCATTTTGAAAATTTTGAAATCCCCCTTCCCCTGTGACGTCATCCTACCCTCACCTACGAACTCGGTCGACGCCCTTTTGGAATTCCCCTCCCCTGTGACGTCATCCCCCTAACCAACGAACTCGGTACCCCCTCCCCGCCTTACCCCCGCGCCCATCACGCCGAAGAGCGCGGTACCCCCCGCCCCGCCTCACCACCTCACCACTCGGTCCCAGAATCGGCATTACCTACCTACTGTTGTTATATATAAATACCTCTAGTCCTATACAGGCTAGTTTTAATGTGATACCCAAAATGTTTTAAATGGATTTTTTGCAATAATTAAATAATGCAACGGAAAACGTTCTGTATACGTAGGGAAGACCGGGGGCGGTAATAACACTTTGTCTTTGGAATACGATTATGCAAAAGCTATTAAAGTTACAACAAAGGTTTTTATTTGAAAATGTTACTTATCTGACACTTCTTGAGCCACAACGGCTTCGCTGTTTGTCAAGTAATATCTAGGTTATTAATACAAAATGAGAAGCGGACAAAGTGTTACAACCGTCCCTGACTCCAGGTCAGTTGTAACACTGCATGGAGTCGATAGTAGCCCAAATTTAACTTTACACAAATATAATATTTATTAATTTTAATTATAATAGTAAATGGAAAAAAGTAAAATTTATAACCAATTATGCGATATCGCAATTGTGACAGAAATAGAAATCGTTTTGGCTGGCACATTCTTCATGTGATCAATTCTTACATTCAATAGATTCCACCCATTATTCATTTGTTTGCTTGTGATGTGCTATATTATTCCATGCAAACAAGACAATATTATTCATCTTCTTTGTCACTATTCACTTCAGTCGCGGTACAACCGACTCCGACTGCCGATGTTACAATCGACCCCAGCCAGGCTTTTGAACTTAAATTATAAATTTTGATTAACGCGATACTTAAAAGTGATAACTAACGATCAGTATTACTTTAAAAATGACCAGATTAAATATTAAGAAAAAAGAAAAAATACGTACTTGCAAAAGGAGTATATATATTACAATTTAAAATCACCCCTACAGCACACTTTGTTGCAGGAACGTTGCACAAACGTTGCAGTACATTACAATGTTGCTGTTTGGTTGCAAGTTGCATTGCAATATTCCTGCAACATTGTGGAAACATTGCCGTGCAATATTGCAATGGCCACGTTTGTGCAATGTTTCAGGAATTTTGCGCACACATTGTCGTGCAATATTTCAACGGCCACGTTTGTGCAATATAGCGGGAATATTGCGTACACATTGCCGTGTAATATTGCAATGACCACGTTTGTGCAAGATTTCAGCAATAATTCCGCAATAAATCCGGAATTACGCGAACGATCTTGAAATCTCGACACGCAGAATACAGTCTAAGATTCCACACGCTATCTCCGAGGGAATATATGCGAACGTGGACAATAT
Organism: Andrena chrysosceles; assembly: GCA_963855975.1. Lineage (NCBI taxonomy): Eukaryota > Metazoa > Arthropoda > Insecta > Hymenoptera > Andrenidae > Andrena > Andrena chrysosceles. The sequence goes on along the minus strand of OY979767.1, from coordinate 56,080,493 downwards.
ATTATATAAATAAATAATACAATTTGCGATTAACAATATAAAGTTTAAACAAATTCATTAACTATATGCAGCAAGAAAAGATATTTGTAAAAAACGTGTTACACGTGCCAATTACTGCCAGTGTCCCTATCATTGACATTTAATTTATTATGCGTAATGAAATAATTCCGTATTGCAAGGTTTCGCAACTTAACGGCAAGATTTCAGCAATAAATCCGCAATATATCCAGACTTAGAAATTTTCTACTATTTCATTACGCATAATAAATTAAATGTCAATGATAGGGACACTGGCAGTAATTGGCACGCGTAACACTTTTTTACAAATATCTTTTGTTGCTGCATATAGTTAATGATATTGTTTAAACCATATGTGTTCATTAAGTAATTGTATTAATTAGTTATAAAACATATGTCGACAAACAGAATACTGTGTTACATTTCACAGGCTACCTCCGAGGGAATATATGTAAACACGGACAACATGTTATATAAGTAATTAATACAATTAGTTAATTAGCACTATAAGGTTTAAGCAAACTGTTAAACTGTTTACAGCAATAAATTATATTTGTAAAGAAGTCTAAGCTGTGAAATGTATATCCACTAACACTAAAGACTAGAAAATAAAAAATATATAAACAGAATTATGTTAAACGATTGTATTAAAAATGCGCTAAAAACTAAGACAACATTATTTTCTTGTACTGCGCAGGATATTTCATAACAGAATATGAATCACCTTAATACAACATCAAGCGTCGGAATGAATTTGTTGTGAAATATTCGGCTTCGCGATTAGGGAGATGTAATTGGGTTTGTCAAAACGAATCTTCGTTTTTGAATAATTTCTGTTTAAAGTGTTGCAAGGTAGGACTATAAGTTCGAATACGTAAGTAAACTTCTCAATCAACAGTTGTAGCTGCAGCGGTAAAGCGTTTATCTACAGTTCTACAGGTCGCAGGTTCGAATCTCCGTAGGGTAAAAGAATGTGTCTATTTATAAAAGATACACGGACCTTATACCAAAGAGGATATATAATAAGAGGCGTCACTCGACAAGGACAGAAATAACCTAGGGAAATCACTACACAACCAATTTAAATGCCCATTCGGCCCCATTCGGCAATGATCGGTAAACTTCGGCAATAATTAGCCAATTGCGTTAAGGTACATCTTGACGATTTGAATATCCCGCTCGAATGTACAACCAATTTAAATGCCAAGGTCAAGTAAGGACTTCAAAGGTTCCGCCCGGAGTGACGCCTCTTATTATACCTACTCTTTGCTTATACTACAATGATATTTTCATGTCCCCCTCACAGACATGTCCGGTATATATAATATATGTACGTATATATAAAAATACCGTTATTTTTATTTTTGTCCCTACTGCCCGAAACGTTGCGGGACCATTGCTATAAAATCTCAGAAATGTTGCGGGGCCATTGCTATAAAATCTCAGAAATGTTGCGGGACCATTGCTGTAAAATCTCAGAAATATTGCCTGACCATTGCTGTAAACTATCCTGTTACTATCGCCCCCGGTCTACCCTATATTATTGAAATGATAAAAAACGAAGATTCATAGGTACTTTCATATTGAAATAATTACGACGCTGACGTACATACGCTGAAGTTTCGAGAGCTATAGAGTCGCAGAATCGAATCGCACATTTCTTTAGTGATATTTTTTAGCGATATTCTCGATATTAGTACTTACCGAACGCGTACAATTTCAAAATGGAAACTCGCACACGTGTCACAGGAAATCTACTAAAACTTGTCGAATATTATAGTAGCACTCACTCACCTTCTCGGAGGTCGGTGAAGTTCTGAGAGAAGCCGACTCTTAGTAGGTTTCTCGATTCGCTTATGGAAGCCGCAACAAAACTCGACAATCTAATTTGTTGGTAATTTACCTGCCGATATCTTCAATCATTGTTGTCATAGTACATTTTTTAACGAATGTTCGACCACGTATAACCCAGAGCGAATAAACGCATTAACCTTACTCTGATCCCACTGAATCCGTCCGAATTACCACAGCAAGTGAATCAGTACCAATAGAAATGAAATTGATACACATATGAATTTAAGAGGCTGTATTTTAAAAAAGAATTACAATGCATATGAAATCATCCACGGAAAGATGCAATTATTTAGCACACATAGATATGTACATATACCACAGTGCCATTTCAATATCACATAGTTATACATACAATATGCACACAGGTAAATCTACACCATGCGCCGTGAACCAAATCGCTGATTTAGCTAGACGAAATTTAAAATGAAGAATTTTCTTACACGTACTTATCATTTTTATGCTTAACTTCGTATCCAATGTGAATAATAATGTGATTTTTATAAAAATTAATTAATTTTATCAGTCATAAATTATATTTTCTCATTTATAACTATTACAACCCGGTGAAGTACATGAAAGAATTTAGTAAATCCAATTTACTCATTAAATTTCTATTCCCTTACATTGCACGTCGAAGTTCCAAGCTTCTTTTCCTATCTTTCTGCTCGCTAGGTACAACGAATCCCTTCCTCTCGAGATTCGCCCCTTGCTACTATTAGCTAGTTCAAACGTGCCGCTGTTACCTATATTCGCACATACTATGCGTAAGTCTAATTCTAGATGGCAATAATCTTTTAAATCTTTTTCTTTTTTCTCTTCTTTTCGTAACTTTTATTATCTTGTTATGTTTGTTTTTGTGTATATGTTGCTGTATTTCTTTGTTGTTTATAAGTAAGGTCAGGCATAGTAACAGCTTACTAGCTGCGCCTCGCCTTTTACTAGAGTAATAAAGACGTTTAACCGGTTAACTGGCACGGCTTTTTTTACTATTCGTGCCCAAACTGGCAACATCGAAAAATTAAATGAATCACACAAAATTTGGTATACAGGGTTTTTTTGAGTCGCTGAATTGATTCCGCGGGTTATTTTTTTCGGTAACTATGCAGAACAGGTGTTTCCTCCCCGATTTCAATGATTTTTGGATATGTTGTTGAGGACACGATTCTGAACAACTTTTTACCCGACTGCGGCACGCAAAGGAGGGTATTGTGTTTATCAGGCTATGTATGTATGTCCATGTTACGCTCTAGAGCCTGTACGGATACACCGATTTGGACAAATGAGGTGTCTTTAGAATGGTCTTGACTTTCCGAATGTCATAGGCTATATAATTTTCAAAATTGTGAGATAAAAATAATGGAAGTCCCAATGACGTTGTTGACCTTGACATATGTAATACATTGTTTACCATGCGAGTTTTCATTAAATCGATTGCTACCTTGATGAAAAGATCCTCTTAATATGTAAACATCGTCTCTTAAACGTTCAAACTGATTCACTGGGCAGGGGGGCCAAAGAAGAGTCTACCGTAGTGGAGGGGGAATACCTACGGTAGTGGTGGTATATGTCGCGAGATTCGACTTGGCTTGGCAGTGGGGTCGGTTGATTTGACGTCACGGAGTCATCACGCACACATATACCGCCGCTGCCGTAGGTGTTTCCCCTCCACTACGGTAGACTCTTCTGTGCTATCCCTGCCGAGGTTTTTTTTTTTTTTTTTTTTTAAAAAATGTTTATTGAAGCAAAAGTACAATAACAGTGTGGGATAGCATCAAAAACATATAATAAAAAAATTGCTAAGCAGTCTTAGAGAATAAATAATAAAATTAATTGTTCCATAAGTGGGAAACTCTTAATTAATCCGTAACGCTCAACTTATTTGGTAATACAATCTTTGGTCAGAATAAATTCTAGTAGAATTGCACAATATGGGATCACAATCATTTGTGAAATGTAAGGTATTAAGGGGAAAAATCAAACTCGCAAGATTGAGGATACAAAAAAAAAACCCCTTACACATTCTAACGCCTACAAACTAGAATACAAAAAAAAAAAAAAAAAAAATAAACTATAATAAACTATAATATACTTATAAACTACCATAAAACTAATATATACAAGGATAGGAACTGTATAACCGCATATATACAACCTTTATATGATATAGAAAAAAGAAAGAAAGATAAACTAATCAGTCTTTTTTATCGGTTTACCCTATCGAGGTGAATGGCACGGCGATCAGACAATTCCGCCATGTGTACGCTATCCTCTGATAGCCACCAGAATTTATCGAAGTTCAATCGTCGAAAGTCCAATCTATCCGTTTTAGGGATGGCCAAGGAAAATTTAAACTTGTCTCTATTGGTGAGAAAATCTTCAGGTGCGAATGAAATACGTTTGTCCGCCTTGTTCCGGCGCCAGTGGTAAATAAGTGGGAGATTGGAGGCATCCTGAATCAATCCCAAACAATCACAAAGAGGGAATGATTGCGGAGTCAAATAGCCTGAGTTAAGTAGTCTGAGGGTATCCTGAATATCCTGGAAAGCCAAAGATTGGATAACCGAGTTGTCAATATTTACTAAATCACTAAAATAGTCTCTGGTTAAGGAAATCATAAATGAATCTATTCTTGTGATATTAGCAACGTCGTATAACTTTTGATTTTTAACAAAATATTGCCAATCCGATTCAGGGGTCCTGTAAAGACGAAGACACGCTCTCAAGCATTTTCTCTCGAAAGCTCGGACACGCTCCATGGAGGTGTGGTTATAATTCCAAGTAACCGGTGCCGCATAGGTAATTATCGGACGGACCAGTAACATATAAAGAATCGTTTTGGCTTTTTTAGAAAGAAATTTATTATAAAACATTCTGCTGTTACTAAGGAAGGCCCTGTTGGCCTTCATGAGTTGGATGTCTAAATGTTTGTTCCCGCGGAGAAGATAATCTAAATGAACCCCCAAGTATTTAACAACTTTCTTATGCGGAATCAGCTCCTTATTGCAAGTACCAGGAATTGTAGCCGAAATTTGAAATGCTGTACTACCCGCTTTGGCCTTCCAAGAAAGATAGTGTACCGGTTTTTTAAATAAAATTGTTTCGCATTTCTGTGGGTTTAGGCGGAGATTCCAATTAGAGTAATATCTATTAATAAAATCCACAGATGAATCCAACCTGTTTTGAATAGATTCAACTCTGTTACCGGATACATAAACTACAACATCATCGGCATACGCAATAAAACCTGCACCATTCTTCTCATTAAAGTTGAACAGACTAGGTAGATCACTTAAAAAGATATTAAACAGTATAGGTGAGTTAACTGTACCTTGCTGCAAACCCTCAAGAATGCGAAATTCTAAAGTGGAGAGATTCAAACCATCCCATGTACGGAAGGACTTACCCGAAACCATGTCCCAAATCATGTAAGTCAGCCAAAGAGGGAACCTTTTCTTATTTAGTTTGTAAATCAGTCCATCCAACCACACAGAATCAAAAGCCTTCTCAATGTCGAGAAAGGCGGCTGCGACCAGCTGGCTTCTATCCACCGCCATATTCAAATCCGAAACTAATTTATGGATTGCGTGTGTAGTTGAATGTTGGTGACGAAAACCAAATTGGTAAGAAGGAATGATCTCATCACTATCACAGATAGCCATTATTCTATTATTTATAATAGCCTCAAAGACCTTACTAATAGCGGGCGTGAGACTAATAGGACGGTAACTAGCTGGTTCTCCAGGATTTTTCCCTTTTTTGAGGATAGGGAAGACCTTTGCTGATTTCCATGCTGTCGGAAAATAACATAGATTGATTGCGTTATTGAATAATATAGTAAGCGCAACAATGACCCTTGCCGGAAGATGTTTCAGGCAAATTGGGGGAATGCCATCAAGACCACTAGAGGACTTGTTTGGGAGTTTTAACAAAATAAGAGCCACTGAAGGAGGGTTACAGAATGGGTGGACCAAATCGACCTCAGTATTAGGGGAATCTGCCGGATTATTTTCACTGAAATTAGATAATGAATTTTCATTAACTCTGAAATCTGTGAAGCCTTGTTTAAATAAAACGGTAGAATTATCAACCAGCTCTTTAAGACGCGTGTCAGAATTGAGATACCTGGGGGAATTTATTGATTCATAGTGTGCTCCAAGAATGTTAAGCTTATCGTAAGGAGTAGTAAATATGTAATTATCGCCATCCAACCCCGCTTCATTCAGATCACAGCCACTGTTGGCTAGCAACGTCACATTGTCACGATGCACTTGAAGTCTATTAATCCCTAACTGTTGTTTAGGACGGAAGATAGAGTTAATTTGGGGGAAAAAGGTATCGGAATTTCTAAAATTGATATTCTTGATCACGTTGCTCCAATATTTGTCAATTGCGCTTTTGAATTCAGCTTTAAGTGCACAAACCAGAGTCTTAAGGGCAATTTTGGCATTTTTTGTGATGGACCAATGCGACTGGGGGTCCAATATGTGAAGTCTGTGTAATAATGATACTATTGTTTTTTTGTCCTGTTGAAGTTTCCTGATTTTACGATTAATATATCTTAAAGTGTTGCTACGTGCTTTGAATAATGGAACCGAGCTGTTAATTGAATCAGAGATAATTTCATTGATATAGAGTAGACCATCATCAATTTCCGCAATGGACAAGTTCCGATCACAGGGAATATTCCTACAAAAAGTTCTGTCTATTTTACTCGAAAAAACATCCCACTTGGCGTTACGAAAATCGTAACGGTAAGGACCCATTGCAGTTTGTAATAGAGGGACACCCCCTCCTACCAATTCAAAAGTCAGAGATAATGCAAGATGATCGCTATCATATGGTAGAGTGGCAGCCTTACCCCCTATTCCATTTAGAAGTTTCAATCTAGAATCAGCCAGACATATGTCTAAATAAGTTTGTGCCGGTTTGAATGTGGGTACCGCCGGAGTGATTAAATTCAATTTGTAATCAATATCTATTAAAGGCACCCACTGACCAAGATATCTGCCTCTGGGGTTGTTAGCTCTATCGCCCCAGACCTTCCTTCTGGCGTTTAAGTCTCCAGCTATAATATAGAAAGTGTTGTTATTAAACAACTTGAGATTAATAAATAACTTATCTAGTTCTTCTATAAATAACTGTCTGTTATCGTTTCTGGCATAAGCGCTCACTAAAATTAAGGTATTGCCACCTGTAATTTTAATTTTTATTATGGAATGCTCTAGAATTTCATTCGGAATAATGGATGGGAGGAAGCATTCCTCGAAATCTATATTTTTCCTAATTAAGATAGCAGTACCTCCACCTTGAATCGCATTAGGTCTATCGTTTCTGATAATATTGTAATCTTTAATAGTTAATTTGTGCGAATGATTTAGTTTCGTCTCAGAAATAAAAATAACATCGTGTTTATAATCATCGAGGAATTGGAGAAGTTCCAACCTCCTGTAATTTGCAACTAAAGAGTTAGTGTTAATGGCTGCTACTCTAATTTGATTAATGATATTAACGTTGTTAGACATTGTCCTTATTAAAGATAGTATTGAGAATAAACTCAATTTGTGTAGTATTCGCAGCAATTTGTGAGGCGAGTGTTTGAAATTGCTTTGACATCATAGCGGCTAGTTCTTCTTTCAGACTGGATGCCCAACTGGGAGGAGATGCATTGTTGATGTTGACATTTTGATGAAGAAGATTTCCAGAAGGTGTAGATGGGAAGGGGGTTCCTCTGGTATGCGTTGGTTGCGAGATTAATCCATTGAATGTTTGTGCTTGAGGTTTAGTGTTGTTAGCTGCTTGAGCGTACGATAGATTCTCTCTGACTGAATGAGAAATCTTGTTAATATTCAATAATTTGGATTGGAGTCTGGAAGTTTTAAACTCTTTCTTTTTGGCCAATGCATATTTTAGGAAGGGGCATCCTTTATATGAAGCCGGATGTCCAAATTGGTTGCAATTAGCACATTTAAGTGCTGGTCTATCTTCTTGAGCATTAATATTGCATTCACCAGGAGCATGTGATTGGGCACATTTGACGCATCTGAATGGGAGACGACAATTTTTGCTTGCATGACCTAAGCGTTGACAATTTTTACATTGGAAAAGATCTGGCTTTCTGAGATGCTCCCATTTAGCTCTTTGATAAGCTATTGCCTTGATTTTGAATAGCTCAGCTGTTTTACTATCACTTGACAATTGAATCAAAAAATGATGCTTATTCGGTTGGTTTTTATCGAAAATGAATTTAGTAAGGCTAATAATCTTAACGCCAGGGATATTTAAATCCACAATTTCGTTCTTGATATCTTCAGTATCGAAGGATCCTCTGATGCCTTTAAGCAGAATAGATTTGGGCTTAAGGTGTTTCGGTGTATAGGTATAGTATTGAATTTTCTGTTCATCAAATTTGGAACAAATAGTTGTGTAATGATCTATATTATTAATGTAGACCGAGTGTGCTCCTATGTCAGTTTCCTTGATTAAAAAGGACGATTTGGGAACATTCAAGGAAGAAATAATTTTAATAATCTCGTTCACTGATGATTTTAAGATATTTATAGGTGGTGGTTTCATAACCTTCTTCTTCTGCGACGAATTAGCACGGGATGTGTCTTTTTCTTCTCTAACAATATCCATATCATTTTCTTCTAATAGTGGTGAGAATCGATTTGAAATAATCTCATCTAACTGAGAATTCTCTTGGGACGTTGTAGTTTTATGTGTCTTCTTGGGAAGCTCCCAATTATCAGTTGTCGACATCGTGGTGTGCGAAGTACACGGACCTCCCGCGCTTTCTTCAGGTGGCGTCCCGTTGCCACGCTTACGGGCTGTATTGAGGTTAGGTTTAACCTTCGACGTTTGAGGAGCACCATATTCTTTAAGAAATTCCTTGTGGATTCGATCTAGTGGGATAGATTGAGATTTCCGGGATTTTTGAGGTCTGCTTCTTAGATTGGTATAAACTCCATCATTATCAGTGTTTTCGTCTACAGGCGATAAGCGACGCTTCTCGCCTTGTCCGGAGGGCCCCGACATCTCGGACAAAAACTTGAGATAGGAGGGACTCAGACCACATCCGTACAGAGTATATATAAACTTCACTGAAGCGGATCACTAGCAATTAAAAAACTGTCCACTGAATACACTTTGAAGATATTATTATCTAGTAAAAGGCACAATTAAAGCGGAGCGAGAAAAACACCGACCAATCTGCCACGGCGGTAAACCGGAAGTCATCCCTGCCGAGGTGTGCTTAACCGAACGGGCACAATCGTGAGGGCACACGCTACCGAACGGGCGAGCGCTAATGCAAAAAAATAAATAAAAAAATTAAAAAAACCCGACTGCTTAAAAAAACATTAAAAAAAATTAAATTAATAAAAAAATTAAATTAATAAAAAAAAATTAAAAAAAATTAAAAACCCGACTGCTTAAAAAAACATTAAAAAGATTAAATTAATGAAAAAATTAAATTAAAAAGAGAACTAAAATGACAAAAACAAGACTTAATTTATTTATACATGGTATATTAATTATCATAAATAGGATAATAATAAGTTGACAATTTAAATTAACTCAATTGGCTGCAGGCGGAGGCCTTAAATATTTTGATGCAAATGATTTGATGTAATTACATTCGAACATTTGTACATTCGAACATTACATTACATTCAATATTGTGTATCGCTCTTCGCCCTAATTAGATTCGATGGGTTATTAACAACGCCAATAGTATTCTCCACACGGACAAAGAGAAAAACGTATAAGTCACAAAATACGCTGAAGTTGAAATATCATAATATAAGCATGAATTTGTACTGATATTGTCCACCTCTTTTTGTTACCAGATTGAAGCACTTTCTTTAGTCATTGCGGTACATGCTTGGGGTAGAAGAGCATCAAAATATTTAAGGGGGCCGTCTCATTTTTGTTATGATCCGAATCGATCGAAGCGTCCCCAGTAAACAAACGGACCCTATTGAAACTACTACGATCGATAAAAAGAGTTTGTACATAGGTGACATCTCCAGTCACTCTGTGTAGACTAATTTTTGACGCATAGTTGCCATATGTACTGTTCTCTCTGCCTCTGCCGCGCTGTTGCCACAGAGGTCTCTCTTTTTATCGAGAAGTCTTCAAGGAATGCAGCACGAGAGCTGCGTCTAGCGGCAGAGCCTCACTGAACGTAGCAACAATGAAAGATAGAGAGGTCCGGGATTGTAAAAAGGAAAGATGGAAAGATATCAAACCTGACACAATTTGAACTGTCATTACAATATTACACATAAAATTTATTTGCAGAATTGAAAGCATGTTTCGTTCAAAGTAGTCCGATTTAAATTATTTTCTGTCAATATCGGCAGAAACACTTTTATATTGGTACGATGAAAAATAAAGAAATTCTGTTTGTGCATAATCGATGATACATCGCCGAGCAACTCCAGGCGACAGGTTAGGCGGGTGAGCGATACAATGTCGCTCGGCTCGACAAATAAAGATAAAGTCTCTTTAATTTGATAGTTTATTTTAATAATTTATGAAATAATACTAATTTGCGTATCAATATCCCTTCTAAACTTCGCAATTCTTATTATCTGCTGTCATTCTGTGCAATATTTATGTTTAGTTATTTTTGGCGCATAGATGGATATATATTTCCCGTGGAAATATATTTTGTGAATATTACGTATTATATAGTGCGTTGCGTATTACTCTACGCAAGTTTTTACGTTGAAAATGCATTTATAACATAACATATTATTCTAATCATCTCTTTCACCGGTGCTTTCAAATTTTTGTACTGCGAAAATTAGCAGGTATAAGTCCACCCTTACGTTATGTAATAAATGCATTTTCAATGTTAAAATTTGCATAGAGTAATATGTAACGCACTATATAATACGTAATGTTATCAAAATATATTTCCACGGGAAAAACTTGAAAAAAAAAGTTATGGGTTGCAGGGGACTTGATCCCGGGCCGCTCGTATGACAATCTGACGGGGTACCGTTGTGTCCACGAAACCTTCTTGGATAAAGGTTACTGCAGATGATATATATCTTTATTACTCCTTACGTTAAAAACTATAAAGTCGTGGATCGACTCGCGTGATCGTATGATCCGCGAGTACAAGTGCCATTGCTGGCACTTGTGACCACTGACAGAGTCAGTGGTACCGCGCTTCAAATTTTCACATTTTCTATCGTATCGGCATGAACGTTTCCGTAACATACTGCTGAGATTTTCCAGATGAAAATAAATACACGGTATAAATCGGATTATTTTTAGCATAATCAGGTTAGCAATGTTACATTTATAGTCAATTATCTAGTACCGTTCTAGAAATAAACTGATTTATACCGTGTTTCAACTCATTATAATCTGGAAAATCTAGCAGTATGTTACTAAAAACATTACGTTTTACATTTTATCAATACATAATCGACCGTATGTATGCCTCTCGAACCGAACATTTATGCTAATTTTTCCAGATATTATCATTGCCCATCTTTGTTCTCCAGCCGCTTCGCCGTGATTCATTCAAGCTTCTCTGACGACAGAATAGTAATAGGGGAAATGCGGCAACAGCGCGATTCGACTCTCAATACGTCTCGGCAACTATGTATTTCCTACATTTATCGGCTAGCTTGGACTTCCACCGGTTCTGATGGTACATGGAGCGAATATATCATCAGCGCTGGTGACGGAGAATCCTTGAAGCATAATTCTGTCATTTCTCGAGTTTGTCTCAAAACACGAGTCATAAATTCATTATTATTTCAACGGACGGTGCTTATTAGCGTTCAAACGCACCAGACCCATCTGCACGGATGTCTTCTGCAGGCAACCATACCCGCAAAAGCTTCCTTCATGCCGATTCCGCGACGTAAGTTGGTTGAAACGGTTTGTTTACTACATCGCGTATACGTATAACGCTGGTGCTACGTGGCTCGAATATACCACCAACGCCGGTTACGGAGAAGCCTTGAAGCTTCATTCTGTCAGTTTTCGAGTCATAAATTCATTATTATTGCAACGTACGGTGTTTATAAGCGTTCAAACGCACCAGACCCATCTGCACGGATGTCTTCTGCAGGCAACCATACCCGCAAAAGCTTCCTTCATGCCGATTCCGCGACGTAAGTTGGTTGAAACGGTTTGTTTACTGCATCGCGTATACGTACACGCTTTTCCTAGCTTGTGTGAGCGTACGCACACATTCAAGGCACCGGTGAGACGGCCCCCTTAAGGGGCGAACGGGGTGGTGGCGACGGCTGCGGCGACGGCCGCGGCGATCCCCAATCGCTCGACCACGTAGGCGACGGCGGTGCTGGGGGTGACGGCCCACGTGGTGGCGATGGGGATGGTGATGGGGGTGGGGACGGTGTGAGCCCTAGACATACAAACTCATGGTAAAATATTGATACGAACACCTGATTTAATAGCACTTGGTTTCAACAGTTAAACGCGATAAATGTCAAAATATTGTTATGTACATACCTCGCTACCTCATCGAATCATAAATGGAGGGCGACCTCCAATATCCCATAATTTTTAATAAAAGTACTACACTTCTTTGATGTTTGAAGACAACTGGTCTCGCTGCATCTCCAGGCTCTCGCATGCAAACTCCTATCATGAAATCGAGAAGTGCGTAGCTTTGCAAAAGTACGATGCTGTTGTTCTCCGCATTCATTTTCACAAACTGCACATTTCTTCTTCGTAGACCATCCTTTCCTTATTCACACGCATCTTCTTTCCTTTCTTCTTTGACACATCATGTGACAAGACCACATCACTTTGAATACGTATCGAACGGGTATTGAACGTTTTTGAACGTATATTAAACGGATATTGAACTGCTTCGAACATGCATTGAACGGGTATTGAACGGCTTTGATCGGGTATTGAACGTCTATCATACCACTTTGATCATGCATCGAACGGCTTTGATCGAGTATTGAACGGCTTTGATGCATTCTAAAGCTAAAATCGAGGGAGGGAAAGAGACAACACTACATAGGAGTACAATCGCTTTCGTTCTAAATCTAGCAAGTTTTTAAAACATTCAAATGTAACATCGCGACGTATCTCGCGACTACGCGTAACTTGAGTCCCACCCTCAAGGATAAAAGTCTCGATACATGTTGAATGTAGTATAATATCTTTGTGAACGCTAAATCTTACATCGAATCTTAAAATTAGACAGCGAAAGGAGAAGGAAGACGGGTGAATAAAATGGAGAAATAATATGTGTTTAAAAATGATAATATATTGTTACAAATAACAATGAATGAATAGTAATAGTGAATATGATAGTAATATGAATAGTAATAATAATAAAATAGTATTAATGATAAAATACATGAGATTAGAAAAGAAAAATGGAAAAAAATGGAAAAAAGAAAACAAAAAGAATTTAAATATCCTCCTCGTCGGATGACAATTGCAGGGGTGGCGTCACGAGCCCCTCTTCCATCCATGCGGGGGGCGGCGACCACGGCGACGGCGGTGTTGACTGCCGCAACGGTGGCGGTGATGATGATGACGCCGAGGACGACGACGACATCACCCCCTCGAACTGCAATGGGGGTGATAGGGGCCCGTGAAGCGATGGCTGCGGCCTCCCCACATCGATCCAGGGAGGCGATGGTGGCGATGGGGGCCGCGGCCGTCGCAGGGGTCCCATTTGGTGGTACGGTATCCAGGGCCGCCGCAATCTGGCCGCCATCCTAGGCCCGAACACCAGGCCCGATCGCTGCATATGCACCGCTAGGGGTGCAGCCGCGTAGACGGCAAAAAAGATACGAAAAAGGCGAAAGGCGTCAAGACCAACGTCATAGCCAGAACGATAACTTTCGACGACTACGCGCAATGTTTGCATAGGGAGATCGAAATGATTCGCAGACAATCATGCATACGGTCTAAATTGCAAAAAGTGTACACCATTTCGGAATCTAAAATCGCTCTAAGCCCACACGATGACAAGCGGCATATCGTACCGTTATTTTCATCCTTCATCAGCCCCGGAACCTTCTTATTTACGCGCGGCATATTATATGGATTGTCTGTAGGATAATCGCTCGTGTCGAATCTATCGATATTGTGTTTCATGGACTCGTATATATCATCGCATTGAATGTGATAAATGAGACTATCTGTGTCGGTATATAGAATTTTACAATTTTTTCCATGCTTGGGCGACATGTACTCGTGGTGAAATTCGTACAAACAAATTTTTGATATGTCCAGAATGCACATACCCACATATATCGGCTTGTTGAATTTCACCTCGAGTTTTCGCAATTCAACAGCTATTAAATTTTCCGAAAAAACACTTCTGCTGTGGAAATTAGGTTTCGCGATCATTGCCTCCGCACCATATCGCCCTTCCCAATGTGTCAAAAGTATTACATCCACGTGATTTCGTACATTTTCCATAGTTTTACCAAATACCGCGTTGTTCATCAATTTGTACAAATTTTTTTCAAAGTCATTTGTCGCGCTTGTTCTAAACCGTGTATTGAGTTCGATATAATCGCGGAGCCAGGGAGATTGAGCGAATTGAAGCACGCGGTGTATCTTTGTAATACGAAGACCGTGTCGCGTGCACTGTTGCAGGTTGCGATAATGAATAACGTAACGCTGCTTATCGTATACCGTCGCGAGTAATTTGTCCTGCTTGCAACCAGGTGGTTTGGCACGCGTCGGGCAGAACGGTAGATCGGCATGAGCGTCGTGCAGACGTTGCGGATATTCCAGATCTACCTCAAGAATGTATCCCGTAGGTGAATCGATCGGGATTGAAGACACGTTAAAATTCGCAACATCTTCGACCCATTGAAATTTAGCGTATGGCAGGAGCTGACACATTGCCCATCCATACAAATTGTTCACGTCAAAGTACATCAAGTACGATGACTTTTCCGATGCGTCGTAAGATGACATGTACTTGTTATTGGCATGTGCGTATCTTCCAGAAACATTGACTTAAACCCCCACGTATACCGCGTTCGATAAACATAACCATATCGATGTCTGTGAGCAATTCGAATGTAATTTTAGTATGTTTTAGCATTGCATCCCATGTGAAACCAGGTAGAGTATAATAATGTGCTGAATCTAATCCGTAACTCTTGATACAACTTTCGCGAAAATTTTCAAAAATATCTGCCAATAACAAGACATCTGTTTTCAAATACAAGTCGCTGTATTCGCCCAAGGTTCTAATCTCGAAACGCTGCCAGACAGTCTCGGCGTGCGCGTAATCGCTCTCGGATACAGTCTCACCCGTTAACGAACTGTAGAATGACTCGCGCGGCGGTAAGCATGGGTCCTGCAGTTTGTCCTCGCAATCAAGGTATTCGTACGGAAAAACACCCTTTCGTGTCAATAAATTGAAATCCTCGGTGGATAATGTTTCAAATTGTGATTGTAAAATTTTTAATTGATCTGTGCTAAGAAAGGATGCTAATTTGTCGAGACTGGTGTTGAGAAATTTGTATGACTCGATGAACCGCAATTTAATACAATTTCACGAGTCTGAATCAGCCGTATCTTCGACATTTTTTGTGAAAGAAATATACTTTTCTTTAGTTATGGGTAATACGTCAACGTGACCTTCGAAAGCAATAGCTATTTCCTCGATAATGAAATGTGAATCATAGCCGGATAAATTATGGAAAACTATGGGGATGTAAAACGCGTTTTTATAATTTAAATTGCACTCCGTATGTGCTGGGCCTCTAAACCGTCCGGATAGATGGCAATGATCGTGGACTCGTACATCGCTAGCCTCAAATGGTTTTTCGCAAATATGACAGTGTGTTGCATTGTGAAATGTCGACAACTCTTCGGGAGTTAAATCCAGCATTGGAACATTACTGGACAAGATGGGTTTGACAAAGTTTGCAAAATTTTTCAATTCGTCTACGAACCATGAAACACAATCTGCGTCGCGAAGACATCGATACGTCGAAAGCGATGTATCGTACGAACAATGCATATAATAGGCAATACTGTGTACTTTATGGTACTGATACGCGCATAATTTATCACCCATTCGGTGACTGTCTTCCGTTTTTGCGATGATGCACTCGAGATCTGCGTACACCACGAAAGGGAGCCGCTCCTTCCTGCAATGGTTGTCGAAGTTGAGGAGATTTTTGCCTTCGCTGGGCAGCAGGATGGCGCAGTCATTCATCTTGCCACAGTCCAGCGAATGAAGCTCCAACTTCGCGGCAGATCCGAAATAGTGCATGCATCTGTAAACCCAAAATTTTTTTTATTTAATTTGTTTCGCGAGACATTTCATCATTTTATATACATACCGATCGCAGATGAATTTCTTTTTTTGGTGCCTGCTCAGCTGTGCGCTCACCAGCCGGGACAAATTCTTGATCCACACAAAGTGTCCTACATCGCCGTGCTCTTGATTCGGTGTGTAGAGCAGGTTGACGTGTCGATCCCTTTTTTGGCTAGTGAGGCGCAACGGAAAGACTGTCGACCCTTTCTTCGTCTCGAAGGTGTAGATGTTGATGGAGATTTCATTCAACCGCTCAAATTTTCCAATTTGCCTCAGGGACATTGGGAACTCAATGCCCTGGAGATTTAGCACAGACGTATAGTGCGGGTATGAACTTGGACGCGCGGTGTCTCGTTCCGCAGGATGGAGTGCGGCGACCACTGCCCATGCGAAACACGCATTGTCCGGGGATTGCACATTGATCGTTGCATTCTTCAACAATAAATCCTGTGGCAACTTGAAGTGGCACCCTGCGCGCACCGGATTGTACTTGTTGACATTGACGGTCAGGTTGAGGATTCTCATCAATGCCCATCCGCTGTCGCGTTCCTGGAACTCTTCCAACGATGTCAGGGTGGGTTCGACGACGCTTCGTTGGTACCACTCCTGTAGATCGGATGTGCGGAAGAGTTCGCAGTTCCGGGTGTTGATGCTCTTACTTGCACATTTATCGCCCGCCACAAATTCGCCGTTGAACACTGTGTTCACTTTGAGGTTCCGCTGTTTCCTCAAAGCACCCCGCACATGTTCCAACACAATGGTTCCTGCATCCTGGAGGAAGTTGCGCGGCTCGATATAGTTCGAATTTAGCACGGCACCGGTTAAAACGCGACTATCGAACGCAGCGTCTATTTCGCGCCACAAAAGTCCTGTGCTCGAATGTCCTGCACCATCATGCACAAAACGTCCGCGCAACGAATGTTTCAGCCCTTCGAGCTGCGCGATTCGAGCAACCAATGATTGCCGAACACCGATCGATAATCGAGGACGTTTCACTCGGCTGTGTTCTTCTAAAGAATCGATGCACTCGTTGCACCGTTCTTCCCAGGCGAGGTATTCTTCCCGCGAAATCAATCGTGCGGATTGATCCAATAATTGGCGGATTACTTGCGCGAATTCTTCCATGATCGTAAATGGAATGTAAATGTAATGTCTTTTCCTCGCAACACGTTGCAACGATTTGAGGTTTTGTACAGTTTGGAGCACGCTTTTATGACCGGTGTCATGATTTGCGATCTCTGTCTTACTCTTTTGACGATCCAACCCAACATTCTATGCAGTTTCTGCTGATACAGCCAAATTCTTTCTATGATTCACGCGTATGGCGAATTGGCGCGCAAAAGTATTATATTACATTCAGCACGTGTTGAGACTTTTATCCTTGAGGATTGGGGCTCAAGTTACATACGATATTTCGCTATGCTGCGACGTTAAGATTGAAATGCATTATGGAAAAATCGGATGCTTTAAAATAAAATGCTGCACATGTATACGCAATTCCGTAAATCATATTATGGGTATAGTTGCAACGAGGCATTATTCACCGTGGCTGAATTTTTACAATTTGGCCCCCTCGTGGTAATTGATTGCTCGCGACAAAATGAGTCGATCAAGAATGGCACCGTGGACGTGCGCATAGAATTCGAGTGTAAAGAGAATGTGCCTGCAAATACTACAGCCTACTGTCTGATTCTACACGATAGAGTGGTTGAATACAATCCATTGACAAACATGGTGCGCAAAATAAATTAAATTACCACGCTACTTGCCCGCCCTCTGCTGTATGAAATTCGCAAAAAAATTTCATCGTGAAAATCGAGATGTTTTACGAGAAAGACTGCATTCTCTCGTCTGTCTTGGAAGCGAGTGGACCTCCAAATTGTATCGATAATGGCTGTACCAACGTTCGTTGACATGCAAGGGTTCATCGTTGATGGAAGATTTGTCGTCAAGGAAGTGGCTGTCCTACGAATGGGAACAATTCTCTCGCACTATATTTTTGGGAGTTCGATGCCGCATTATCTTCTTTCGAAATCTGACAAATCAAGCATCCGCTGGTTAACGGCGAAACATCATGGGTTACGCTGGGACGATGGAGAAGTTCCATACAGTATGGCTAAACGGCTAATTTCGAAAGCTGTAGCTGATGCGATCGATGAAGAAGAGGATGACACGTGCCATGTCGTATATGTTAAAGGGCTGCAGAAACGCGACTGGCTTGCGGATTTCCTCGATGAAAGTACGAGAGCAGACGCGGTCATCGAGACGCTGGACATTGACTACGAGGATATCAAATCTCTAAATAAGCTAAATGTAGTTAATACTCTGCGATGTGGTAGACACGCGAAACACTGTGCCATGCAAAATGTATTTAAAATATTCAACTGGTGGTCTAAACACCAGGGAAATTCATAAATAAAATATAATCAATTTTTTAATGCGTATAATTTTCTTCACCCTCACCCAACCCAACCTCATGCGTTTGATGTCCGCTAGATTAAGACGATACTTATGCAGAAGTCGTTCGATACACGATCAAAGCCATTTGATGCACGATCAAAGTGGTATGATAGACGTTCAATATCCGATCAAAGCCGTTCAATACCCGTTCAATGCACGTTCGAAGCCGTTCAATATCCGTTTGATATATGTTCAAAAACATTCAATACCCGTTCGATACGTATTCAAAGTGATGTGGTCTTGTCGCATGATGTGTCTAAAGAAGAAGGGAAAAAGATGTGTGGGAATAAGGAGAGGATGGTCTACGAAGAAGAAATGTGCAGTTTGTGAAAATGAATGCGGAGAACAACAGCATCGTACTTTTGCAAAGCTATGCACTTCTCGATTTCATGATAGGAGGGGGTTTTTACATGTGAGAGCTAGGAGATGCAGCGAGACCAGTCGTCTGTTAATTGTGGAAGGCGAACAGTCTGATTTTTAATCGTTAGACATTTGTGCAATTTGTGTAATTTGTGTGGGACAATTTTTTTCTTGTGCTAGAAAAAATGGGATTAAAACGCATCGCCCCGGAGTATGACTCATTGGTATGTACAATATATTTTGACATTATTCGTCTTTAACCATTGAAATCGAGCGAGATTAAAATCAAGTGGACATGTTAATATCATGGTGTTCTATGCTTTAGTATTCACCATCACCATCGCCATCGCCATCGCCATCGCCGTCGCCACCACCCCGTTCGCCGTCGCCGCCGCCTCCGCAGGTATGTAGTTTGCATTGTTTTGCATGTTTCATGTTTATTATGTTTGATATGTGTCATATTTATTATGTTTGTGTATCTGTTCTAGGACCGTGTGCCTATGATTATAATGGCGCTCATGGCACGGGTTCTGGCAGGGGAGGCTGAGGCTGCACCCCTAGCGGTGCATATGCAGCGCTCGGGCCTGGTATTCGGATCTAGGATGGCGGCCAGATTGCGACGGCCCTGGGTACCTTACCACCAAATGGGGCCCCTGCGACGTCCGCAGCCCCCATCGCCACCATCGCCTCCCTGGATCGATATGAGTAGGCCGCAGCCATCGCTTCAGGAGCCCCTATCACCTCCATGGCAGTTCGAGGGGGTGATGTTGTCGTCATCGTCCTCGGCGTCATCATGACCACCACCGTCGCGGCAGTTAACACCACCGCCGCGGTGGTCGCCGCCCCCCGCATGGATGGAAGAGGGGCTCGTGACGCCACCTCTGCAATTGTCATCCGACGAGGAGGATATTTAAATTCTTTTTCATTTTTTTCTTTTGTTATCTCATGTATTTCATCCTTATTAACTATTTTATTATTACTATTCATATTACTATTATTATATTATATTCACTATTACTATTACTATTCATTCATTATTTGTAACAATATATTATCATTTTTAAACACATATTATTTCTCCATTTTATTCACCCGTCTTCCTTCTCCTTTTGCTGTCTAATTTTAAGATTCGGTGTAAGATTTAGCGTTCACAATGATATTATACTACATTCAACACATGTCGAGACTTTTATCCTTGAGTTCGAAGCCGTTCAATATCCGTTTGATATACGTTCTAAAACGTTCAATACCTGTTCGATAAGTATTCAAAGTGATGTGGTCTTGTCGCATGATGTGTCAAAGAAGAAGGGAAAGAAGATGCGTGTGAATAAGGAAAGGATGGTCAGCGAAAATGAATGTGAAGAACAACAGCATCTCACTTTTGCAAAGCTACGCACTTCTCGATTTCATGATAGGAGTTTGCATGCGAGAGCCTGGAGATGCAGCGAGACCAGTTGTCTTCAAACATCAAAGAAGTGTAGTACTTTTATTCAAAATTATGGGATATTGGAGGTCGCCCTCCATTTATGATTCGATGAGGTGGCGAGGTATGTACATAACAATATTTTGACATTTATCGCGTTTAACTGTTGAAACCAAGTGCTCTTAAATCAGGTGTTCGTATCAATATTTTACCATGAGTTTCTATGTCTAGGGCTCACACCGTCCCCACCCCCATCACCATCCCCATCGCCACCACGTGGGCCGTCACCTCCAGCACCGCCGTCGCCTACGTGGTCGAGCGATTGGGGATCGCCGCGGCCGTCGCCGCAGCCGTCGCCACCACCCCGTTCGCCGTCACCGTCACCGCATCCACAGGTATGTAATACTTTGCATTGTTTTATGTGTTTCATGTTTATTATGTTTAATGTGTCAGTATTATATTGATGTGTCTGTGTTCTAGGCACCGACGTATGGGGCTGCGCGGCTGCGGACATATGGGGGTGCGCGGGTGCGGTTGCACGCACCGCGGTCGGGGGCCCTGCGGCGGTCGCGGTCTTGTAGGGGTGTGCGGGTGCGGTCGGGGGCCCTGCGGCGGCCGCGCCCCCTGCCCTCACCATCGTCGCCACCATCACCCCCGTCACCTCCATCACCCCCCCTCGCCCGCCAATAGTTTTTATATTCTTTTATATTCTTTACTTTTATATTACATTCTATTTTATATTACATTTCTATTTACTTTTATTTTTATATTTTATATTTTATATCAATTTATATTTGTATTATTCAATCTTTTTTTATGTAACAATATATATATCTTAAACGTATATTCTGTCTCCATTTTATTTACTCGTCTTCCTCCTCGCCTCCTAATTCTAAGATTTGTAGACACTGCATAAATCTATTTCATTCTTCGCGCCGCATGTCACATAATGGTTTGGAAAAATATTTGGGGGTGGGCCAAGGTCATTCTCTCGCTCGGAAAAAATTTCCGGTGGTGGATCGGGGTTTAAAAAAGTTCTCGGGGGTCATTCACTCCCTCTAAAAAGTTTTCGGCGGTGGGTCCGGTCTACGCGGCGGCTCGGCCTGGAGTGATCCCCTCCATCATCGCAGCTTCCCCCACTCCGCGGCTCGTGCGCGCGCAACCGGTTTTTCTCTCCCCGCAGGCCCCGCGCCCATGTTTCCCTCCGCCGCGCTCCCCCGCGCGCCCTCACTTCCCCCCGCCCCCGCGCTCCCCTCAGAGGACCTGCGTTGGAATCGGCCTTACCATACTACTATCTCGCCACTCCATAAATTTTTTATATACCATCTCGTACTTTGTTTTCGATTTTGATGGCAGCAAAATTGCTTCTATCGCTTTTGCAGCTTCTGCAAGTTCGGGGGGCGTGTTGTATCCCGTATCACTACAATCTCGTCACTACTCATTTTACCTTGCAATTCAATCTTTTAATAAAAAGAGGTGCTATGACAGTTGTAATATACGATAAAACACACATGATCGATAACGATTAGTCGAACAACTGCATCTTCATACCACAGGGTAACTCCAAACTCCAGTTTCCTTGGGAGGAAAGTAAGAAATTGCGAATACGCATGCGCGTAAAGTCATTTTCATGCAGGTGTTGAAAAAAATCTATAAATGCTATAATTCTTTTATAAACATATGACGCTTTCTTTTTTATCTAATTATACATCAAATTATCTTGTTTATCAACAAGAATTGTCTGAATCATTTTTTTAAAACATAAATTTGGACACAAGTATATTTCAATTTAATACTTTCGTACATGCTTTTCTTCGTAATTGTTATTCCACGATTGTAAAAATTTATCAATATAAACTAGAGATCAGTACTAACAATACGTATATTTTGGAATGTGTCACTAAACGATTTTATTTAGCTACGATCCCCTATTCGTTCGTATGTTTGATTGAAATCTGGAAACTCAATTGTAATCCACTTCCAACCATCCAATTGTCTGAAACCTTTGCAGGGGTGCGTAGTTTGGATGACAATACAAAATTATGAAAAAAACTCCAAGGGGGTGAAAAAATTACCCAGTCACCGATAAATTAGAACCCATAACATCAAATCCAATCAACAATCAACAACTCGCGTTCTTTACGAACTTTTAGCACTGTGGGGTTCAAGCAAACTGTTAAACTGCATACAACAATAAAAGATATTTGTAAAGAAGTTTGAGCTGTGAAATGTAAATCTACGAACACTAAAAACAAAAAATAAAAAAATTTATAATAAACGATTCTATTAAAAATGCATTAAGAACTAAAAAAATAATTATTTTCTTATACTACAATTTCGATGGTGTATTTCCATTTTAAAGAAAATGGAACAGGATATCTCGCAATAAATTCATTTCGACACTTGATGCTGTACTAAATTGATTCATATTCTGCTACAAAATGTTCTGCTCCACGTTTTTATTTAAAGTTAAAAAACATCATCGAAATTGTAGTACAAGAATAGAAGTATTTTTTAGTTGTCAGTGCCTTTTTGACAAAATCGTTTAACAGAACATTTTTTTATATATTTTTTTGTCTCTAATCAAGTTACAGTCATCACAATAAATCAATCCAACTTCATTGGAGAATTGAAATTCGACATTCCAGCTTTCGCCCCCTTGAAATGGACAATTACAGATAAAAAAGTGTGTACAGTGACTCGCAGCCATAATCGTACACTCTTTAAAATCGCATAACTTTTTTAGAATTGGTTCAAACGACTTGAGTTTTTTTTTAAAAGCTAGAAAGATTAGTTTGCCAACTGATGTGTTTCGTCGTTTTCAACAAAAATGCAACTGGTCGGAATAGCGAAAAAAATAGTAAAGGTCGTTTTTTCAATTTTTTTTGTGAGCCTGTAATGAAAATTCAAAAATCCCGTTTGTAGATTGAAGTATATGCAGCATGTATTACTTCAATCTACAAGCGGGTTTTTTTAATTTTCATTACAGGCTCAAAAAAAAAATTGAAAAAACGAACTTTACTATTTTTTTCGCTATTCCGACCAGTTGCATTTTTGTTGAAAACGACGAAACACATCAGTTGGCAAACTAATCCTTCTAGCTTTTAAAAAAAAAAACTCAAGTCGTTTGAACCAATTCTAAAAAAGTTATGCGACAAGAGTGTACGATTATGTCTGCGTGTCACTGTATTTTTCGAAGAATTCAGTATTGTCTCGTTAGCGGATCGGTTAGGTGTACACGATGTGGACTTTTTGTTATCCCCACCACTTCTGTCTCACTCTTGTCCGGCGAAGGCGAGAGCGAGGAAGAGGCACTGAAAGCGAGCGAGAACGGTACGAGACAGATGACGGGATGACGTTTTGTCTCGCTCCGTCTTTCTGACGCCTGACACTCCGTCCTTTGGCGTTCGCGGCCGTCGTGCAGACAAAGTATTCCATCTCGCTCTCCCCTTCGACCAGAAAGAAGCGAGAAACAAATACTGGGAATTAGGGAATCTTGTCCATTGACGGTCTTCCTACAATTTTCCCAGGTCGCTCATTACGAAATAGGACGTAAGCAGTGTGGATCTGTAACACATTATGAAATACATTAAGAAATAGGGTTGTTTTATAAGCGTACAAAATTTTAATGTAGATGTATAAGCTGTTAAACTTTACCTGAAATATGTTACTTATTCCATTTGTCCTGGCATTACTGTCCCATACAACAGGTTTGCAGTAATTTGGCAAGAGGTCCGCCTGTAACAAATGATCGCAGACATTTCGCTAAGTTTGGTATAAAAGTAAAAATTTGTTTCAATAATTCGTCGAACATTATGCATACCTGCGACGCCCGTACATATGCATCAGCATTTTTTTTTTTTTTTTTAGGGGGAAAATGCTTTATGCATACCCCGGCTACAGTATTGCCGGGGTTATGTGGGACTCCCCGGTCTCCGGTATACCCACTAAAAACCCCCTCTAGGTGCTGCCTTCTCATTCCGGTCCCCTTGAATTCTGTCTATCTGCTCCTGTAAACTTAGAAATATGTCTGAAAAAATTAAAGGGTGAATTAAATTTAATATTTCCTTCGTCACTTTCTTAGGAATGTGACGGCGGCGTCGATCGACTCGCGTGATCGTATGATCGGCGAGTAAAAGTGCCATTGCTGGCACTTATGACCACTGACGGAGTCAGTGGTCCCGCGCTTTACAACGCGGTGCGACGCCGGACCGTTACAACAGTTTCACTATTTTCGGCTGGAGACCTTTTTCGCTTTTTCAAGCTTTTCGGTTTTTCTTTCGCTCTCTTCGCTAATATAAATTGTGGCTCCCGAATAGGCATGCACCTGTTGTGCCGACTATCTATTAATTCGAGTAGCATGCATTCTAAATAAAATTGAACCAGTTTTGGCTCCATTTCTCTTTTCCAAAACGCATCATCTCTCTCTACTTTTATAGATTTCAGCCCCTTCGGGGTCCAAAGGCAAAATATACAGTACTTTCTGTCAGTAATATGTAACTGACCTTGTACTTGATAATAATAGTGATGCGTTTTGCTCATTGAAATACCTGTTTTACGTGTGAACATGCGCCGGACAGCGGGTACTTTTTCCATAGCTTCTTCCGGCGTAAAGTTCTCCGCTGATTTGGGGCATTTAATTTCCAAAATACCCTCTTCACCGATGATTCCATCCGGTGAAGCTCCTAAGAAGGGGATGCAGCTGTCGATGATAATTCCACATTCCGCAATATCTGTGTATTGCTTCTTCAATTCTTCGCGAGCAATTTTCTCGCATTCTTTCCCGTATTCCACCGCGGATGCAGGAATTATCTTCGGATACAGAAATGATTTGACTGCATTTGCGCAAAGCGTGTGAGGTCGGCGACGGCACACTTGTCCAAAATTGGATGCTGTCAACAATTTGGACCTGTACTGCAACCATCTGCGGTTCTTTGCTTGTCCGATTGTTTCATCTTCAATGGCATGTCTTTTCTCTTGCCAGTCACTGAGCATTTGTATATACTTTTCCCGCTCCAGTTCATACATTTCGGATAGCATGTCTGGCTTCTGTGCATTTTGTCCATAATCAGAATCTTTCTGCGAGGGCAAATGCTTGCGTGCATATCGCGCAGCCTTCGTTTCCTTCTGTTTTGCAGCTCTCTTTTCCTTTTCTTTCTTTTTCTTTTCTTCCATTTGGCGCACAACCTCGGGCGTTTTCTTCTTCATAACCGCATCCAATCGCGAGTGCACTTGCTTACTGTTGTACTCCACGACAGCAGCAGCACATCTCCCTGCATAGGATCCTCTTTCGGCGAAATTTAATCTTTTTCCGCCAGTGTACTTGGCAATTAGTCCGTTCACACTTTCCACAGCGTTATTAGTAGTATTATAGAGTAAGCTCTCCGCATGAGCTAATAGTGAACGAAGTATTTCTTTTACGTCCTGGTACACTCCAATTTTCATCAAGTCTGGAACGATGTTTTTCTCATTCTCTTTATTGTTTCCATCGCAGCAATATTCTAGTCTTGCACACTCTGCGTGTTCACCAAACACGTGGCTTGGAACATTCTGTATGTCGCCATACAAATTCTTCGTTTTCTCGTCGATTGATACATTCTGATTGTATCTAAACTTTGCGGCTTTCACGATGTCCGTGCGCATCCGGCGAATGCTACTTTCCACAGTTTGTCTCAATGGTCCAGATGTGGTCTTTTTTACAATCGCTTTCATTCTTGTGCAAAAGTTTCGCAACAAATGATTCGTGTATTCAATCTTTTTTA
Source organism: Andrena chrysosceles (assembly GCA_963855975.1). Classification (NCBI taxonomy): domain Eukaryota; kingdom Metazoa; phylum Arthropoda; class Insecta; order Hymenoptera; family Andrenidae; genus Andrena; species Andrena chrysosceles. The sequence continues at coordinate 56,054,311 of OY979767.1, read as the reverse complement.
CACGAATCTGTCTCTTGTATGGGTCCGCATCAATAATCTTCTTATACACACTACTGTCCCCATCAGCAATCAGTGTAGAATAAACGAGCCCACGTTTTTCTACGCTAGTGTTGAATCCTTCTACTATAACATCGCTTTCCATAGCAGTCGATGCTCGAGATGTGTTCCAGTTTTTGAAACATGTGTGCTTTCGGGGTTCTTTCTCGTTTTTCGCAGCAATCCGACAAATTCTGCAAACTTTGTTTCGAACGCCGTAAAATAAAACTTTTTTCGTGTGATAGCCAACTATCACGCCGACTCCAGACGCAGAATCGTAACATCCACTGCGGTAGGATCTCTTCATTCAGATTCCGTCGGCCACAACGGGGATGTGAGGAGTCCCTGATCCGGGAAGAACGTCGCCTCTTTCAATCGCTAAACGTTTTTCTTCTTCAGCCACTGCCAACATCTCTTCTTCTGCAGCGGAAATTGCGGACTTGACGAATTCATCGTGATTCTTCACAAAGTCTCTCTTCGACATGCAACGTATGTTCACTCCCGCCAAAGTGTGTTCCAAGTGGGCATAACTGCCTTCGCATAAAATTGTTGCATTAACGGCGCCCTGATTGTAATCCACTTCTTCGGCTTCGTCTGATTGATTGCAGATTTCATCTTTGTAATGGCATAAAGTGCATAATACGCTGAAGATGCTCTTGAAGCCACACCGTTTCACACCAGTTATTCGTAGGTGTTCAATGCCGCAGTCTTCCCTATGTTTTGCATGTTTACCTATTTTCTGCAATTGAGCAAGCACATTTTGAAAATTCATTACATCGTTGGTATTTAGGAGACGCGATTGCTCTTGCGGCTCGTTCTTCGCAACTTTTTCTATAACGAAGTTCTTCTTCGTTACTTTCAACATCAAATTCTTGAAGCGCCTCTTCAGTTTCTCCCAAACTGGACGTATCAGTGTCTTCATCGGATGGCGAGTGCATTATCTCTTGGTACGTATGATTTCGTCCATCGGATGTTGATGGTTCCTCTACCATATGTTCCTCGGCCACTTCTTCTGAATGTCCCACGGCAGTGTCGTCTGCCGTTTTTTCGTTTTCTTGTTTCTTCTGAAGGGTTGAAGACCTTCTCTTTTGGCGATTTACTTTCCGTTTCAAAAATCTCCTTGCGGACGGACGTAATTTTCGCGGACGAAACGGAGAATTATTGTCCATATCTTCTTCTACATCCTGCATATTCACATTTAGAGTGCCACTCATTCTACACCAAACCAACAAACACAAACACAAACACAACGCAACACAACTCAAAATCCTACTGCCCGTTACAAAAAACGTAAACGCGAACCGTGAATGTGAAACGTGAATCCGAAGATTCGTCTGTGGTGCATTCTGCAACAAATGACGCTCTACGTTGAGCCCGTATCGTGTTCAGAATCCTAATTTCGAGTGTTCGTTTCTCGCTTCTTTCTGACCGAAGGGGGGAGCGAGATAGAACGCTTTGCATGCGCGGCGGGTATGCGCGACGGCCCGAGTGCTCAGATAGAATCGTGACTACTCGACGCATGGGCGCGACGGTCAGATAGCTAGGCACGGCACGAGTCTTTTTTGCGCCCCAGGCGAAATTGTCCACTTGAGCCCTTTATTATAATACATTTATTTGAGATTATTAGTGACCTTACTCTGAATTTGTATTCGTAGTTTAAAACAGTTGCAGTACAATTTGTAGTATGTCATTTAAAAATTTATTTTCAACAATACCAACAATGAAAAGACCGTTTTGCACTTGTTGTCAACCTTAGGCCCTAGCAGTTGCCTAATTTTGCAGAGTAAAGTCATAAATAATCTCAAATAAATGTTTTATAATAAAGGGCGCAATTTGACAAGTTCGCCTAGGGCGCAAAAAAGACTTGAACCGGGCCTGCGTCAAGATATTGCGAAGCGGTTCCCGTGCATCCGTAAGTGCCTGCAACCATCGCGCACGCAAAGGACGGAGTGTTACGGCGCTCGAAAGACGGAGTGAGACAAAACATCCACGCGTCGTCTGTCTCGTACCGTCCTCGCTCGCTTTCAATGGATCTCGCTCGCTCTCGTTCCATCTCGCTCTCGGCTTCGCCGGACAAGAGTGAGACAGAAGTGGTGGGAATAGCGACAAGCCCGTATCGGGTGCACCAAACCGAGCATATACGGAGACAATACCGTATTTAGGAGCCCCGCGACTATCCCCACAATTTCTTGGAATTCTTTGGTCGAAAGTGAGAGAATTCGGGAACGAGCGAGAGCGGACAAAAGAGTCACATGTAGTTGCCGTCGGTTACGGAAGAGAGAAAGCATGTTACTTTGTCTCGCTTCGTCGTTCACGTGCATCGTACCCTCCAGAGTTGGGCAAAAGTTTATCTAAATATACATCTGAAATAACGAACAAAAGGTAAATAATTTTTATTCGTTATTCGAGGCTCGAATACACGATGCACGTGAACGACGAAGCGAGACAAAGTACCATGCTTTCTCTCTTCCGTAATCGACGGCAAGTACGCGTGACTCTTTTGTCCGCTCTCGCTCGTTCTCGGATTCTCTTACTCTCGAACAAATAATTCCACGAAATTATGGGGATAGTCGCCGGGCACATAAATAACAATGAATTGGTGGGGCTCCAGCTACTGCTGATGGAGGGCGAAACACCTACTGGAGCGGTGGTTATGTGTGCGTGATCGCGCCGGCGCAGTTCATGCACCCATTACCACTGCTCTTGTAGATGCTTCCCCCTCCATCAGCGATAGCTGCAGCGCGCCGTCCCTGCCAGTCAGTCCGTTGCGAATAGACTGAGAGAGAATGGTGAATCCAGAAATTGTAAGTATTATATTGTATACTATTATACAGAGTGACTCTCTAGCTAGAGTATTCAAAGGTGATGCCGCCAATAAGCCCCGCCTCGCTGAGTTTCGTGAATTTCGACGTTCGTGCCGAGATTCACTACGGTGTATTAAAAAATTCTTTATTCTTCATCGCATCGATATGGCAGTGATACCAATGAATTCCTGGTGTTCTCCCGATTAAAATCCTGTCATGTAAACCGGACAATTATTAACGAAGTTAGCGTGGTACCATTTTCATCGGCACGACATCGATTGATGCCATTTTCGCAAAAATCTGTTGAGAAATGCAGAACGTGGAATTCGTCACTTCCACGTAACTGATTGCGAGCGAGGAACGGTTTATTGGCGGCATTGTAGACCGAGAGCTGGCTATGTAGGGGTCAACGTGACTCGATGCAGTCACAGTTCTTATTGTTGGATTAGTGTTTGCGAATGCGAAATCGCCGGTCTGCCGAGTGAGTCCGGAGAACTAACGCGGGGGTGGACGGTCAAACAGGTAAAATTTCCAGCGTAATAACGTCATTCTTGCTGTTCTGAAATTTCATATACTTATTGTTTACGCATTTAATGAACGATATGCAAAATGGCAGACCACCAAGTGGGGGATAAGACCTTGGCAGACGTCGATGAAAAGCGCGATACGTGGCTTGCGATAGTGCAAGGGAGAAATATACATCTGTTTCTCCTTTGCCCTAGTGGGACCGCCGTCGGTCGCATATTGGAACGGCAGCCGCCATTAGGGCCCACTTGGTGGTCTGCCATTTTGCATATCGTTCATTTAAATGCGTAAACAATAAGTATAAGAAATTTCAGAACAGCAAGAATGACGCTATTACGCTAGAAATTTTACCTGTTTGACCGTCCACCCCCGCGTTAGTTCCTCGGACTGACGCGGCAGACCAGCGATTTCGTATTCGGCAACACTAATCCAACAATAAGAACTGTGACTGCATCGAGTTACGTTGACCCCTATGTATCCAGCTCTTAGACTATTGTCTTTGAGGACTCTAGCGAGAGAATCACGCTGTACAATCTTACTATTTGCCAAAAATAATACATTCATCATTTCATTTCCAGATGAAAGATACGGTCCCGACCCCATCGGCGGGAAGTGGAGGGGGGAGGAGGAGAGAAAGAGTGAAAAATCTAAGGAAAGAGAGAAGGAGGAGAAAAAGGAGGAGAAGAAGGAGGATAGAGAAGAAAAGCTGGAGAAAGCTATAGTGAAAGTAAGTTATGTTGAAATTATGTGTGTGTACAGTATTGTCTCCGTATGTGTTCGCTGGTCGGGCCGGCGTTGAGCTCCTGTCGTGAACAGATCTCTAATTCCGAGTGTTCGTTTCTCGCTTCTTCCTGGCCGAAGGGGGGAGCGAGATGGAACGCTTTGCCTGCGCGACGGCCGCGAACGCAAAGGACGGAGTGTCAGGCGTCCGAAAGACGGAGCGAGATAAAATATTATCCCGTCGTCTATCTCGTACCGTCCTCGCTCGCTTTCAGTGGCTCTCGCTCGCTCTCGCCTTCGCCGGACAAGAGTGAGACAGAAGTGGTGGAGATAGCGACAAACCCGTATCGTGTGCACCAAACCGAACACATACGGAGACAATACTGTATTATTATTGAAAGTGGTATAAGTCGATCTGTAGCTAAAAAATCGTTTATTTTCTTTGACATTTTTATTGATTATTATTCCATAATAAAATTACACAAGTTTATAGTTTTAAAAACATTACCCGATTTGATTTACGGATGCGAATATTTTGTTGATTCAAAAGCATACCCTTAAATATCCCAATGTATGAATAAATGGACTTATACCAGTTTAAGAAATAACGGCTCATATGTAGGCGTAGAACTAGAAAATGTAATTTTTATGATACTGTTTCAGATGAAAAAAGAGATCAAGCGCCTGAAATATGGCGAGGGGGGGCGCCGTGGAGGCCGCCGAGGAGGCCGCCGTGGAGGCCGCCGTGGGGGCCGCGGCGGCAACCCCATAATTAATAATAATTTTTAAATAAAATCTAATTTACTTTTGTATAAATAAAAAACTATTAATTGGTCAATGATTGTTCATTTTCTTTGTTTCAATGGAATATAAAATTTTTACATTTTCTATCGTATCGGCATGAACGTTTCAGTAACATACTGCTGAGATTTTCCTGATTAAAATGAATTTACACACGGTATAAATCGGATTATTTTTAGCATTCTTAGATTAGAAATGTTTCGCATATATATTTAATTATCTAGTACAGTTCTAGAAATAATCCGATTTATACCGTATTTGAATTCATTTTAATGTGGAAAATTTCAACAGTATGTTACTGAATATTGAAAACGTGACATTTTACATTTTATCAACACTGTATGCCTCTCCAACCGAGATTACAAGCCGCCGCCGAACAGCCCAAGTCCTCGCTGGTCGGGACCGGGGCGGCGCACAGTGGGCCAAAGGGACGAAGTTTGTTTCAAAATCAAAGAACTTTTGATAGAAATGGGATAGAGCGATGATTTTTTTTACATTATAGCTGAAAGATTACGGAATAAGGGAAAATAAATGAAATTATGGTACGAACGTTTTTTACCTTTGAAAATCTGTGTTGAACTTGAAATTTGACAACAAAATTATGTTTTATCCAATACCATGTTCGGTTAGAATTTTTTCTTAACATGTTGGACTTAATTTCCTATAGATTTTGTCGCGCTGATTTCTAATCCGTTCGCAAAATTTGTCTATTATCTCAGGATTTTGGAAAAAATCGATTTCAAGTTTAAAAAAATTGAACACAGATTTTCAAAGTTAAAACACGTTCGTACCATAATCTCTCTAATTTTCTCTTATTCTGCAATCTTTCAGCTTTAATTTAAAAAAAAATCATCGCTCTATCTCATTTCTATCAAAAGTTCTTTGATTTTGAAACAAACTTCGTCACTTTGGCCCACTGTGCGGCGTTGAGCCCGCATCGCGAACAGAGTCCTAATTCCCAGTGTTCGTTTCTCGTTTCTTCCTGGCCAAAGGGGGGAGCGAGATGGAACGCTTTGCCTGCGCGACGGCCGCGAACGCAAAGGACGGAGTGTCAGGCGTCCGAAAGACGGAGCGAGACAAAACAACATCTCGTCGTCTGTCTCGTACCACCCTCGCTCGCGTTCAGTGCCTCTCGCTCGCTCTCGTTCCATTTCGCTCTAGCCATCGCCGGAGAAGAGTGAGACAGAAGTGGTGGAATAGCGAAAATTCCACATCGTGTACACCAAACCGAGCCCGTAATGAGGCAATACTGTAGTATCTTTTATTTGAGTTTATCCAGATATTATCTTTGCCCATCTCTGTTCTCCAACCGCTTCGCCGTGATTCATTCAAGCCTCCTTGATGGCAAAATAGTGATAGGGGAAATGCGGCAACAGCGCAATTCGACTCTCGATACGTCTCGGTAACTGCGTCTTTCCTACATTTATCGGCTAGATTGGACTTCCAACGGTTTTGATGGTACAAGGCACGAATATACCATCAGCGCCGGTAACGGAGAAGCCTTGAAGCTTCAGTCTGTCATTTTTCGGGCTGTCCTGAGTACACGAGTGAAAAAATCCTTATTATTACAACGTACGGTGCTTATTAGCGTACAAACGCACCAGACCACCCTGCACAGATGTTTACTGAAGGCAACTGTACCCGCAAAAACTTCCTTCGTGCCGATTCCAGGACGTAAGTTGTAATTTACGGTTTGTTTACTACATCGCGTATACGCAGGCCCGGCGGAACCGTGCGCCGCACAAGGGCGCCAGTCGAATGGGACGCTAAAAAAACTAGATCGTACGCTTAATAATAAAGGAATCTAACATCCCACATAAACTAAATATAAATGTAATTCTTTTAAACATATTAAATAGAAAACAAGTGCAAAAATTTGGGGAAACCAAAAATTTTTTTGCACAAGGGCGCCAGCTAACCTCGCGTCGGCCCTGCCTATACGTCACGCTGGTGCTACATGGCTGCAGTGCACCATTAGCGCCACCAACGGAGAAGCCTTGAAGCTTCATTCTGACAGTTTTCGAGTCATAAATTCATTATTATTTCAAAGTTGGGTGCTTATTAGCGTTCAAACGCACCAGACCACCCTGCAGAGATGTCTACTGAAGGCAACTGTACCCGCAAAAACTTCCTTCGTGCCGATTCCAGGACGTAAGTTGTAATTTACGGATTGCTTGCTACACGCGTATACGTACACGCTTAACTTAGCTGGTGTGAGCGTACGCACACATTCAAGGCCCGGTGAGACGGCCCCCTTAAGGCCTCCGCCTGCAGCCAATTGAGTTAATTTAAATTGTCATCTTATTATTATCCTATTTATGATAATTAATATACCATGTATAAATAAATTAAGTCTTGTATTTGTCATTTTAGTTCTCTTTTTAATTTAATTTTCTTTTATTAATTTAATTTTTATAATGTTTTTTAAGCAGTCGGGTATTTTAATTTTTTTATTCGTATACATGTTACCGCCGCTCGGCCTTCGTTGCCGAGATATTTGCCAAAAACTATCGGTATTATTGTTTTGCATTCTGCCCATACCTATACTCGAGCTCATTTTAGAAGGAACTTATTCGCGCATGTAGAATGAGCTCATTGGCTCCGAGGAATCGTTTGTTTGGGGTATAGCCAATAGTAATTTGTTTCGGCACCAATGAACGCCAACGATTCGTCAATCGGCAAGTTCCTTCTAAAATGAGCTCGAGTATACATACATTCTATGTAGCTGTATGCACTAGCCGCAGCCGACTGTTTATTCAGTATTGTTGTGCACACATCACGACACGAAAGATGTATCACTTTAATTTTCTGTACCGAGAGTGTTGTTTCAGTACCGAGAGTGTTTGAAATGAAATTATACGAATTTTTAAATATCTGCAATGATTATAACAATTTACTGTAGTTTTTAATCGAACAAAAAGTAATTCATGCCAGGATGAATTGCGCGAAATGCGAAAAGGAAATGTCGTTTAATAGTAAAACATTAGTGTTTTCTTGTTATAACACATTCCACAGTTTGAACAAATACAAAAAACGCGCAAAACGACAGTGTATGTCAAGAATTAGTGCACTTCATAATACCTGGTTTGAAAATATACACACGCCACTTCAAAATATATGTCGGTTTATTGCTTACCGTCTAATGCTTCGGCCACCCAAACAAACTTTTTTTATTTAAGAATTAGGCATTTCTTCAGACACAGCAGTCGATTGACCGAGCTTCTGCAGAGAGTTGTGTGAATTATGGATCGAAAAAACAAAGTCATCGAAATTGACGAAGCTACGATTGGCAAGCGTAAATACAACAAGGGCTGACTTGGTACTGGACAATGGGTGTTTGGAGGAATTGAACGAGGTGGTAAGCAAGTTTTCATTGAACCAGTACCAAATCGAACTTGTGAAACTTTACTTTCCGTTATAAAAAATGGATTAAACCAGGAACAGCAGCCATGTCGGACTGTTGGAAATCTTACGATTGTTTAAATCAAAAAGGTCACCGATACTTAAGAGTGAATCATAAAATCAACTTTGTTGATCCGGATACAGGGGCACACACTCAAATCATAGAGTGTGTATGGCAGGAAACACGAGCAAACCTTCCGTGTTATGGAACACGTGAATACCATTATTCCGGATACATAGCGGAGTTTCAATTCCGATGTAAACTCGAATAATCGCGTTTTTTAATATAATGGCGGAAATGTTTCCACTTAACAACGAAACTGAAACTTAATTATTGTCAATAAATTTCAAAATTGAACTAAGAGCAAACTACGGTAGTTATATACCTACCTTAGTTTGCTTTCTGTTAAATACCTACCTTAGTTTGCTCTTAGTTAAATTTTGAAATTTATTTTTCAGTAACATGGTAGGTTTCGGTATTTTCCTACTATGTTACTGAAAAGAATACCGAAAAAATAACGGTATTTATTTCGGTTTTCGGTAACCTATTGTTTTCGGTACGATATCGGTTTCGGTATTTATTTTTTTCGGTACAATATCGGTTTCAGTATTTATCTGTTTCGGTACAATATCGGTTTTGGTATTTATCTGTTTCGGTATGATATCGGTTTCGGTATTTATCTGTTTCAGTATGATATCGGTTTCGGTATAGCTGTATTGGCGAAATACCGATATGAGCGTTATACCGGTATTAAGTCCCTGCTTAAAATAGATACATGAAAATGTCAGTACAAGGTCAAATATACAGAATATACTACTTAAAATAGATATGAAATATGGAGGACGTGTAGATAGTACACATAGATTATACAAATTATACAAAATATAGGTACAGAATATGTAAAATATCTGCACTTACAATAGATGTTTATAATATTGTTGCAAATTCATTGAAGGATCTCAAAATATTGAGGAAAATGTTTTCTCTGCATTATTCACAATTGAAAATGCCTATTGATTTACAATACACAATGTTGTTATATGTAATAAAGAGTAATATTTCGAGCATAAAATGTGTCATAATTATTTTTGTATTTGTAGGTATATATGTAGTACAAACCATTGACCTTTAAAACTGGAATTGGTCCTGCTTTAAGGCTGCCATACACTAAAGTGTCCAGACGTCCCGCATTTGCCCGCATTTGAGCCCTTTGTCCCGCATTGAAAAATGTCTCGCAAAGAGTCCCGCATTGGACATGTAACCTTTTACATTTTCGCAGTGGCATAAAGTTACTGTTTCTTGTACTTCATACAGTATGTGCGACCAAGTTGAATTAAGTAATTTTTTTGTTCGGGAAAAAGAAATGTTTTTAATTTTGTATCACAAGTACGCATCATAACTATGTATGTATGATAAGTATGTAACATATTGCAAATATATTATACATGTTCCAATACAGTACGGAAACGATATCCTCACGGATCTGGTAACCTTTTTTTTTTTGCTTGTTTGTCCCGCATCGCCCCACAAAATATCTGGTCACTTTACCATACACGCCACTTCTTGCCGTTCGATTTGCTTGTACAGTCAAAACTTGTAATTGCGTTCATGCCAGGAAATTGACAGTACGCGCATACTAAATTGACCGATTTGTGGACACACATGCTCAAGTCTTGCATTCTAACTTTTGACTGTACAAGCAAATTGAACAGCAAGAAGCAGCGTGTATGGCGGCCTTTACAGCTTGACAAGTATCCGAATTCTTTGGAAATCTATAAAACGTTTCGAAAATATAGTTACTTTAACACGTTTGCTACCCAGTATACCTTTATATATTTTTTCCTTAAAAGACTGTAATGAACGTATTAAATATAATAATTTGTTCTATTATGAATAAAATAACCTCAATACCTGTGGAACGTAACTTTCTGGTTGTTACTGTTACCATCATTCCTTTTCTTCCAATTTTCAGAATCTGATCTGTTTTTGCACAAAGGCACTGTGCACTGAACCATTGTTCTTAATAACTTTTTCCTTATAAGTTTTTCTTTAGCACGCTACTTCATACCACACTCCGAGAAACGCTTTGAAACGCTTCAAATATGGCTGTCTTTAAAACGTCTGTAAAATACGTTTTTAAAACGTCTGCAAAGTACGTCATTAAAACGTCCGCAAAATACGTTTTTAAAACGTTTTCTGGACGTTTTCAAAACTTTTTCTGGACGTTCCGAAAACGTCCACAAAACGTTTTAAAAACGTCCAGAAAACGTTTTAAAAACGTCCATTTTCACAAATCAAGCCATGGACGTTCAGACCTAAAATGGACGTAAACTGGACGTTTTTAAAACGTCCTGTGCTATCTGGGATGTTAGAAGATAAAGCGCGTTTGTAGCCAGTAAAGCTTACTCGGAATACTCGGAATAGCGCAAAGCAGCTCAGCAAGTGTACTTTTATTATTTTTTGATTAAGGACAAATTCTACGTAAGTTTAACACCTACGCAAAAAAAACATGTGCACTGCATTGCCGATCTATATGTATTGTATGAATGTATAGTACTTTGTGTGCAGTACATAGTGCGCGAAGTAGCTTATGGCGCTGAAAGCAGCCTTTGGTGCTGAACGTATTTATCATTGAACTGTAATAACAACCACAATTAACATCTTTCAAAGAGAAATATGTATGCATTTTTAGCATTTCGTGGCCAAGCTTGTTTTTCTACTCGTAAATCATCAACGAATACCCACGTTGTGCCCTTACCCCTTACCATACTCGTGTAATGACCATCGGAAATACTTTTACCGTGGTGGAAAATCGCTGCCTTAAGTTTATAACAGTGATCTACCAATTGTATTTTAGTAGTAGGCATTGCTTTGATGTTGAAATTTTCAACTTTCGTTGTTCCACTACTATCGTGATCGAACAAATGTAATTTTGCAATAAGAATTTGTTTGGAAGCAGTTATATCGATTTTCTTCATTGTATTTGAATTTGAATTATCACAATTATTGCAAGGATCTTTCTGATTTTTCCATCCTGTGAAATTGTGTTTTATTATATCTTGAAATTCAAATGTTTTTTTTTACCATCTTGGGCAGTACAACACAATTTGTACTGATAGTAGTACTTGTGTAATTACACGCTAAACATCTTAATACTGTTGTTATTTCGTGTTGTACTGCATTCTTAATAAGAATCTCATGATCACAAAGAGTATTTTTCTGCTGCGAATTGCCGTAATGATATTATGTTTGGATGCTCATATGTTAAGATCATTGAATATGCAAAACCCTACCTGAAAATTTGTGCGTATATAGTCTGACATAGATCACTCTGCATCATCTTCTGCTTCGATTATCTGTAAATATATATAAAGCCACATTTTAGTTATACAACTTAACGTAGAACTTACTTATGTAGAAATAGAGTGGCCTTTTGCTACAGTGAGTGTAGAGACTACATAATGTGTCCGAAGGAGGTGAGAGTGTATGGCAGAAAGTCTTGTTGCAGGAAATTTAAATGCTAATGGTAATAATTCAGCGAAAATGAACGAACAGATCCAAAATTTTTAACGCACAATTTATTGGTGTTGGAATAAAATTAATTTGGTATGTTTATTGGTGAATTGAAATATTGTTAATGGGAATCTAAAAAATTAATGAATTAATGAGTAGCGTGGCAACTACTGTGGATTTTAAAGTATTACGAATGTCTTTCACAAAAGATTGAAAAGCATCAAGGGAGATGTGTTTTTAGCGTACTTTCTTCACTAATGTGACTTGCTTTACATTGCAAGCAGTCCACCATAATCTACTTTCTTAATAATTCTAAATACTATGTCTTTAGACAAATTTTGTCGATTTACCTTATTTGACAAATTTCCAGAAACTTGTGCGACTCACGATGCTCTGTCTATCTATCTAATCTTCTCCGGACAACCTGCAAGCCTGTGCATTCTCTTCATTTCTATCCATCCAAGCCTGTGCGTCCCCTTCATTTCTATAATATAATAAGCTTTACATAAAAACTCTAAATTGCTGGTATATACAAATAAAAGTATCTGGCAATTTAAATGCAATGCAATTTTTTACTACAATATATTATTTTGTACATGCATGGTACAAATTTCCAGAAACTTATGCGAAAGAAGATGTTTCTCTGTCGAACCTTCTCCGGACAATTTCCAAGTCTGCGACTCTACATAAGAAATCTATTAAATAAATTTGGTGACTTACCTTGTTAATTGAGAGAATAATTCAGTCTCCTATTTAGTGTAAAAACTCGTGAGATTTCAAATTCGGACAACCTACTTTATTTGACACTTAGCACTTGGTACGTTATAAAATTCAAAATAGTATATACAGGGTCATCGTTTAATCCTCCAACCCGCGCGCGCGCGAACACACGAAAATGGCAACACCGCCTCACGGACGCATTCCACTACAACCACGCACCGGCCCAGCGCAGAGCTGCCTGCGACCGTTGGACAAGAGTGATGCCCGAGCTTCGAAAATTTTAGCGTCGCAAAGAGCTAGGTATTGGGAATTTCCCGACCCAGGTAATCGAGCCGCGCGCTCCGCTTTTATGATCGGTCTACCACTCGCACCCCAGATCACTGTAATGAGGTTTGAAAATAATGTCAACAGATCTCGTACCCGTCTCAATTTCAAAAATTTTAGCCACGACAGGGTTGACGGTTCCTTGTACGGAGAGATTTTTCGCCACCTGCTTGTAAAAACCACAGTAACGGCACATCGTTCCAAAAAATGCCATTAACGGAAGCCGGTATAGGCGTGGCGTTGAGCAGCTAAAACATTCTAACACAAAAATTCTAGAAAAAAAATTCAAACACCGCTACAATCAAAGACACGTCGCATTAGTTACCCCTTACGTCTGATCTAGGTATGCACCGCATTAAGGATAAAATCATAAAAAAGAAAACCAGAACAATAGATTCTGAGGTCTGCAGAACTAACACATAATTGAATAAAAATTTAATTTCTCAATTTATAAATGTAATGATACAGAATCAACTAGCCTATTGTTTATCAACACCACGAATTTTAAAAACAGTGTTAAATACATTATCAAACAAACAGTTTCCAACAGCTTTTTAAACAATTATGGTTAAAAAATTGATAAAAGAAAAATTAAATAAACGTAAAATATGTTAAATTATCCATCATTAAGAGGGATTAATTTTTCCTCATTTTTTTGGCGCAAATTGCATTCCGATATGTCTTACAGTTCAAAAGTTATACGAAAAAGACCCCAAAATTTTCAACCGGGGCCGGGAAATTCTGAATAGTTCTTTGCAACGTTAATTTGACAAGGACCAGCCAAAAATTCTCGAAGCTCGAGCATCACAGCTGTCCAGCGGTCGCTAGCAGCTCTCCGAACGCGGTGACGGTGCATGGTTGTAGTGGAATGTGTCCGTGAGGCGGTGTTGCCATTTTACAAGTTCGCGCGCGCGCGGGTTGCAGGATTAAACGATGACCCTGTATATATATATAAGTATGTAGGGGAGAGTTGCCAATATCGTACTGGTCACCTAAATCGTACCTCATCAATTTCTAAGTAATTAATGAATGTAAACGACATTTGATAACAAAAATATCAAGTAAATGCGAAATAAGAAATAGAAACAAAACATTTTGAGCTTACACCCTATTTTGTGCGTGCTATAAACATTTAAAAAAATCAGGTATGATTGATGTAACTTTTTATCAGTTTACCGTAGCTGATAATAATCAAACAATACAATTTTGTCCCGTATTTTTGTATTTTTCTAAAAGCAGGTTTAATGTAGAATATTTGACATTCATTTTAAGTGCATATTACATTCATTATAAAGTTTAAATTGATATTTATGAATAAATTGATCATGGTTCCTAAATCGTACCACTACAATCCTACTAGTAGGATTTGACAACTCGTATGTTTATAGGTTATGTACATATATCATTTACATAGGTTATTGCGGCCTGTGTGTGATACATATACATTTGTATATGTAACTATATAATAATCATTACTTTATGTTGAATATTTTCTTCTCTATTTGTTATTTATACTATTTTTTAGTGGAGGTACGATTTTGGAAACCGAGAGGTACGATTTAGGAGACCGGTTGTCCGAATCGTACCTTTGACAGTATGTGACAAAAAGATTAATAACAAATTAATTTGTTCTGAACAAAAGGCTAAGCATATAATAGTAGGTGCCTAAAAGATCAAGCTACAATATCCAATAGTCATTTGCGTTCATATGAGTACCAAATACGAAATATAACGTAAAATGTCTTAAGTGGTACGATATTGGCAACTCTCCCCTACCTATGTACAATGACGGACTACGATCCCCGCCGAATAATCCCGAGAGTCGACGAACGAAGAACGAAACATGTGTTGGCTGAAGGTGTGTGTGTGTGTGTGTGTGTAACGCGTATACGTATTATGTCGACGAAAATTTTGACTGGAGAAGAAGAATCAGAAGAAATATCTTACCGTTTCTGACAGATCCATGACATGATATTACCCCTGATAACCACATCTGGGGCGCAGAGCCTGACGTCAGATCCGCAGTCATCTATGTCCGCATTACGATACGTTCTGAGGTACAGAGCCTGACATCAGGACCCTGACGTCAGATGGGCAGCAGATTCGCATCAGATCCTGCCGTTCGCCTGACACGTATAACAGCGCCATCTGAAGGCCAGAATTACCAAACTATTCCCTTCGCGTGATGCCACACGGCTGTCCCTACCCTTAAATAACCATCAAGCAAATTCTACAGTTTATTAAATAATTAATGGGTCATTCCACGCGAAGTCGGACACTTTTCGGAGTAACATTTAGGATTTTGGTGCAACTTGGATATGTTGTAGTCTTTAGGGGTATATAAACAAATCTCAAAGGATTTTTCGAAATGCCAAAAATTGTGGATGTTACAGCTCTTTGAAATATAGTGTTTACTTTTTTTCCAAAAATTATAACTGTTGAACTAACAAACTGATAAAAATGACCTTTTGGATGCTTACAGTGGAGATATAAGAGTACCTAATAAAAATTATTCCACTTAATAAAAACTGATATTTGACCATTTATTTAGCAATTGTTCTTAACAAATGCAATTTTATAGTTGAAGGAACCTTTTTAAAAATTTGAAAAAATAGGAGGATATATGTTAGAAATGTTGAAGTACCATGTTAAGAGGGGCTGCACGGATGAGCCTAACCAGATGTGGCGACCGTGATGAGTGCAACGACGAGGGCCTCGACTAGCGCGACGCCATAAAGACCATACATTAGCATCGAGGACTTTAGGAGTCTTTCCTAAAGGACAAGAGTGGACTTTCCATGGGACGGAGAGACAGTCTATTCCAGACCTCGAAACGAGGAACACCGTCCGACTTTCTTTTGCCTGCTATAGAAATAAACCTACATATAACGCTAATTCAGACAGCGAGTTTATTCGTTCATTTTTAATACTATATCGTACATATAGCCCTGTATTTCCTCTTTACGGACACGTTTTAAAAATCGTGGACGTTTTAAAATTGGCCAAATGAAAATTAATTGAATGTAACGCTGCGTCAAATCACACCAGCTCGACTGGCTGACACGTGCGGTACTCGCAGCGGCCAAGCGGCTATATCCGTTATTCTTATACAGTGTTCTCTAATATGGTAAGTATTTGTAAAAAAACTGAAGAAGAAAAACTTTTACTGTTTTTTATACACAACATAATATTTTTGGTGTTCGCAATATTTTCCTTGAAAAGTGGGTGACATTCAGTTTTTTAAATGGAATGCTATATATTTAATTACCCAATATGAAAGCGACTGTCAAGACAAATTCAACCATATGGTATACTATGACCTTCAAGACCACACATGGTTAAGAATGAAAGAAGAAATTCAATCTACTAGATAGATAGATCGATATATTTATTTTATTCCTAACCTTGCTATATCCTCCTATTTTTTCAAATTTTTAAAAAGGTGCCTTCAACTATAAAATTGCATTTGTTAAGAACAATTGCTAAATAAATGGACAAACATTCCTTTTTATTAAGTGAAATAATTTTTATTAGGTACTCTTATATCTCCACTGTAAGCACCCAAAAGGTCATTTTTATCAGTTTGTTAGATCAACAGTTATAATTTTTGGAAAAAAAAGTAAACACGATATTTCAAAGAACTGTAACATCCACAATTTTTGACATTTCGAAAAATCCTTGGAGAAAGGTTTATATATCCCTAAAGACTACAACATTTCCAAGTTGCACCAAAATCCGAAATGTTACTCCGAAAAGTGTCCGACTTCGCGTGGAATGACCCTAATGCTACTTATTTCAAAAAGTATTTATACTTTTTTTATTAATATAGATGATCGGTGATTACAATTGTTACAAAATAATATAAGTAGCGCATATAAATCCGAAGAGGGACTTTCAACATTTAAATTTACAAATCCACGTCCCGTAACCACTGGTACCTAGTAGGAGCGATATCAGAAAATTTCATTCAATATTTTCGACTTCTTTTTTGTGTAAAAGCATCATGTTTCCTGTTGTGTTAGCGCTGAAAACAAACACAATATTAGTATAAAATTAAACGTAACGTATGGATAAACAGGATACATGCCATACTTACTTCAACTTCATCTCCGCACAGTACACACCCTAGGCGATCATGCATGCTCCTGCGAACATTAAAATTTATAAGAAAACATATGTTAAATTATTATCTACTAAACAAAACGCTAAACATTCGCACGTCGCGCGTAACCCTACTTTTCTATCTCGCAGATAATAATGTAAATCTCGATTTCCACGACGTAAATAATTGGAAATTATTCAATTCCATAATGACATTTACCTTCTCGATACGTCGAGATGATTTGTCTGGATATTGTTGCTTAGAATCGCGTGGACGGAGTGTCAGGCGTCCGAAAGACGGAGCGAGACAAAACATTAACACGTCGCCTGTCTCGGAGCGTCCTCGCTCGCTTTTAATGCCGCTCGCTCGCTCTCGTTCCATCTCGTTCGCGGCTAATTTTTCCACAATCTTCACATGTAACTGGGTTCGCTACGTTGATACCACATCCACTACATTTTTAGATACTGGCGCCATTACACTGGAGCAAACACGTAGGCGTCGGGAGAGACCAAGGACAAGCTGACGGTACTGGCAGGATCTCCCACGAGAAGACCACCCACGAGTTAAATCACAACAGCGCAAAACACAAGCTTATCAGATGACAGGAATTGACCACTCGGACAATAACTCCAGCAAGCAGCAAATTATAGCACAGTTTAAATCATACAGTTTAGAAGAACACAGCGTTTCCCACGTCACGATAACGGTAACGAGACAACAACAAGTACCTGTCACCTCAACAGCTGAGCGTACACTCATACATGATCAAAGCCGTTGAATCCCCGTTCGATACACGATCAAAGTGGTTCAATACACGTTGAAATCCGTTCAATACCGGTTTGATACACGATCGGAGCCGTTCAATACCCGTTCGATACACGCTTCAAGCCGTTGCACAGTGGCGAATTTCGCCGAAAAGCTGGCCAAAAATGAATCTGCAATTCCCGTGCAAATTATTAAAATATTTTATTGTAATATAACTCTAAGAAGCTAAAAGTATAATTTTTTAACGTTTAATGTTTAATTTGTTGTTTTAATTATAATTATATTATTAAAAATATTAAAAGTATTGTGGTTTGTAGGTTTTAGTCAAATAATTACGCAGTCATTACTGAAACATTAATATTTGTATATATTTTAACATTATTATATTGCATACTTATACATCTATATTTATACAAACATTTGGTACATAGCACTGATGATCAACGAGATGCTTTTCTTGCGGAATTTTAAACGTTAGGTATAATTACTAAGTGAGAGCTCAACCGCAATTTTGTCACTATTAACTTCCGTCTTATTTTGACTCGCATAAATATCTGCTGAAAGTGCTATCTGTAGGTGAACAGTGCATGTTTTATGTATAAATGAGTTTCATTGCGCGTTGTAGCATTCGGCACTTCTGTAAATCTTCCCGAATACACCTTTACTTCCGAACTTCTAATTGCACAGTAATTCAATTATTTATTGCAATGCAATCACTTGCCTTCACTCCGATATATAATATACAGGATAATATAACAATATAACGTTAAAAAATATAATTTCAAACAGAATTATTTCTCTCGTATACAGAGATTTCGCAGTCAATGTCACCTGTTATAGGAAAAAACTATTCCTACTTTTTCACTATATACGCAAAATTTTCTATTCTTTCCCGCACTCGCTCAATTTCTTTTCACAACATATATACACGCAGAGCAACATATGCAAAATAACATAAAATATGTATACAAAAAAAAGAGATATTTAAAGAATAATGCTGAGTAACAAAATATAGAATGATATATAATACATATGTAAAGTTAAAAAAAATAAAACTTCAAAAAAGGGGCAAAAGTTCGCACAATGCAGTGGGGCAAGAGTTCGCATGCGAACTTTCGCCCCAAAATAATTTGATAGGTGTTATATCTTCATTAAACTTATTTTAATTCTAGAGTTTGCTCAATTTTGAGTTTATGATAGTTGAGCCACGCTGATATCAGCTTTTGATTTTTGTTATTAATTTTTAATCCACAATATTTTTCCAAAATACGTTTTTTATTAACTTTTTGATTAAAAAATATAACTTTATTTTATTGTCTTATTCATTTATTGGTAGAACTTATAAGAGGACAACCGGCCGAAAACCTATTAGTGAGGAGATGCTTCAGATCGCTCGAGATAAATTAGAAGCAGGACTTTCAACAAAAAAGATCGCTGCAGAATTGGGAACACCGAAAAAAATTAATTATAAACTATTAGGCGTTTTACTGTATTGCCCGAACTATGTACTTATGCAGGAAAATAAAACACTTCTTTGGATATTTCTCGTTGCGTTCTTTTGCCCCATAACATGCGAACTTATGCCCCACATATCGGGTAAAAGTTCGCATTTGACACTTTTTGGAAATATTTATTTTATATAAGTTGTGACATGTAAATTTACATGAAGTCACTGCCTATCGAATAATGATTATCAGTGTAATACCAAGGATTTTAGAGAAGTCTAAACATTAAGTGCGCTTTCTTACCGCACATTACTCTACACAAAAATGAGAATATTTGCCAAAATAGCAATTTGTTGCAAAAAACTGCAACGGGGTCTTAAAGTGCATACCTTGAGCTTTCATTTAAAAAAAAGAATGGTGCTTGAGCTCGCTTGAGTTGTAACTTTTTGCTTAAGAATAAACAAAAAATTGATATGCTTTCAGTACTTGTTTATAAAAACTTTTACAGATTTCACATTTGTCACGCCGTCCGACACTCCATCGCCACCCAGCAATTCAATGCTTCATATCCGATAGAACTCTAGACATAATGATAAGAATCACCCCTCCACTCTGTAAATTCCAATACGAATAATCGATTCCGTTACCAAGTGAGAAATAAAGGAAGTCAGTCGTTGGAAGCCTATTGTCGTGTGACGTTCATTCTGTCCGACTCCAAGTCTAATTAATAGATAAGCGTACTGCGTGAGCCGAAATTATTATTAGACAGCGTCTACCTCTAAGGAGTTGTCGCGTTACGAGTCCTATTTAGAAGTAAAACATTAATTTACTTCACTTTCACTGGTTCCACGTGCTATTCCGAGCCGTCCAGCAGAACACGTGCGAACCAATATACTGTGTCACCAAATTTGGGTATTTCCCCGTGACACATTTAAAACAATAATAGTGTATATGCTACTACACCACAATATATAATGTTTATTTAGATAGCTGGACTCGATAAGCTGAAAATAAATCTCAAAGTAGACCTTTAAATTTCGAGCGTCAACTTTGAACTGATATATCTCAGCAAGGGCTGCAGTTTATATATTTACATTAGTAAGAAATTATGCACAAATATGTCATAAATAAATCGCACCAATTGGATTTAGCAAATTTAAAACTTTAAAAATTTTTAACAATAAGTTATAAACTATCGACCGTATTCTTTAAATATAAATGCTATCGGCGCACAGGTTCGGTCCACAATTGTGGACCGAACCTGTGCGCCGATAGCATTTATATTTAAAAATTTTTCTCGATTTCATGATAGGAGGGGTTTTTTATATGTGAGAGCCAGGAGATGCAGCGAGACCATTTGTCTTCAAACGTTAAAGACGGCCAGTTATATTTTGTGTAACACTTTTTTGTGCAATGGGATTTTCGCGCATTGCGCCGGAGAGTGACCCCGAGGTATGTACTTATCAATGTTTTGACATTTATCGCGTTTAACCGTTGAAATCGAGCCAAATTAAATCAGGCGTTCGTGCGAATATTATATTGCTAATTATGTTGTAGAACTCGCCACCACCGTCGCCCACCTGGTCGGCGGATTGGGATGCGTGGCCGTCGCCGCCATCGCCGGTGTCGACGCCACCGCAGTCGCCGCCTCCGCAAGATATGTAATACATTGCATTGTTCTGTGCGTTTCATGTTTATTATGTGTAATGTGTCAATATTATATCGACGTTTGTGTATATGTTCTAGGAACATGCGCCAATGATTATAATTGCGCTTAGGAAGCGGGTCCTGGCGGGGACGGTCGCAGCCTGCACCCTTACAGGTGCACATGCGGCGGTCGGGCCTGGTGTTTGGGTCCAGGATGGCTGCGCGGTTACGACATCCCTTGACGCCGTACCGCCAAATCGGGCCTCTGCGGCGGCCGCGGCCCCCATAGCCACCTTCGTCTCCCTGGATTGCTGTGGCGAGGTTGCGGTCGCCCCCATCACCTCCGTCGCGCCCATCATCCCACTCGCCACATTCCCCCTTAGAATAGTTTATATTTTTATATTTTTATATTTTTATATTCTTATATTTTTATATTTTTATATTCTTATATTTTTATATTTTTATATTTTTATATTTTTATATTTTTATATTTTTATATTTTTTATATTTTTATATTTTTATATTTTTATATTTTTATATTTTTATATTTTTATATTTTTATATTTTTATATTTTTATATTTTTATATTTTTATATTTTTATATTTTTATATTTTTATATTTTTATATTTTTATATTTTTATATTTTTATATTTTTATATTTTTATATTTTTATATTTTTATATTTTTATATTTTTATATTTTTATATTTTTATATTTTTATATTTTTATATTTTTATATTTTTATATTTTTATATTTTTATATTTTTATATTTTTATATTTTTATATTTTTATATTTTTATATTTTTATATTTTTATATTTTTATATTTTTATATTTTTATATTTTTATATTTTTATATTTTTACATTTTTACATTTTTACATTTTTATATTTTTATATTTTTATATTTTTATATTTTTATAAGTAGTAAGGCAAGGCGGGTTCCAACGCAGGTTCTCTGAGGGGAGCGCGGGGGCTGGGGGAAGTGAGGGCGTGCGGGGGAGCGCGGCGGAGGGAAACATGGGCGCGGGGCCTGCGGGGAGAGGAAGACCGGTTGCGCGCGCACGAGCCGCGGAGTGGCGGAAGCTGCGATGATGGAGGGGATCACTCCAGGCCGAGCCGCCGCGGAGACCGGACCCACCGCCGAAAACTTTTTAGAGGGAGGGAATGACCCCCGAGAACTTTTTCAGACCTAACCGGAGGGAGTGAATGACCTTGGCCCACCCCCAAATATTTTTCCAAACCATTATGTGACATGCGGCGCGAAGAACGAAATAGATTTATGCAGTGTCTACAAATCTTAGAATTAGGAGGCGAGGAGGAAGACGAGTAAATAAAATGGAGACAGAATA
Organism: Andrena chrysosceles; assembly: GCA_963855975.1. Classification (NCBI taxonomy): domain Eukaryota; kingdom Metazoa; phylum Arthropoda; class Insecta; order Hymenoptera; family Andrenidae; genus Andrena; species Andrena chrysosceles. The sequence goes on along the minus strand of OY979767.1, from coordinate 56,032,154 downwards.
TGCGTTTAAGAAATTTATTTAAAAATAAAAGAATATAATTTAACATTTTTTCTTCCTACGAGCATCAACTAGAATATCACTGATGGCGCATGCTACCAGTTCGCAATCTACAAGATACTCCTCGTCGTAGTATTTGCTAACACGTATTATTTTAGCAGCACGACGAGCATCTAATGTTTCGCAGGCAACATCGCTCTGCCGTAGCACGTTAACAATAGTTTCAAATTTTTCACTCGCATCTTCTGCAGTTTGATACAGCCGCGGATATAAATACACTATACATGGCTGAAAACTAAATAAAAATATTGCTGTATCCAGTGTGAAATACACTGTATCATCACCATGTGTCATCTTTATAATTGGCGAATCAGAGATCCGAAAAAAGTCCAAAGATAAATTATCAATCCCCATCGAAGATAATCCAGGTAATCGTGAACGTTCTTCGATGTTATCAGGGTTGTCGAATAGTATACCCCATGTATGCCATGATAATATGAGATGATTTCCATGATTGTCGCCGAGAAGAAATTCTACATCGGCCGTACGACCGACGTCGATTCCAATTTCCAAATATTTGGTACCCATGGTTGTTAATGCGTATCTTCTGACCATGATACGTGATGTTCGGCGCGGGCTAAGAGAACAATCAAACCTATGAAAGTACTCGCTCGTATTAGGAACAAACATAAATATTTTGAGAAGATGTGAAAATTACACCGTACCGGTCACGATATATATTCTCCCCACATGGAGCTACACCGTCATCTCGCACGATCGGAACGAAACAATCCTCACACCCAGCGAGTATTTCATCAATGGTATACATTTTTTCAGAGCACTATTTGTTCCGTCGAAAGTCACTGATGCTACTGAGCGATTGATTGAATAGCGTCCGGGAACTTGCTTAAATAGAGGTGCAATTGCTTCCCCCCCCCCCCCACCAGCACCACCGCATCTTATTCTAAAGCTGCCAATTTTTTAAAACGATTTTCAATCTTAACACCGCAACGTTTCGCGCGATCGTGTGTAATATGAGTCCTCCCCGAGCATCTCCATACGATGATATCATTTTCACCGTGTGAAGACAGAAATATACGCCGAATCTTAGAATTAGGTGGCGAGGAGGAAGACGGATAAGTAAATGGAGAAAAAATATACGTTTAAGAAATTTTATTTAAAATTAAAAGAATATAATTTTAACATTTTTTCCCACGAGCATCAGCTAGAATATCATTGATGGCGCATGCTGCCAGTTCGCGATCTACATGATAATCCTCACAGTAATGTTCGCTATCACATATGATTTTAGCAGCACGACGCGCATCTAATGTTTCACAGGCAACATCGCTTTGTTGTAGGACGATAACAAAAGTTTTAAATTTCGCCTCCACATCTCTGCTAATTCGATGCAGCCGTGGATACACATAGTCTATACATGATTCAAGATTTAATAAAAATGATACTGTATCCGGTTTGAAATACAGCGGCTTATTATGTAGCATCATCCTTACAATTGGAGAATTATAGATATCACAAAAATCCATCGTTAATTGATCCATCTGCATCGAAGGTGATCCAGGTAATCGTGAACGTTCTTCGATAGCATCACGATTGTTGCATAGTAGACCCCATGTATTATATGGTAACGTGAGATACATCCCACGATTGTCGCCGAGAATAATTTCTACATCGATCGTAGGCCGTACTCTGATTCCAATTTCCAAATATTTGCTGCCCATAGATGTTAATGCGTACCTTCTGACCATGATCCGCGATGTTCGGCGCGGACTAAGAGAACAATCAAAGCTATGAAAGTGCTCACTCGTATTAGGAATAAACATAAAAAAATTTGAGAAGATGTGAAAATTAAGCCTTACCAAGCAACTGTATCCTCCCCGCATTGAGCTATGCCATCATCTTGCACGATCGGAACGTAATAATTCATGTGTCCGGCGTTTCCTTCGGCACTGGTACTACACATTTTTTCAGAGCACTATTTGTTTCGTCGAAAGTCACTGAGGCTACTGAGCGATTGATTGAATAGCGTTCGAGAGATTGGCTTAAATATGACCTAAATTGCTTCCCCCACCACAGCATTTTATTTTAAAGCATCCAATTTTTCCATAATGTATTTCAATCTTAACGTCGCAGCATATCACATGTAATTTGAACCCATCCTCAAGGATAAAAGTCTCAACACGTGCTGAATATAATATAATACTTTTGCGCGCCAATTCGCCATACGCGTGAATCATAGAAAGAATTTTGCTGTATCAGCAGAAACTGCATAGAACCATGTTGGGTAGGATCGTCAAAAGAGTAAGACAGAGATCACAAATCATGACACCAGTCATAAAAGCGCGCTCCAAACTGCACAAAGCTTCAAATCGTTGCAACGTGTTGCGAGGAAAAGACATTACATTTACATTCCATTTACGACCATGGGAGAATTCGCGCAAGTGTTGGATCAATCTGCGCGATTGATTTCACGGGAAGAATACCTCGCGTGGGAAGAACGATGCAACGAGTACATCGAATCGTTGGAAGAACAGAGCCGAGTGAAACGTCCTCGATTATCGATCGGTGTTCGGCAATCGTTGGTTGCTCGAATCGCGCAGCTCGAAGGACTGAAACATTCGTTGCGCGGACGTTTCGTGCGCGAAGGTGCCGGACATTCGAGCACAGGACTTTTGTGGCGCGAAATAGACGCTGCGTTCGATACCCGCGTATTAACCGGTGCTGTGCTAAATTCGAACTATATCGAGCCGCGCAACTTCCTCCAGGATGCAGGAACCATTGTGTTGGAACATGTGCGGGGTGCTTTGAGGAAAGAGCGGAACCTCAAAGTGAACACAGTGTTCAACGGCGAATTTGTGGCGGGCGATAAACGTGCAAATAAGAGCATCAACACCCGGAACTGCGAACTCTTCCGCACATCCGATCTACAGGAGTGGTACCAACGATGCGTCGTCGAACCCACTCTGGCATCGTTGGAAGAGTTCCAGGAACGCGACAGCGGATGGGCATTGACGAGAATCCTCAACCTGACCGTCAATGTCAACAAGTACAATCCGCTGCGCGCGGGGTGCCACTTCAAGTTGCCACAGGATTTATTGTTGAAAAATGCAAGGATCAATGTGCAATCCCCGGACAATGCGTGTTTCGCGTGGGCAGTGGTCGCCGCTCTCCATCCTGCCGAACGAGATACTGCGCGTCCAAGTTCATACCCGCACTATACTTACATATTAAATCTCCAGGGCATTGAGTTCCCAATGTCCCTGGGGCAAATTGGAAAATTTGAGCGGTTGAATGAAATCTCCATCAACGTCTACACCTTCGAGATGGAGAAGACGAAGACGGTCTTTCCGTTGCGCCTCACCAACCAAAACAGGGATCAACACGTCAATCTGCTCTACACGCCGAATCAAGAGCACGGCGATGTAGGACACTTTGTGTGGATCAAGAATTTGTCCCGGCTGGTGAGCGCACAGCTGAGCAGGCACCAAAAAAAGAAATTCATCTGCGATCGGTATGTATATAAAATGATGAAATGTCTCGCGAAACAAATTAAATAAAAAAAATTTTGGGTTTACAGATGCATGCACTATTTCGGATCTGCCGCGAAGTTGGAGCTTCATTCGCTGGATTGTGGCAAGATGAATGACTGCGCCATCCTGCTGCCCAGCGAAGGCAAAAATCTCCTCAACTTCGACAACCATTGCAGGAAGGAGCGGCTCCCTTTCGTGGTGTACGCAGATCTCGAGTGCATCATCGAAAAAACGGAGGACAGTCACCGAATGGGTGATAAATTATGCGCGTATCAGCACCATAAAGTACACAGTATTGCCTATTATATGCATTGTTCGTACGATACATCGCTATCGACGTATCGATGTCGCCGCGACGCAGATTGCGTTTCATGGTTCGTAGACGAATTGAAAAATTTCGCGAATTTTGTCAAACCCATTCTGGCCAGTAATGTTCCAATGCTGGATTTAACTCCCGAACAGTTGTCGACATTTCACAATGCAACACACTGTCATATTTGCGAAAAACCATTCGAGGCTAGCGATGTACGAGTCCACGATCATTGCCATCTGTCCGGACGGTTTAGAGGCCCAGCACATACGAAGTGCAATTTAAATTATAAAAACGCGTTTTACATCCCCATAGTTTTCCACAATTTATCCGGCTATGATTCATATTTCATTATCGAGGAAATAGCTACCACTTTCGAAGGTCACGTTGACGTATTACCCATAACTAAAGAAAAGTATATTTCTTTCACAAAAAATGTCGAAGATACGGCTGATTCAGACTCGCGAAATTGTATTAAATTGCGGTTCATCGATTCGTACAAATTTCTCAACACCAGTCTCGACAAATTAGCATCCTTTCTTAGCACAGATCAATTAAAAATTTACAATCACAATTTGAAACATTATCCAGGATTTCAATTTTTTGACGCGAAAGGGTGTCTTTCCATATGAATATCTTAATTGCCAGGACAAACTGCAGGACCCATGCTTACCACCGCGCGAGTCATTCTACAGTTCCTTAACGGGTGAGACTGTATCCGAGAGCGATTACGCACACGCCGAAACTGTCTGGCAGCGTTTCGAGATTAGAACCTTGGGCGAATACAGCGACTTGTATTTGAAAACAGATGTCTTGTTATTGGCAGATATTTTTGAAAATTTTCGCGAAAGTTGTATCAAGAGGTACGGATTAGATTCAGCACATTATTATACTCTACCAGGTTTCACATGGGATGCAATGCTAAAACATACTAAAATTACATTCGAATTGCTCACAGACATCGATATGGTCATGTTTATCGAACGCGGTATACGTGGGGGTTTAAGTCAATGTTCCGGAAGATACGCACATGCCAATAACAAGTACATGTCATCTTACGACGCATCGGAAAAGTCATCATACTTGATGTACTTTGACGTGAACAATTTGTATGGATGGGCAATGTGTCAGCCCCTACCATACGCTAAATTTCGATGGGTCGAAGATTTTGCGAATTCTGACGTGTCTTCAATCCCGATCGATTCGCCCACGGGATACATTCTTGAGGTAGATCTGGAATATCCGCAACGTCTGCACGACGCTCATGCCGATCTACCGTTCTGCCCGACGCGTGCCAAACCACCTGGTAGCAAGCAGGACAAATTACTCGCGACGGTATACGATAAGCAGCGTTACGTTATCCATTATCGAAACCTGCAACAGTGCACGCGACACGGTCTTCGTATTACAAAGATACACCGCGTGCTTCAATTCGCTCAATCTCCCTGGCTCCGCGATTACATCGAACTCAATACACGGTTTAGAACAAGCGCGACAAACGACTTTGAAAAAAATTTGTACCAATTGATGAACAACGCGGTATTCGGTAAAACTATGGAAAATATACGAAATCACGTGGATGTAAAACTTTTGACACATTGGGAAGGGCGATATGGTGCGGAGGCAATGATCGCGAAACCGAATTTCCACAGCAGAAGTGTTTTTTCGGAAAATTTAATAGCTGTTGAATTGCGAAAACTCGAGGTTAAATTCAACAAGCCGATATATGTGGGTATGTGCATTCTGGACGTATCAAAAATTTGTTTGTACGAATTTCACCACGAGTACATGTCGCCCAAGCATGGAAAAAATTGTAAAATTCTATATACCGACACAGATAGTCTCATTTATCACATTCAATGCGATGATATCTACGAGTCCATGAAACACAATATCGATAGATTCGACACGAACGATTATCCTACCGACAATCCATATAATATGCCGCGCGTAAATAAGAAGGTTCCGGGGCTGATGAAGGATGAAAATAACGGTGCGATAATGTCCGAATTCGTAGGTCTTAGAGCGAAAATGTATGCACTTCGCGTAGACGGCAAAAAAGATACGAAAAAGGCGAAAGGCGTCAAGACCAACGTCATAGCCAGAACGATAACTTTCGACGACTACGCGCAATGTTTGCATAGGGAGATCGAAATGGTTCGCAGACAATCATGCATACGGTCTAAATTTCATAAAGTGTACACCATTTCGGAATCTAAAATCGCTCTAAGCCCATACGACGACAAGCGACATATCGTACCCGATTTGATCGACACTCTGCCCTGGGGTCATTATAATATCCCATTGTAAAATAGAAATTGTATTTATTGTATAATATAAAATTCTTCGCGCATGTATAGAAAATTATTATTGTATTTATTCTATTTATTGTGTAAAATATAAATGGTGGAATTAATGTATAAAAAATTGTTCACACATATATATGTATCATTGTATTTATTGAACCATGTATTATTATGCTACAATACATTATTTTTATTTATCCAAGAATTGTGTGATTTATCAAATCCCAACCACTTGACGTACACCTTATCCCCCTTCCTACGTAAGACTTTTTCCACTAGATACACTAGATATCAGGATCTGTGACGCGTTGCAGTTCGTGTTCATAGAATCCTCCGGCAACAGGTTTTCCACAGGAATCGACCAGCAGATACGTTGCGGGATTAGTTGCTTGTACTTTGGCTATCTTGAACACCTCCGTTGTCCAATTCGGCGTATAGCCTTTATCGAATATGGTTTTAAATTTGCTCACGCGCACAAACTCACCCAACTTGAATCTCGCTGGAGCAGCGATCTTTATGTTGCTGTATACCAGGGGTGCACAAGGGAGCTGTTTTAGCGCCTAGCTGCGAGCAACCCACCTTTCTCGTTGCTAACGTAGAATCGGTGAGGAGAACTGCAGTAGTGTACGTGCACTTGGTATGACTTGAACCTAGCCATATATACTTACGCTACGACCCTACGAGCACGCACGTACACTACTGCAGTTCTCCTCACCGATTCTAACGTTAGCAACGAGACAGGTGGGTTGCTCGCAGCTAGGCGCTAAAACAGCTCCCTTGTGCACCCCTGCTGTATACGGTGGCTAGCAGCTTATCGGCGATCGCAGGGGTAACATCGCAAGGACGCATTCCGATGGTTCTATGTTTTCGTGCGTTATACTCTGCAAGTAGACTTGGTAGCGCATCGGTCCATCTATAGGTTCCATTGAGCGTAAACAGTTTCCACATATTGTTTTTCAAAGTTCGATTGAAACGTTCTACGAAGGAGGCCTTCATCACAGAATACGTCGAATAATGATTAACGTTATGCTTTGCCAAGAGTTTCTGCACATCAGCGTTATAAAATTCTTTTCCTTGATCGGTTTGCAAATTTTTCGGATTTCGATCTCTAAATATCTTTGCAAACGCTTTAGTCACCTCAGCGCCACTTTTAGTCTTGAGCGGCAACGCCCATGCATACTTGCTCAACACATCGATGACGGTGAGTATATAGTGGTGACCCTGGTTGAATCGTGAGTATGGACGCTTTTCTACAATGTCAGCTTGCCACAGATCATCGTATCCATGCACTATGACACGCATCCGCGGAAAATGTCTTCGAGCTGGAGCATGCAATTCCTCAACGAGTTGTAGCTTCTTGTGGCCGTGGTTTTCTTTACTCTTGGATTTGGATAATGGCTGCATGTTTGATCGCAGAGGTGTCTTTGACACGAATGATGCGATAATTATCGGGCACGTTCATTAAGTGCTCCCAATCGGTCCAGGGGCAAGTTCATCCGCCTCGCATGATTCTCCTTCGCAGCGCTGCTGCGGGATAGAATTCGACGCCTGCGATATCTTTTGAACGCTGTTTTGCAGCGTCAGCATATCTCTTTGAAACGCGATCAGTTTCCTCTCTAATTCTTCCTGCCGCTCTCTCAAAAGTTTAATGTTCTTTTCCCTGTATAGTTTATTGACGGCATCGGTGTCGGCCACCGGTTGAGCTACGCGTCGTATCTTGCATGATTTTGCATCAAAGTCGGCATCAACCACGCAAAGAGCGTTATCTCGCATGTAATTTCGAAGCAAACCACTCCATTTGTAATAGTCCATTCTATCTGCTCCACTCTTCTCGAGCGATACCCCAAATTTGTTGATCGGCATCTCGATGCATACAGTGCACATCATTGGCGTGCGGCTTAATTTATATAATGAGGCCTACCTCGCGTAGTTCCTCGACAATCGATAGAATTTCGGGATCATGAGAGTTGTTACCCGCCTGACGTGACGCTTCCAGCAAACGCAATCGATCCACCAGCTCGTTGGGATCGTCCCAGTGTACGTAATCGATCTTGTTATCGTTTGCCACCATGGCTCGTGGTGTCCTAAGACCTTTCCCTGCTTTATTGACTGATGCGCGTGGGATTAGCGGTGCAATTACATGTCTGTACTTGTATCCCTTGTTGCCCAATATGGGATTTTTAGCACCATGACCGCGTCTGTGGGCATTCGTCGCCAGCAGTATACTTTTGTATTTTTGTTTATCAGCATCGGTGTATATAGCATCATTGGGAATTCTCTTGAAAATCAGTTCGTAAAGACCGGATGTTCCTCCGTATCTTACACCATCCATGATTATATTATCATCCTTGTCTATATCGAAAGCCTTATCCCCAAGCATCGTTCCACTATTGCCAAAGTATACATCGTACACATAGTCTATTGTTGTATCCTTATCACCACTTAGGATCGCGCTCATGTATTTTTGCCCCAGCGGACCGAAATGACTGCGAAACGTTTCTTGTCCCTCGGATGTTTGAAGTTGCTGTCTGATAGATGTTACAAACGACTCATTGGGACTAGTTTCGAAAACGTCGTCATCAATAGTTGCGAGCGATTGTACACTGGGAAATGTACTTATTGGTGTGTGAGGAAGGGGAGACTCGTTTGATGTAGCATTCCGTCGTTTATGCTTCGATCGAACTGGTGTTGAGGTTATGGGTGAATATTCAGACGACATGTGCCGTTTCCTCTTTGTCTTGCGCGATGTGTTCCCTTTCGGATGGATTTTTTTAGGCGTTAATGTTTCATTCCCTTCAACGTCTATGCTCATCGGTGGTGATGTGCTAGCTTCTGTCGCTGAGGTATTTTCCACAATAGGTTTTAAGGGTTCGACGATAGGTTTGAAGTATCTCTCCAACGCGACATCATCCTCCATCTTGCCTGTCTTCAAAGCCTGATGTTTCTTGCGAATGGATTCGCTAGTTTTTGCAATTTCCTTCGCTATTCTCTCGCGAACCTTAATCTCCAGAGTATCGATATCAATCATCGTTGTACCGCTGACGTTGCTTTCCCACCGACGTGTTGACGACAATTGACCGTCTCACGGTATGGCAAACTCGTTAAATCCCTTTCTGTAACGTCCATTGGACATCGCGCTATCCTTGTCTATTACTATGAAACCATACTCCCGTTGCCAACAATTACGACACAAAGCGCAGAAATCCTCGTAAGACATGTCAGTGTTTACGTGATCGTTGTACACATGTTTCAAGTTGGTACCATCCTGCTTAAACAGAATCAACAGATTGGCATTGTCGCGGATAAGATGTTTGGGTATCTTTGCATACGTCTGACAGAGATAGAAGCAGTCAACGTTCGAGTGGCGCCCCATTGCAAAGTATTCCCTTATCGTATCTTGCTTGTCGCATGCCACGTCATCAAAGATGAAAATAGAATTCGGAGCGATTCGCACGGTGGGATGACGTCAGTGTTATTCGAAAACGTAAAGTAGCCAATTTCATCTATCGGAGTCAATCAATTCTCCAAATACTGATATTTCGGCTGTTGCAACGACTTGGAGTACACGTACACGTTCTCGAAGCGGACGCCGTGAGGACTTTCCAACAAGCTCACCAACGCGTTTGTCTTTCCGCAATTTGATGGGCCACAAACGAGGCAGCGTATAGTGTTTGGTAGCATGCTACCATGTCTGCGTCTTGTTTTCGAAGACATCACTCGTGATTTATCGTCAAAATTTGTCTCGCGTATCGTTACAGGTTGTCGCACGAATCGCATCCTCTCCGCAAACTGTGAAAAAATGATTTTGATACGTCGAAGCGCCCTATTTATTGGTCCGCATCGACTCAAAACAGCTCAGTATTCAAAATGCTTCTGATCCTGTCGGATAATTGCGATATTCGAGACCTAACCTCTGAGCAGTTGAAATATATACCAAAGATTATTCTACTCCGAGAGTTTGGGAGACACATTGATCAGTTGTGGGACAGAGTCCCCGAGCACATAAAAGCCGATTCTGAGGTTCGGCAGTATCGTCGGTGTCTGGAGCATTATAATCGTCCTTGGCAGCGAACGCATATCAACGGTCCAGCACCATTGATTAAAAACTGTAGCGAATGTCGCCGACGAGAGTGAAGAAAGGCTGTGGTTTGTTAAATCGAGCGATAAACGCGCTACCTATCGAATTACATATTCCGGGATACCAGTTTTGCGGTCCAGGAACACATCTGGCAAAACGATTGGCTAGAGGGGATCAAGGCATCAATCCGTTGGACGCGGCGTGTCGCGAACACGATATTGCATATTCGCGCAGCAACGACCTCGGCGAAAGGCACGCGGCAGATAAAGTTCTCGCTGACAAAGCGCGAAAACGCATCGTTGCGCGAGACTCGACTCTGGGTGAAAGAGGTGCTGCTACAGCTGTTTGGGCAGCTATGAAAGCCAAGACGAAAATCGGAATGGGGATGAAAACAAAACCCCGCAAAAGTACTCCAAAGAGAGCGCCGAAAAAGCGGATTCTTCCGGTGGCAAAACGAGGTGGTATATTACCACTTCTCCCGCTGCTAGGTGTTCTCGGATCATTAGCTGGTGGAGCGGCGGGAATCGCCAAGGCGGTAAACGATAATAAGGCGGCGCAACATCAGCTGCAGGAAATGCAACGTCATAATCGCTCCATGGCAGGCCGCGGACTTTATCTCGCGCCATACAAGCGTGGACAGGGAATATCGAAACGAAAAAAAAAAACGCCGAAAAGAAAATAAAAATGCCCGCGGGTGTAACTACCGATGCACAATTGGAGGAGTTGGCAAAACGTATGCGTATTCCATTCTTTAGAGGTGTTTTTATGCGAAACGCGCTACCAGTCGGAGGAGTACGTCGAAACGAGAGCGGTATTGTAAATTTGGACAATGTCGAGGGGTCGGGGACTCATTGGGTGGCATATGCGAAGAGAGGGTGTCGAGCTATATATTTCGACAGCTTTGGAAATCTTCGACCGCCCAAGGAATTGGTAAAATATCTGGATAAGGATGCTGTGAAAATTGAATACAATCGAACGTCTTATCAGAAGTACAATCAGAGCAATTGTGGACAACTATGTCTACGCTTTCTACAAACGATCGGTACCAAATTTAAGGATTGACTTCCCGCCACTCTGATTCAGTACTAATCGAGCCGTACAGTTCGGAATATGTCGTTAACATTCACTCTAACCGGCAAGAGTAGCACCCTCGCGGTGAGCTACTTTCCACCCATAGATTTGAGCGACGATGATTACGAGCTTGGTCTAACAACCTTTGAAACTTATCACACCATACCAAACATCGACTCGAGCAACGATAAATTCTACTTCACCGTAAACTATGACATCAGCAACAGCGTCGACACCACTCCTGAATACATTACGATTCCCCACGGCTCCTACGAACTAGACGCGATTGCCAAGTATTTGAAGCAGCGATTACTCGAGCGGTATCCTCAAAATCTCGACGGTACCGATGACAGTGACATCGATGCGTATCCAATAGTGTTGCGTCCCAACAACAACACCATGAAAAGCGAGCTGTACTGCCGGTTCGCTGTGGACTTTACAAAGCCCAATAACATTGGATCGCTACTGGGATTCTCGACGAATCGGGTATTAGAACCAGGACGGTGGCACGAATCGGACGATCCAATTAATATCATGAACGTGAACATTGTTCGTATAGAATGTACCGTGACCGCTGGCGCGTACAACAATGGGAGGCGTGTACATACGATACATGAATTTTCTCCGAGAGTTCCACCAGGATATAAGATATCGGAAACGCCCGCGCAGATCATTTACCTTCCAATCACCGCACGGATCATTACGGATCTAACGATACGCGTTGTGGATCAAAACGGACGGTTGCTCGATTTTCGAGGTGAAGAGATTACCATCAGATTGCACGTACGACGGCGGCGACGATAATACATGTGGTGCGAACGAAAGAGATGCTTGTATTGAACGACTCTAGAAACCCGTTTCTTCCAAGTGAAATTGTTTACAACTGCAACAACAACTGCAACAGCTCCGATCACGCTAAAAAGAAGAGGCTCAGTGCTGCGAACATTGCATTTTTGAAATCATTGGGATTCATTGTGCGCATTTAGGTTGAAAAATGGTTGACATTCTAAGTATTGGAGGGCAGCCGACGTTTGATGACCGCATCGTCAAGCTTCAGACTCACACATACAACCCATACGTCAACACAACGTTTGGATACAGCGATGAGATAAGAATACCGATACAACAGCAGGATTTATACACATTGCCGTGTGAAAGTTTTCTCTATGTGGAGGGGAAATTGAAGATAAATAAGCCAAAAGATGCATTAACGGTGACGTTGGGAAATAATTGCATGGCGTTCTTATTCGATGAGATTCGATACGAGCTGAATGGCGTGGAGATTGATCGCAGCAGAAACGTTGGAATAACTAGCACGCTTAAAAACTATGTATCGCTGACATCTGGCGAAGACAAAAATATGGAGATTGTTGGATGGGGGTTGAAACGGCGGGATGGGCCAATAGTGAAAAGTCATTTCAATTTTTGCATCCCACTCAAATATTTGCTGGGATTTTGTGAGGACTACAAACGCATGATTATTAATGCGCGTCACGAATTGATTTTAATACGATCGCGCAACGACAACAATGCCCTGATAGGATCGTCGATGTTGGAACCAGAAATTGAATTGGTTAAACTACAATGGCGGATGCCCCATGTGACGTTAAATGACGTTAATAAGCTATCGTTGCTACATACTTTGGAACGTGGACAAAACCTGAGCATTTGTTTTCAATCGTGGGATCTGTACGAGTATCCTCTCTTACAGAGCACGACCAAGCATTCGTGGGCCGTGAAGGCATCTGCACAGCTGGAGAAGCCGCGATGCGTGATCCTTGCTCTACAGACTGGTCGAAGAAATGTGATGAGTGAAGACGTTACTATTGGCATGCGGATTTCCTCGATGAAAGTACGAGAGCAGACGCGGTCATCGAGACGCTGGACATTGACTACGAGGATATCAAATCTCTAAATAAGCTAAATGTAGTTAATACTCTGCGATGTGGTAGACACGCGAAACACTGTGCCATGCAAAATGTATTTAAAATATTCAACTGGTGGTCTAAACACTAGGGAAATTCATAAATAAAATATAATCAATTTTTTAATGCGTATAATTTTCTTCACCCTCCCCCAACCCAATCTCATGCGTTTGATGTGCGCTAGATTAAGACGATACTTATCATTATTATGTAGAAGTCGTCCAATACACGTTCGATACCCGATCAAAGCCGTTCGATGCACGATCAAAGTGGTATGATAGACGTTCAATACCCGATCAAAGCCGTTCAATACCCGTTCAATGCACGTTCGAAGCCGTTCAATATCCGTTTGATATACGTTCAAAAACGTTCAATACCCGTTCGATACGTATTCAAAGTGATGTGGTCTTGTCGCATGATGTGTCCAAAGAAGAAGGGAAAGAAGATGCGTGGGAATAAGGAGAGGATGGTCTGCGAAGAAGAAGAAATGTACAGTTTGTGAAAATGAATGCGGAGAACAACAGCATCGTACTTTTGCAAAGCTACGCACTTCTCGATTTCATGATAGGAGGGGGTTTTTACATGTGAGAGCCAGGAGATGCAGCGAGACCAGTCGTCTGTTAATTGTGGAAGGTGAACAGTCTGATTTTTAATCGTTAGACATTTGTGCAATTTGTGTAATTTGTGTGGGACAATTTTTTTTTCTTGAAAAAAAAACAAAAATGGGATTACAACGCATCGCCCCGGAGTGCGACCCAGAGGTATGTACAATATATTTTGACATTATTCGCCTTTAACCATTGAAATCGAGCGAGATTAAAATCAAGTGGTCATGTTAATATCATGGTGTTCTATGCTTTAGTATTCGCCATCGCCATCGCCGTCGCCACCACCCCGTTCGCCGTCGCCACCGCCTTCGCCGCCTCCGCAGGTATGTAGTAGTTTGCATTGTTTTGCATGTTTCATGTTTATTATGTTTGATGTGTGTGTCATATTTATTATGTTTGTGTATCTGTTTTAGAACCGTGTGCCAATGATTATAATGGCGCTCATGGCGCGGGTCCTGGCAGGGGAGGCTGAGGCTGCACCCCTAGCGGTGCATATGCAGCGATCGGGCCTGGTGTTCGGGCCTAGGATGGCGGCCAGATTGCGGCGGCCCTGGATACCGTACCACCAAATGGGACCCCTGCGACGGCCGCGGCCCCCATCGCCACCATTGCCTCCCTGGATCGATGTGGGGAGGCCGCAGCCATCGCTTCACGGGCCCCTATCACCCCCATTGCAGTTCGAGGGGGTGATGTCGTCGTCGTCCTCGGCGTCATCATCATCACCGCCACCGTTGCGGCAGTCAACACCGCCGTCGCCGTGGTCGCCGCCCCCCGCATGGATGGAAGAGGGGCTCGTGACGCCACCCCTGCAATTGTCATCCGACGAGGAGGATATTTAAATTCTTTTTGTTTTCTTTTTTCCATTTTTTTCCATTTTTCTTTTCTAATCTCATGTATTTTATCATTAATACTATTTTATTATTATTACTATTCATATTACTATCATATTCACTATTACTATTCATTCATTGTTATTTGTAACAATATATTATCATTTTTAAACACATATTATTTCTCCATTTTATTCACCCGTCTTCCTTCTCCTTTCGCTGTCTAATTTTAAGATTCGATGTAAGATTTAGCGTTCACAAAGATATTATACTACATTCAACATGTATCGAGACTTTTATCCTTGAGGGTGGGACTCAAGTTACGCGTAGTCGCGAGATACGTCGCGATGTTACATTTGAATGTTTTAAAAACTTGCTAGATTTAGAACGAAAGCGATTGTACTCCTATGTAGTGTTGTCTCTTTCCCTCCCTCGATTTTAGCTTTAGAATGCATCAAAGCCGTTCAATACTCGATCAAAGCCGTTCGATGCATGATCAAAGTGGTATGATAGACGTTCAATACCCGATCAAAGCCGTTCAATACCCGTTCAATGCATGTTCGAAGCAGTTCAATATCCGTTTAATATACGTTCAAAAACGTTCAATACCCGTTCGATACGTATTCAAAGTGATGTGGTCTTGTCACATGATGTGTCAAAGAAGAAGGGAAAGAAGATGCGTGTGAATAAGGAAAGGATGGTCAGCGAAAATGAATGTGAAGAACAACAGCACCTCACTTTTGCAAAGCTATGCACTTCTCGATTTCATGATAGGAGTTTGCATGCGAGAGCCTGGAGATGCAGCGAGACCAGTTGTCTTCAAACGTCAAAGACGAACAGTTCTTAATACTTCATAAGAAAAAATTATGGGATATTGGAAGACGCCCTCCATTTATGACTGGATGATGTGGCGAGGTATGTACATAACAATATTTTGACATTTATCGCGTTTAACTGTTGAAACCAAGTGCTCTTAAATCAGGCGTTCGTATCAATATTTTATCATGAGTTTCTATGTCTAGGGCTCACACCGTCGCCACCCCCATCACCACCCCCATCGCCACCACGTGGGCCGACACCGCAAGCACCGCCGTCGCCCACGTGGTCGAGCGATTGGGGATCGCCGCAGCCGTCGCCGCAGCCGTCGCCGCAGCCGTCGCCTCCACCGCAGTCCCCACCGCCGTCACCGTCGCCGCCTCCACAGGTATGTAATACTTTGCATTGTTTTGTGTGTTTCATGTTTATTATGTTTAATGTGTCAGTATTATATTGATGTGTCTGTGTGTTCTAGGCACTGTCGCCCACGTATGGGGCTGCGCGGCTGCGGCCATATGGGGCCGCGCGGGTGCGGCCATATGAACCGCGGTCGAGGGCCCTGCGGCGGTCGCGGCCCCCACCCACAACATCGTCGCCACCATCACCCCCCCTCGCCACCTTCCCCCTCGCCACCTTCCCCTTAAAATAGTTTTTTTATTTATTTTTCTATATTTTCTATATTTTCTATATTTTTCTATTTTTTCTATTTTAGTTTTATATATATTTTTTGTAACAATATATTATCACTTTTAAACACATATTCTGTCTCCATTTTATTTACTCGTCTTCCTCCTCGCCTCCTAATTCTAAGATTTGTAGACACAGCATAAATCTATTTCGTTCTTCGCGCCGCATGTCACATAATGGTTTGGAAAAATATTTGGGGTGGGCCAAGGTCATTCACTCCCTCCGGTTAGGTCTGAAAAAGTTCTCGGGGGTCATTCCCTCCCTCTAAAAAGTTTTCGGCGGTGGGTCCGGTCTCCGCGGCGGCTCGGCCTGGAGTGATCCCCTCCATCATCGCAGCTTCCCCCACTCCGCGGCTCGTGCGCGCGCAACCGGTCTTCCTCTCCCCGCAGGCCCCGCGCCCATGTTTCCCTCCGCCGCGTTCCCCCGCACGTCCTCACTTCCCCCCGCCCCCGCGCTCCCCTCAGAGGACCCGCGTTGGTACCCGCCTTGCCTTACTACTTTTATATTTTTATATTTTTATATTTTTATATTTTTATATTTTTATATTTTTATATTTTTATACTTTTATACTTTTATACTTTTATACTTTTATACTTTTATATTTTTATATTCTTTTTTTTTTATATTTTTATATTTTTATATTTTTATATTTTTATATTTTTATATTTTTATATTTTTATATTTTTATATTTTTATATTTTTATATTTATATATTTTTATATTATTATATTTTTATATTTTTATATTTTTATATTTTTATATTTTTATATTTTTATATTTTTATATTTTTATATTTTTATATTTTTATATTTTTATATTTTTATATTTTTATATTTTTATATTTTTATATTTTTAGATTTTTAGATTTTTAGATTTTTAGATTTTTATATTTTTATATTTTTATATTTTTATATTCTTATATTTTGATATTTTTATATTTTTATTTTTTTATATTCTTATATTTTTATATTCTTATATTTTTATATTTTTATATTTATATATTTTTATATTTATATTTTTTTATATTTTTATATTTTTATATTTTTATATTCTTATATTTGTATATTTTTATATTTTTATATTTTTATATTTTTATATTTTTATATTTTTATATTTATATATTTTTATATTTTTATATTTTTATATTTTTATATTTTTATATTTTTATATTTTTATATTTTTATATTTTTATATTTTTATATTTTTATATTTTTATATTTTTATATTTTTATATTTTTATATTTTTATATTTTTATATTTTTATATTTTTATATTTTTATATTTTTATATTTTTATATTTTTATATTTTTATATTTTTATATTTTTATATTTTTATATTTTTATATTTTTATATTTTTATATTTTTATATTTTTATATTTTTATATTTTTATATTTTTATATTTTTATATTTTTATATTTTTATATTTTTATATTTTTATATTTTTATATTTTTATATTTTTATATTTTTATATTTTTATATTTTTATATTTTTATATTTTTATATTTTTATATTTTTATATTTTTATATTTTTATATTTTTATATTTTTATATTTTTATATTTTTATATTTTTATATTTTTATATTTTTATATTTTTATATTTTTATATTTTTATATTTTTATATTTTAATATTTTTATATTTTTAGATTTTTAGATTTTTAGATTTTTAGATTTTTAGATTTTTAGATTTTTAGATTTTTATATTTTTATATTCTTATATTTTTATTTTTTTATATTCTTATATTTTTATATTCTTATATTTTTATATTTTTATATTTATATATTTTTATTTTTTTATATTTTTATATTTTTATATTCTTATATTCTTATATTTTTATATTTTTATATTTTTATATTTTTATTTTTTTATATTTTTATATTTTTAAATTTTTATATTTTTATATTTTTATATTTTTATATTTTTATATTTTTATATTTTTATATTTTTATATTTTTATATTTTTATATTCTTATATTCTTATATTTTTATATTCTTATATTTTTATATTTTTATATTATTATATTTTTATATTTTTATACATTTATATTTTTATACTTTTATAATTTTATACTTTTATACTTTTATACTTTTGTGAGGTCCTGGCCCCACCACGGTATCGCGACTTAGTGTCGACGAGCGCCACCAGAGGTCTCAAATCTTTCCCGCTAGTCCTAACTCTCAATATCATTCGTATATATACAAGTTCCAAATCATATCCTCTGTGTCCCCGTGTGTGTCTAGGGCAAGGGCCGTTATAGCCCTACTAATGAGTCTGGCTGGCGGTCCCAAGACGAAACACACCTCTTCTTTTCCTCCTCGATCCTCCAACGCCGATCCACCCGCCCCGCATAGTTACTCCATGGTGGCGTTACCGGGCCGGCCTTAGGGTTTACGGTGCGTCGGAGGCGACGGGGCTAGAACTCTCCCTTCTCGTCCTGAACGTTCCGGCAGTTCAGGACGGTGACACTTTTATAATTTTATACTTTTATACTTTTATACTTTTATACTTTTATACTTTTATACTTTTATACTTTTATACTTTTATACTTTTATACTTTTATACTTTTATACTTTTATACTTTTATACTTTTATACTTTTATACTTTTATACTTTTATACTTTTATACTTTTATACTTTTATACTTTTATACTTTTATACTTTTATACTTTTATATTTTTATATTTTTATACTTTTATACTTTTATACTTTTATACTTTTATATTTTTATATTTTTATATTTTTATATTTTTATATTCTTATATTTTTATATTCTTATATTTTTATATTTTTATATTTTTATACTTTTATATTTTTATATTTTTATATTTTTATATTTTTTTGTTTTTGGACTTGGTTAGAGGACGTGTGAGTGAACGGTCGAAGTGAGAGTGTGAGAATAGGGATATAAGAGTTAATTTAGAAGTAGAGTAGGGAAAAAGGAGAGGATTAGATAGGGGAGGGTCTTAGAAGCTGCAGAGTGCAAGGTAATAAAGATTGAAGGGAAACCGAAGAGATAGAGATATTAGAGATAAGAAACCGGTGGCAGGAAAGTTGAGGTTAGGAGAGAAGGAACGGGCGGGAAAGGTAGGTCGGTAAGGTAGGGTGATAGGTGTGCGAAGTTAGGTAGGAACGAAACAGAAGGAAGGATGGCGGATGAGGAGACGGAGGCCGAGAGTCAGGAAGGAAAATACAGTGAAACACCGACAGAGGAGAGAAGGAAACGAGGAAGGGCGACTTTGGAAACATTAAGGGAAAGGGAAGGACAGTATAGCAGAAAACTAACAGATGTATGGGGATTAGAAAACACAGGGTAAAGGGGCGGAGAACCTGGAAATGGTTACCAGAAAGCGAAAAAGGCAGATCTGACAAAAAACCCGTTAAAGGAAGGAATAGCGGTTGAAAAGACAGAGGGGAAAGAGGAGGAGGGACAGAGCGAGACAACAATAGGAAACATGATGAAAGAAATTTCGGCAAGTACAAGGCAAGAAAGAGGGGAGCTTATGGCAGACTTTAGGAAGGAAGTAAGCAATGTAATGGAGAAGTTTGCAATCAGAGTCGAAAGTATAGAAAAAAAGTTTAAACAACGAGAGGAGGAGCTACTAGAAAGGATGGAAAATATGATGAGAGGCATGGAACAGAGGGAGGAAGAGCTGAGAAAGAGGAAGGAAAGGGAGGATAAGGAGTTGACGGAGAGAATCTTATGTGAAGTAGAAAGAAAGCGAAACGAGGTGGAGAAGATGGGTGAGGGAACTGAAGCTAGGAAGGAAGGGAATGACGTTTGGAAAGAAGTGAGGAGAATGAAAAAGAAGATGGAGGAACAGGAGAAAAAGATGAAGAAAAATAACATCATCATCAAAGGTTTAAAAGTAAGTAAAGAGAACCTTAGAGAAAAGGTAGACGAATTTCTAAAAGTAGAACAAGAAGTGGCAGGAGGGATAAGCAAAACAGAACTAAGAGGTAACAAGCATACACATGTAGTTCTGGTAGAATTGGAAAGCTGGGAAAAGAAGCAGGAAGTCATGAGAAAGAAAAATAGACTAGGTACGAAAAGAATATATATTGAGCATGATTTAACGTTTGAGGAAAGAGAGGTACAAGGAGCTATAAGAGACAAGGCTAGGAAGCTAAAGGAGCAGGGAAAAGAAGTAAGAATAGGATATAGGAAACTAAGCATTCAAGGTAGATGGTTTTTCTGGAATGACGAAAGGGGGGAGCTTTTGGAACAAGAGGGGATTTTTCGGAATTAGCTTCACAGGAAGAACCGATAAGACCGATGAAGGGGAGGAGAAGAAAGATACATGATCGCAGAAAGAAAACAGAAATCCAAACAGTCGGGGAAAAGGAATCAGAAGAAAACAACGGAAAGTTGCTATTTTGGAACGTGGCAGGAATTTGGAAAAAGGACAGAGACTTCTGGAAGTTTGTTGAGGAATTTGATTACGTAGGTTTAATAGAAACATGGGTAGACCAGAAAAAGTGGGAGGGATTGCAGAGAAGACTGCCCAAAGGTTTTACTTGGAGTTGCCAGGCAGCAGTAAGAGAGCATAAGAATGGGAGACCAAGAGGGGGAATCATAACGAGCGTGAAAAAAGGTTGGAACGTGTTAGAAGAGGATAGTCAAATGGAGGGTCCATTAGGAAAGAAAATTAAAGCATAGGAAGAAATTTTGAATATATGGTCAGTATATAGCAATAAGGAAGTAGAGAGAGAGAGAGTAACGGGAGGTCTGATGCAAAAATTAGACCAAGCGGAGGGGGAGGTAATTATAAGGAGGTGACTTCAACGCCAGAATAGGAGGGGAAGGAAGCTACTTCGATGGAGAAATGCTGGAAGACATGGAAAGGAGAAATTCAAAGGATAAGATAAAGAATGGTCAAGGGGAAAAAATGCTAAGTGCAATAGAGGAGAGGGGTTGGTATATATTAAATGGAAATAAAAAAGGCGATGAAAAGGGGGAATATACACAGGTGAGCAAAAAAGGTGTGTCGGTGATAGATTACGTGGTAACCAACTCCATTGGATGGGATAGGACCAAAGAAATGAGGATAGGAGACATCGGAATCGGATCATATGCCTTTAATTGTGGAGATAACGACTGAAGGGGGGAAAAAGATAGGGAAAGTTCAATCTATAAGAGAAGTCATCAGCTGGAACAAGGAGCCAATAGAAAGATTTAAAGAGAAGACTAGAGATAAAGAATATGAAGAAGCAGAAGAGAATGAAAGGGAATGGGATATATTAAAAGCAGGGATAAGTAGTATGTTGGAAAGGAGAAAGGTTAAGATCAAAAGGAGGAAGATAGGCTACAAAGTTTGGTGGGATAAGGAGTGTACCAAAGAAAAAAGGAATTTGAACAGGTGTTATAAAGAATGGAAGAAGGGGAAAATCAAGAAGGAGCTGCTTGTACAGAAAAAAGAAGAATTTAGGGATTTAAGTAAAAGGAAAGAAGAACAGAAAAAGAAGGAAGAGGAGAAACAAATCAGGGAAGCGAGATCCGAAGGGCAAATATGGACATATATAAATGAGGAAAGGAAAAGAAGGACGAACACCGACAACAAAATCGATATAGCAGCGTGGAGAGAACATTTTATAAATTTGCTGGGAGGTTCGGACGTGAAGAAAGTAGGAGCAAGAAGGGAACAATCACCAAGTGAGGAAAAAGAAAAAGAAAAGGACTTAACAGAAGAGGAGTTAGAAAAGCAGTTTAAAAGATTAAAGAAAAAGAAGGCACCAGGAGTAGATGGAATGCCAAATGAAGCCTGGATATACTGCGAGGGCAACACGAAAGAGAAGCTGAAGGAAATAATAAGGAAGGTATGGGTAGGGAATAGATTTCCAGAGGACTGGAAGAAAGCGGTGATAACCACTTTATTTAAAAAGGGGGACGAAAACAATCCAAAAGACTACCGGGGTATAAGTCTCCTGTGCACTGCGTACAAAATCTATGCATCTCTGCTCAATGACAGGTTGAAAAGAGACATCGAAGGAAAAGGAATTCTCCCGGATACGCAAGCTGGGTTCACAGAGAAAAGAGGAGTGATAGACAATGCATATATACTGCAGCATATAATAGAAAGAGAAACCAGAAGAGGAAAGGTGTACGCAATGTTTATCGATTTGAGAGCGGCATTTGACAAGGTGAAAAAGGCGAATCTATGGAAAGCAATGGAAGAGAGAGGAGTGAGAAAAGGTTTAATGGAAAGAGTCAAAGGAATATATGAAGAAACAAGAAATGTAGTAAGATCGAGAGGAGGGGAATCAGAGGAGTTCTGGACGGAAGAGGGTCTGAGACAGGGATGCCCGCTCAGCCCGATTCTGTTCACAGTATTTATTGCGGATATAGAAGAAGAATTCTGGAAGGGTCAAATAGGGGGGTTGAGGGTAGGAAGCGAAAAATTCTGGTCTTTAGCTTATGCTGACGACATGGTAATTTTAGCAAGAAAAGAGGAAGAGTTTAGAGCGATGATAAGAAGGTTAGAAAAGTATCTTGACAAGAAGGAACTAGAATTAAAAGCAGAAAAGACAAAGATAATGATATGTAAGAAAGGGGGAGGAAGAGAGAAGAGAAAGTGATGGATGTGGAAGGATACAAGAATAGAGGAAGTCAAAGAGTATACTTATTTAGGGATAAAGTTGCACAGAAACGGAAGTATAGAGGGACATGTAAAGGACAGGATAAAAAGGCAAATATCGCGTTGAATCTGGTCTGGGGGATAGAGGAGAGAAAGTTCAACACAGATTTTAAACTCAGAATGTTCCTGTTCGATACCTTGGTCTTGGGGGTGCCCTTGTATGGCGTAGAACTGTGGGGATACAAGGAAAGGGCCGAAGTGGAAAGAGTGCAATTGAGATACATTAAATGGACGTTAGGCCTGGACAGACGAACACCGGACTATCTGGTACTAGAGGAAACAAAGAGGTTGAAATTAAGGGTCAATACGGGGGCGAGAGCGTGGAAGTTTGAAGAGGAAGTAAGGAGAAATGGAATGAGGAGCATAGTGAAAGAATGCATTAGAGAGAAAGAAGTTAATAGAGAAGTAACCAGAAGCGGAAAGGAGAGACAAGAATACCTGAGAAGGAATGGACTGAGTCAGGAGGGAGTGGAAGAGAGAAGAAGAAGGGGAATAGGGGTTACAGAAAACTTAAA
Organism: Andrena chrysosceles; assembly: GCA_963855975.1. Taxonomy (NCBI): domain Eukaryota; kingdom Metazoa; phylum Arthropoda; class Insecta; order Hymenoptera; family Andrenidae; genus Andrena; species Andrena chrysosceles. The sequence goes on along the minus strand of OY979767.1, from coordinate 56,008,824 downwards.
GAACAGGGACATAGAAGTGCAACAACAAGGACAAAACTCGAAAATAGTGCAATCGAAATATAATAGCCGATATAAATATATTAGAACGATAGGGCTGCCGGAATATTTGTGTAAAGAGGGGGAAGGGCAAAAACTTATCGCACAAGCGAGATGCGGCAATTTAGAGAAGTGGAACAGGTATTGGGAAGACAAAGAGGGGAGATGCTGTGACCTATGTGTCTAATTATCCTCGTTCATCCCTATTAATAGGGGTGAGCGGTATGGGGGTGGCGGGGTTATGGCCTCTTGTAGGTCCTTTGGTGGTGGGGATGATGGGGGAGAGTCTTCTATAATGATGATTTCGGGGGTCTGGTCAGCCTCCCTGACGACCACCGTGGAGGTGACCCTTGGGAGGAGGGGCGAGACGCTCCTGCCTTCTTGCTGTGCCACCCTGCGCCGCCATTTGATGCGGGAGAGCCTCCTCTTTATCCCTCCTCCACTCGATTTAGGCCCGTTGGGTTTGTGGGCCCTTTTGTGTGGCATCGTGCGTTATTCTTATAACGATCTAAGAAATGAATAATTAGTAAATTTTATATTTTGTGACTAGGGTCAACCGGGGTCCTCGCGTAACCGACCAAGACGCGCTTTATTCGCGTGTATTATTTTAGTTTTGCCCTTCCACGATATTTTTAGGTTCTGCGAAGGGATTACCTCCAATATCGTGTGAGGACCAGAGTACTGATCACCGAATTTTCCTTTTCGCGGTTCTATTAGAACGAAGATTGGGTCGCCCGGTTTAAAGGTCTCTTAATTTATGTGTTGATCATAATATTTTTTGTAACGAAGTTTAGATTGATTTAACTTTTCCGCAGCAGCGGTTTGAAGTTCTTGCACCCTTGTACTCAATTTTGAAAGGTAGTGATTGTATGTTTCGTTTTCAAAATCTTCGAGCACTCTATTTCGGCTGGGTAGCCGGGCTATTTTTCCAAATACTAATTCGTATGGGGTGTAATCAGTGCCCTCGTGGACGCTGGTATTATAAGAGAACGCGGCCAAGTCAGTCCATTCGTCCCAGTCACTGTATTTACCGATAAACATCTTTAAATATTCCGTCAAAACAAGGTGCGATCGCTCTAAAGAGCCATTTGTCTGTGGGTGAAAGGCTGTGGTTCGAAATTGTGCGATTTTAAATTTTTGCACGATAGCCTTCATGAATTCGCCAGTAAAATTTGTTCCTTGGTCAGTGAGAATGGCTCTGGGAGCTCCGTATTGACAAATAAATCGTTTTATAAATGCATCAGCTACTTTTATCGATGTGGATTGTTTAAGAGGTTCACACACGAAGCATTTTGTTAACAAATCTTGCATAGTTAGGATGTAGGTATTTCCTTCTCTAGTGGTAGGTAACGGTCCTACTATATCCAATGCAATCTTGTCAAAGGCTCGTCCAGGCGTGTCGGTGAGAATCATTGGTTGCCTGGTTTTAACACGGACGAGTTTTTTCCGCTGACAGTCCTCGCATTTTCGAATATAATCTTCCACGGCTTTCTTCATTCCTTTCCAAAAGTAATGGTGTCTAATTCGATTATATGTTTTGGTCACTCCTTTGTGCCCGGCTAAAGCGGATGCGTGATTTTCTATAATAATATTTTGTCTTTTTGATTCTTCGGGAATTTGAACTATTTGTAAACATATTGTGACACTAATGTCTTCTTCGTCGACGGCTTCGAGGATATCCATAATAATATCCTGCCAGGTTAATTGATCGATATTTGCAGTTTTGGCTATACTGAACGAATGTATTATTAATTCTCTTATTACGTTTTTAAAAGAGGAGAGAGTTTCGTCCCAAGTTGTCGCGGTTAAGGGGGTATTCTGAGTTTCTTTAATAACTAGGCCGACCAGAATTTGTTCCCTATTATAAGTTACGTGGGCCCGGCCTAATGTGAGTTCGCTTGTTATTATTAGCGCTCCCGATTCTTGCAACTGTTTAGCTCCGTCGTCGCAAGGTTTTCCATCGGCGCTCAGAAAGAAAACAAGCGTTTCCTTTCTTAGGGACAATGGGTCCCGACTAATTGATGGCGTTATTCTGATATCTCTATCGGGGTCCACTTCGTACGTTTCTTCCGGAGAATCATTCAGCTCGGTTATCAATGATTCAGAGTCTGACGACGATTCGTACGAAGCGTTAGATCCTACTTCGGAATCAGAGTCGTCCTCTTTTTGTGGTGTTGGAGATTGCGGAGGCGAAACGATTTGGTATGGTGTGCTTGATTGTTCTTGTTCCTGATCTTCCTCTTCAACGCTACTCATCGGTTCCGGTACGTTTAGTGAGGGAGTATCCGGCGGCGTTAGTATAGGCGTTGGAGCCTTACGTACCTTTCGGCTCGGCTGAATCCTTGTAGGCGCCGTCCTTAGGCGGGTTTTATTGGTAACTTCTGATGTCGGGGTGGGTATCTTGGAGGTCCGAGGTCTCCCTGGGCCTCGTTTAGGTGGAGGCTGCTCCTCCCAGTCATCATCGGCTTCCTCTCGTGGTCGTATTGGGCATGTTTCCACGGTAGGTGGATTACGGGATAAGGCGTCAGCGAGTTTGTTACTTTTCCCGGTTGGTAGCGAATTTCATATTCGTATTCGGCTAATTTTAGACGCCACCTAACAAGGCGCGACGTTGGGTCCTTTACCTTGTGTAACCAAATCAAGGGTCGGTGGTCGGTAGTAGTATAGTTATGACAGTTCTAACCCAAATATGAGTTTGAAGGCCATTTCCCCCACCCCTCCCCTCCCATCAAACTCAAATTTGAGTTTCAAGGTCGGCGGAAAAATTCCCCGCGGGCAGCGCGCGAGCGGCGGGCGGCGCGTGGCCGGGCGGATGACGTCATCGAGATCGGGCAGCGGCGGATGATGTCATCGAGATGGCGGAGTGATGGGGGTTATAGCGCGAGACCAGATATCGAATCAATCGATACCGAACCGATACCGAATCCGCATCGAGGAGGAACCGCGGGTGAATTGCTGCTACTATCGGGCATGGTATCGCCACAGTCGGTAAGGAAGGAAATATTAATTTAAGATATTAATATAAATGAAAAAACAGAATCTCGGGCAACGGGGCTCGAACCCAAGACCTCCGCGGTACGAGTCAGCCGCCTAACCAACTCCCCCAACGCCGACGCTGTAACATTAGTCTTTAATAAATGGTACATATACAGAGCGTCACCAAGCATAATACATTATTTTTTCATCGGACGATGTCGGGCAATGTCGGGAAAGATCGGCGTTTTTACACACCGCGTCTTCGGATGGATGGGAAAGAGAGAGAGCATGCATTCTAAAGCTTAAATTCGAGGGAGGGAAGAAGACAACAATACACAGTGGTACAGTCGCATGCATTCTATAGATAACAGTATTTCAAGCGCCGCCGCGTATCACGCGATCTCGCGTAATTCGACTCCTCTGGAGCAACCATCATGTAGCGGTGTGAAGAAGGCGTAAATCTTAAAATTATGTGGCGAGGAGGAAGACGGGTAAATAAAATGTGGACAGAATATGTGTTTAAGGTATATATATTGTTACAAAAAATATAAAAAACGAATATAAAAATAGAAAAATAGAAATATAAAAATATAAAAATACAATTAAAATATAAAATAAAATACAATACAATATAAATGAATATAAATATAAAAATACAATTAAAATATAAAATAAAATACAATACAATATAATTGAATATAAATATAAATGAATATAAATATAAATATAAATATATAATATAGAATATAGAATATATATATATAGAATATATATATATATATATAATATAGAAATATAAAAATAGAATATAAAAATATCATAAAAATAGAATATAAAAAAGAATATGAAAAAAATATATAAAAGAAAAAAAACTATGAGGGTGGTGGTGAGGGGGGAGGTGGGGAGGGAGGTGATAGGGGTGGTAGGGGCGACGGTGGCGATGGGGTGACGGGGGTGATAGAGGCAATGGAGGTGATGGGGGTGATCGGCCGGGGGGGGGGGGAGGGTCGCGCTGCCGCGACCACGCCGCTATGGGGCCGATTACCGGCCCCGACCGCCGCATCTGGACCCCGATGGGCGCAACTTGGTGCGCCCACGTCTCCAATTCCGCCAACCAATCCTGCATGACATGCAGCGGTATGTCCTAGAACACATACGCAAACGTTGATATAATTAACACATCAAACATAATAAATATCAAACGCACGCACCAATACAAAGTATTACATACATGCGGAGGCGGCGGCGGTGATAGCGGTGGGGACTGCGGTGGCGGCGACGGCTGCGGCGACGGCTGCGGCGATCCCCAATCCGACAACCAGGTTTGCGACGGCGGTGGCGATTGCTAGAAAAATAGAAATCTAGGATATAATAATGACATTTTAACCCTCGGAAGACGAACCCCCGATTTAAGAGCACTTGGTTCCAACGGTTAAACGCGATAAATGTTGAAAATATTGTTATGTACATACCTCGGGTACATACCATGTACGCACTCTGGTGCTATCCGCGTTATTCCCATTATTGTAACAAAACTTGGCTCTCACAAAAAAAAGTTAACTATTAAGAACTGTTGCCTGTCAAGCTTTGAAGACAACTGGTCTCGCTGCATCTCCTGGCTCTCGCATCTAAAATCTTATCATGAAACCGAGAAGTGCGTAGCTTTGCAAAGTAGGATGCCTTTGTTCTTCACCATCTCCATCACAAGCCACCTGCATTTTCGCTGACCATCCTCCTCCATGTACTTATCTTCTTCTTCGCTGACCGTCCTCTCCTTACTCACACGCATCTTCTTTCCCTTCTTCTCTGACACATCATTCGACTAGACCATATCACTTAAATGTATCCAACGTCTATCATACCACTTTGATCATGCATCGAACGGCTTTGATTGGGTATTGAACGACTTTGATCGGGTATCGAACGTCTAACGTACCCCCTCTGAACGCGAATCGAACGTGAATCGTACCACTCTGAACGTGAATCGAACGTGAATTGAACGGGTAATGAACGGCTTTGAATGGGTATTGAACGGGTATTGAACCACTTCGAACATGTAATGAACGCCAATCGTACCTCTTCGAACGTGAATGATACTACTTCGAACGTGAATCGAACGTGTATTCAACGACTTTGATCGAGTATTGAACGGTTTTGAACGTGTATTGGACATGTAATGAACCACTTCGAACATGTAATGAACGTCAATCGTACCTCTTCGAACGTGAATCGAACGGCTTTGAACGTGAATCGAACGTGTATCGAACGACTTCCGCATAACTATCGTCTTAATCTAGCATACATCACATGTAGGAGGTTGGAGAGGGTGAAGAAAATTATGCGCATTAAAAATTGATTATATTTTATTTATGAATTTCCCTGGTGTTTAGACCACCAGTTGAATATTTTAAATACATTTTGCATGGCACAGTGTTTCGCGTGTCTACCACACCGCAGAGTATTAACTACATTTAGCTTATTTAGAGATTTGATATCCTCGTAGTCAATGTCCAGCGTCTCGATGACCGCGTCTGCTCTCGTACTTTCATCGAGGAAATTCGCAAGCCAGTCGCGTTTCTGCAGCCCTTTAACATATACGACATGGCACGTGTCATCCTCTTTTTCATCGATCGCATCAGCTACAGCTTTCGAAATTAGCCGTTTAGCCATACTGTATGGAACTTCTCCATCATCCCAGCGTAACCCATGATGTTTCGCCGTTAACCAGCGGATGCTTGATTTGTCAGATTTCGAAAGAAGATAATGCGGCATCGAACTCCCAAAAATATAGTGCGAGAGAATTGTTCCCATTCGTAGGACAGCCACTTCCTTGACGACAAATCTTCCATCAACGATGAACCCTTGCATGTCAACGAACGATGGTACAACCATTATCGATACAATTTGGAGGTCCATTCGCTTCCAAGACAGACGAGAGAATGCAGTCTTTCTCGTAAAACATCTCGATTTTCACGATGAAATTTTTTTGCGAATTTAGTACAGCAGAGGGAGGGCAAGTAGCGTGGTAATTTAATTTATTTTGCGCACCATGTTTGTTAATGGATTGTATTCAACCACCCGATCATGCAGAATCAGACAGTAGGCCGTAGTATTTGCAGGCACATTCTCTTTACACTCGAATTCTATGCGCACGTCCACGATGCCATTCTTGATCGACTCATTTTGTCGCGAGCAATCAATTACCACGAGGGGGCCAAATTGTAAAAATTCAGCCACGGTGAATAATGCCTCGTTGCAACTATACCCATAATATGATTTACGGAATTGCATATACATGTGATACAAGATGGCGTGCTTATTCTTGTCAAAGTCCAAGTTCAGGTCATCATATGGGTAAAATTCCGAGTTGAGAAAAAGTTTTACATTAGCCAATTTGCAGTTGTTGAACATAGTAACGTCTTCGCTCATCACATTTCTTCGACCAGTCTGTAGAGCAAGGATCACGCATCGCCGCTTCTCCAGCTGTGCAGATGCCTTCACGGCCCACGAATGCTTGGTCGTGCTCTGTAAGAGAGGAAACTCGTACAGATCCCACGATTGAAAACAAATGCTCAGGTTTTGTCCACGTTCCAAAGTATGTAGCAACGATAGCTTATTAACATCATTTAACGTCACATGGGGCATCCGCCATTGTAGTTTAACCAATTCAATTTCTGGTTCCAACATCGGCGATCCTATCAGAGCATTGTTGTCGTTGCGCGATCGTATTAAAATCAATTCGTGACGCGCATTAATAATCATGCGTTTGTAGTCCTCACAAAATCCCAGCAAATATTTGAGTGGGATGCAAAAATTGAAATGTCTTTTCACTATTGGCCCGTCGCGCCGTTTCAAGCCCCATCCGACATTCTCCATATTTTTGTCTTCGCCAGATGTCAGCGATACATAGTTTTTAAGCGTGCTAGTTATTCCAACGTTTCTGTTGCGATCAATCTCCACGCCATTCAGCTCGTATCGAATCTCATCGAATAAGAACGCCATGCAATTATTTCCTAACGTCACCGTTAATGCATCTTTTGGCTTATTTATCTTCAATTTCCCCTCCACATAGAGAAAACTTTCACACGGCAATGTGTATAAATCCTGCTGTTGTATCGGTATTCTTATCTCATCGCGGTATCCAAACGTCGTGTTGACGTATGGGTTGTATGTGTGAGTCTGAAGCTTGACGATGCGGTCATCAAACGTCGGCTTCCCTCCAATACTTAGAATGTCAACCATTTTTCAACCTAAATGCGCACAATGAATCCCAATGATTTCAAAAATGCAATGTTCGCAGCACTGAGCCTCTTCTTTTTAGCGTGATCGGAGCTGTTGCAGTTGTTGTTGCAGTTGTTGTAAACAATTTCACTTGGAAGAAACGGGTTTCTAGAGTCGTTCAATACAAGCATCTCTTTCGTTCGCACCACATGTATTATCGTCGTCGCCGTCGTACGTGCAATCTGATGGTAATCTCTTCACCTCGAAAATCGAGCAACCGTCCGTTTTGATCCACAACGCGTATCGTTAGATACGTAATGATCCGTGCGGTGATTGGAAGGTAAATGATCTGCGCGGGCGTTTCCGATATCTTATATCCTGGTGGAACTCTCGGAGAAAATTCATGTATCGTATGTACACGCCTCCCATTGTTGTACGCGCCAGCGGTCACGGTACATTCTATACGAACAATGTTCACGTTCATGATATTAATTGGATCGTCCGATTCGTGCCACCGTCCTGGTTCTAATACCCGATTCGTCGAGAATCCCAGTAGCGATCCAATGTTATTGGGCTTTGTAAAGTCCACAGCGAACCGGCAGTACAGCTCGCTTTTCATGGTGTTGTTGTTGGGACGCAACACTATTGGATACGCATCGATGTCACTGTCATCGGTACCGTCGAGATTTTGAGGATACCGCTCGAGTAATCGCTGCTTCAAATACTTGGCAATCGCGTCTAGTTCGTAGGAGCCGTGGGGAATCGTAATGTATTCAGGAGTGGTGTCGACGCTGTTGCTGATGTCATAGTTTACGGTGAAGTAGAATTTATCGTTGCTCGAGTCGATGTTTGGTATGGTGTGATAAGTTTCAAAGGTTGTTAGACCAAGCTCGTAATCATCGTCGCTCAAATCTATGGGTGGAAAGTAGCTCACCGCGAGGGTGCTACTCTTGCCGGTTAGAGTGAATGTTAACGACATATTCCGAACTGTACGGCTCGATTAGTACTGAATCAGAGTGGCGGGAAGTCAATCCTTAAATTTGGTACCGATCGTTTGTAGAAAGCGTAGACATAGTTGTCCGCAATTGCTCTGATCGTACTTTTGATAAGACGTTCGATTGTATTCAATTTTCACAGCATCCTTATCCAGATATTTTACCAATTCCTTGGGCGGTCGAAGATTTCCAAAGCTGTCGAAATATATAGCTCGACACCCTCTCTTCGCATATGCCACCCAATGAGTCCCCGACCCCTCGACATTGTCCAAATTTACAATACCGCTCTCGTTTCGACGTACTCCTCCGACTGGTAGCGCGTTTCGCATAAAAACACCTCTAAAGAATGGAATACGCATACGTTTTGCCAACTCCTCCAATTGTGCATCGGTAGTTACACCCGCGGGCATTTTTATTTTCTTTTCGACGTTTTTTTTTCGTTTCGATATTCCCTGTCCACGCTTGTATGGTGCGAGATAAAGTCCGCGACCTTCCATGGAGCGATTATGACGTTGCATTTCCTGAAGCTGATGTTGTGCCGCCTTATTATCGTTTACCGCCTTGGCGAACACCGCCGCTCCACCAGCTAATGATCCGAGAACACCTAGCAGCGGGAGAAGTGGTAATATACCACCCCGTTTTGCCACCGGAAGAATCCGCTTTTTCGGCGCTCTCTTTGGAGTACTTTTGCGGGGTTTTGTTTTCATCCCCATTCCGATTTTCGTCTTGGCCTTCATAGCTGCCCAAACAGCTGTAGCAGCACCTCTTTCACCCAGAGTCGAGTCTCGCGCAACGATGCGTTTTCGCGCTTTGTCAGCGAGAACTTTATCTGCCGCGTGCCTTTCGCCGAGGTCGTTGCTGCGCGAATATGCAATATCGTGTTCGCGACACGCCGCGTCCAACGGATTGATGCCTTGATCCCCTCTAGCCAATCGTTTTGCCAGATGTGTTCCTGGACCGCAAAACTGGTATCCCGGAATATGTAATTCGATAGGTAGCGCGTTTATCGCTCGATTTAACAAACCACAGCCTTTCTTTACTCTCGTCGGCGACATTCGCTACAGTTTTTAATCAATGGTGCTGGACCGTCGATATGCGTTCGCTGCCAAGGACGATTATAATGCTCCAGACACCGACGATACTGCCGAACCTCAGAATCGGCTTTTATGTGCTCGGGGAGTCTGTCCCACAACTGATCAATGTGTCTCCCAAACTCTCGGAGTAGAATAATCTTTGGTATATATTTCAACTGCTCAGAGGTTAGGTCTCGAATATCGCAATTATCCGACAGGATCAGAAGCATTTTGAATACTGAGCTGTTTTGTGTCGATGCGGACCTATAAATAGGGCGCTTCGACGTATCAAAATCATTTTTCACAGTTTGCGGAGAGGATGCGATTCGTGCGACAACCTGTAACGATACGCGTCACAAATTTTGACGATAAATCACGAGTGATGTCTTCGAAAACAAGACGCAGACATGGTAGCATGCTACCAAACACTATACGCTGCCTCGTTTGTGGCCCATCAAATTGCGGAAAGACAAACGTGTTGGTGAGCTTGTTGGAAAGTCCTCACGGCGTCCGCTTCGAGAACGTGTACGTGTACTCCAAGTCGTTGCAACAGCCGAAATATCAGTATTTGGAGAATTTATTGACTCCGATAGATGAAATTGGCTACTTTACGTTTTCGAATAACAGTGACGTCATCCCACCGTGCGAATCGCATCCGAATTCTATTTTCATCTTTGATGACGTGGCATGCGACAAGCAAGATACGATAAGGGAATACTTTGCAATGGCAAATACTTTTATATTTTTATATTTTTATATTTTTATATTTTTATATTTTTATATTTTTATATTTTTATATTTTTACATTTTTATATTTTTATATTCTTATATTTTTATATTTTTATTTTTTTATATTTTTATATTTTTATATTTTTATATTTTTATATTTTTATATTTTTATATTTTTATATTTTTATATTCTTATATTTTTATATTTTTATATTTTTATTTTTTTCTATTTTTATATTTTTATATTTTTATATTTTTATATTTTTATATTCTTATATTCTTATATTTTTATATTTTTATATTTTTATATTTTTATATTTTTATATTTTTATATTTTTATATTTTTATATTTTTATATTTATATATTTTTATATTTTTATATTTTTATATTTTTATATTTTTATATTTTTATATTTTTATATTTTTATATTTTTATATTTTTATATTTTTATATTTTTATATTTTTATATTTTTATATTTTTATATTTTTATATTTTTATATTTTTATATTTTTATATTTTTATATTTTTATATTTTTATATTTTTATATTTTTATATTTTTATATTTTTATATTTTTATATTTTTATATTTTTATATTTTTATATTTTTATATTTTTATTCTTTTATTTTTTTATTTTTTAAGAAGGAAAGACTAGTAGTTGGATTGAAGCTGATGGCGTTCAAATTAAAAAAAAGGAATGGCCCAGAGGTGCTAAAGATCTTTATATTTTGTTCTTACAAAAAAATAATAATAAATAAATAAGCCAACAAAAATTACCACGCTATGGAACAGCTGAAAGAAGAATGATCCCATTTGGCACTTGTAATTCTTCTGTGGCGGGCTACATATTCTCCTGTAATTCGTACTACAAAATTTGTGAAATCTCCACAAAATTACCTTTTTTTAAAAGAAGTCGTAAATTTATTAATGTGCAATATTTAGCTTCACAAAACTAATGATATACAAAAATTGCGCTAATTATAACAATGGCTATTTATACAAACCAAAACTGTATTAAATAATATTAAGCAGATATATTTTTGTACAAATAAATATTTCAATACGTATAAATATTTTATCAAGAGACACGGAGTGCTCTATAACGCCACGACCTGCTATCAAGAACTCTTCGATTATCGAATCAAGAGACACACCAGTGTCTATATTATGATAACATAATCCAGTCATCAATAAATACTACAAAATGTGTGAAATCTCAACAAAATTACCTTTTTTAAAAAAAGGTACAAAAAGTGCGCCAAGTATATAATCCCATAAAAAATAATCCCATTTAAAAACATTGTCGTAAATTAATATCCCATCAAAAAAGAATCCCATTTAAAAGCAGTGTCGTAAATTAATAGCTTTACAAAACTAATGATGTCACGTCCTGAATTGCCGGAACATTCAGGACTTTTTGGGAGTTCTTGCCCCGTCGCCTCCGACGCACCGTAAACCCTAAGGCCGGCCCGGTAACGCCACTATGGAGTAACTATGCGGGGCTGGTGGATCGGCGTTGGAGGATCGAGGAGGAAAAGAAGAGGTGTGTTTCGTCTTGGGACCGCCAGCCAGACTCATCAGTAGGGCTATAGCTGACGGCCCCTGCCCTAGACACACACGGGGACACAGAGGATATGATTTGGAACTTGTATATATACGAATGACATTGAGAGTTAGGACTAGCAGGAAAGATTTGAGACCTCTGGTGGCGCTCGTCGACACTAAGTCGCGATACCGTGGTGGGGCCAGGACGTCACAATGATATACATAAATTGCGCTAATTATCACAACGGCTATTTATATAAAGAAAAAATGTATTAAATAATATTAAGCAGATATATTTTTATACAAAAAAATAGTTTCATACGAATAAATATTTTATTCAAAATACTTGGCGCTGCGAAACCAAAAAAATCTTAATTGTCTTAGTTAATAAAAAAAAACAAGACGAAGCACCACTGAGACAAGAAAGAAAGAAAAAGATTTTAATGCAATTTATGCATATTTATTCAGTTTAGTAACACCAATTCGGAGAGCAGCGCCAAGTATTATGAATAAAATATTTATTCGTATGAAAATATTTATTTGTATAAAAATATATCTGCTTAATATTATTTAATACATTTTTTCTTTATATAAATAGCCGTTGTGATAATTGGCGCAATTAATGTATATTAATAGTTTTGTAAACCTATTAATTTACGACACTGCTTTTAAATGGGATTCTTTTTTGATGGGATATTAATTTACGACAATGTTTTTAAATCGGTTTTATTTTTTATGGGATTATATACTTGGCACAGTTTTTGTACTTCTTTTTAAAAAAGGTAATCTACTAAAACGAAACAGAAGAATTAACCAATATTCGCATCTTACGACTTGCAACGAGACACTCGGAACGTTGAGAGTGAGAGAACGATTTATTTATAATTTGAAAGTGACTTAATTTTATTCTAGTATTAATTATGTATTATTCAATATACGATATATATTATTTATTTCAGAATATCCACTAATTAAAATCAATATGGATAGTGGGTCTGAAAATGAAAATTATGAACGCGAAAACGTTAGATGTTGTTGAAGTATGCAATCTCATCTCCATGTATGCCGCGAGGTATGGTGCGCATGCGCATGAGTGTCAGCTGCTCGCTGTTACTTCCTTCTTCCGGTTGCTTTGTGTGCAATGTGTGCCTTGTGTGTGCTGCATCGTCCGTTCAAGACGGCACGAATATTAATCTTCTTTATTTTATTCAGTATTAACATTATTTTAATGTTTCGAGTGGTCCACTCATGTTTACTTATATTCTAATAAACATAGCTATTTTACTCGCACTGCTGGCCACTGTTTAATATCCTTTCATCAGGTTATGGGCCCAGCACGCTTCCACTGCGCAATCGAACAAGGCAGGCTACAAGAAAAATGAAACGAAAAAGAAGTTTGTTTCAGGCGGAGAAAAGAAATTTGCTTTCAAATGTCACCACTGTGGTGAACAAGGTCACAAGCGTGCCGATTGTAGGAAGAGACAAGCTGAAGCTAACCAGAACAATTCCAAGAATTCAGGGAATCAAAATGCATCTGCTTCGAGTGCAATGACAGTGGAAAATGCGTCTGGTTTTTGCTTCTCAGCGATAAATGAAACTACAACGGACTGGCTATTGGACTCTGGAGCAACCGAGCATCTGGTAAACGACAAAGAAAGGTTAGAAAATATTAAAGTCCTAAAGAAACCAATTAGAATTAAAGCAGCAAAATCAGATGCAATCCTGCTCGCCAAGGAATTTGGAGAGATTAACGTTATAAGTCTAGTGAACGAAGAAGAAATTAGAATTAAAGTTCAGAATGTCTTGAGAGTTCCTGGTTTAACACGTAACCTTCTCTCAGTGCGTAAGCTAGAGAGGAACGGGTACCGTGTGGTTTTCGAGAACGGTAAAGGAACTATCGAAAGAAATAATAAAATAATTGCAGTTGCGGAATTAAATGAAATGGAATTGTATGATTTAAAGTTTCACTGGAACTCAGCGACGGCACTCCTGTGCGAGGGAATAGACGGTTGGCACAAGAGGTTAGGACACCTCAACTATGAAGCCTTGAGGACGTTACCACGATACGTTGAAGGAATGGAAATCAACGACGGAAGGCAATCCTCGGAAATTTGCAGCATATGCGTGGAAGGCAAACAAACAAAATTGCCACACAATCAGCGCCGTACTCGAGCCACACGTCCCTTGCAGCTCGTACACAGTGATGTAATGGGACCTATCAATCCAATTTCATATGATGGGAAGAGGTACATAGTTTCATTTATAGACGATTACACGCATTTTGCCGCTGTCTACCCAATGGAAAACAAATCGGATGTTTTTGAATACTTCAAAATATACGAGGCTATGGCCACAGCGCATTTTAATTGTAGGCTAAGTAGATTTCGTTGTGATAACGGTAGAGAATATTTATCCAACGAGATAAAAGATTTCTTTAAGGAAAAGGGAATTCAGTTCGAACTCACTATAAGGTATACGCCACAACAAAATGGCGTGGCTGAATGCATGAACCGAAACATTTGTGAAAAGGCCAGATGTTTGTTGTTAAATAGTAAACTAAAAAAGGAATTTTGGTCAGAAGCTGTTTTGACTGCTGTGTACCTGATTAACAGAATGCCAACTACCGCAATAAAGGACAGCTTACCGGCAACCCTGTGGTATGGAGAGAAGCCGAAGTTGCATAAATTAAAAATTTTCGGTTGTCTAGCATACCTTCATTTACCCAAGGAACTGGTTACTGGAAAATTCGACTCAAGAGTTAAAAAATGTGTCATGGTTGGATATTGCGTTAACGGATACCGGCTTTGGTGTCCGGAAACTAAACGTATACTTCTCGGGAAAGATGTGAGATTCGATAAAACCCAATTTGAAACATCACCCGAAGATCAATGGCTACCAGGAGTACATCCACAATTCCAGGAAACACCGGATGACACAGGGGAAGAAGATGTGGCCTTATTGGAGAACTACGAATCGGCAGAAGAATTCGCTGAACCTCCAGGATCAAGAGAAGACGAGACACGCAGAAGCACGCGTACAAGGAAAGAACCAGTCTGGATGCATGACTACGCGGCATTGGCTTTCAATGCGGAAACATACGTGGACGACGTTCCGGACACATATGAAGACATCCTTTCAAGAGATGACAAAGATGAGTGGCTTCAGGCTGTTCAAGAAGAGGTCAACGCGATAATCGAAAATGACACATGGTCGTTGTGTAATCTACCTGAAAAAGGAAGGGCAATAGACACGAAATGGGTTTTTAAGGTGAAACACAACGAAATCAACAATGTCGATACCTTTAAGGCAAGATTAGTGGTTAAAGGATATGTACAGAAAAAGGGTTTTGATTATTGCGAAACATACGCACCAGTTGCAAGTTTGACGACATTGAGAATTCTGTTGGTGGTCATAAATCACAAGGACCTAATGACTTGTCAATTAGATGTTAAGAACGCTTTTCTTCATGGAAATCTACATGAGGATGTCTATATAAAAATTCCCAAGGGTTTTGCAAACGAATCAGGTAAAGTGGCCAAGTTAAATAAGTCTTTATACGGTTTAAAACAAGCCTCTCGTGCTTGGAATTTGACATTCGATAAATTCATTAAGAGTTTAGGTTTTATACCTGCGATCGCAGACCAATGTCTTTATGTTCTTAAATATGGAAATGTAAAAATGTATATATTACTATATGTGGATGACATCATCCTGGCAGGAAATGATACTGTCAAGATGCAAGAAATTAAAAGTTTTTTGAAAAGTTTTGAAAGTAGATTTAAGATGAAAGATTTAGGATAACCAGAACTGATAGAGGTATGTTTTTAAGTCAATATTCATATTTTGAGAGATTACTCAAAAGGTTTAATATGTCTGATTGTAAACTGATAAGTACACCTATGGAGGTCAATCCCACGAAGAGATCAGAAGACTTAGCTTTGGGTGAAAAGATACCTTACAGGGAATTGATTGGGTGCCTGCTATATGCGACGCAAGCCACTAGACCCGATCTATGTTATACTGTAAATTTTTTTAGTCGTTTTCAGTCTGATCCCAAAGAATCTCATTGGAAGGGTTTGAGAAGAGTATTGCGCTATCTCAGGGGTACCTTGAATTACGGTTTATTATACACCAAATCGGAAGGAAATGCGGGGTCTCCGGTATCCGCGTATGCTGATGCGGATTGGGCGAATTCCGAAGATAGGAAATCCACATCAGGCCATTTATATAAACTGTACGGAAACACTATTTGTTTCACGACCAAGAAGCAAAATTGTGTGGCATTGTCCTCCACCGAGGCGGAGTATATATCACTCGCTACCTGTGCTTTGAAATATTTATGGTTGGAACCACTCATGAATATATTCGGGATAGAAACAAATAAGCCTCTAAAAATGTACGAGGATAACCAATCTTGTATTGCGTCATTGTCCAAACAGGACAACAAGCGGTTGAGACACGTAGACATTAAGTATAGTTTTATCAAAGATCTCTATAGTAATAAGAAGATAGAAGTTAAGTATGTGTCTACGGAAGATCAGACGGCGGATATTTTGACCAAAGCCTTAGCAAGGGATAAGTTTATGAAGTTCCGAAAGGAGTTAGGCATGAATGAATGAGTGAAATGTATTGTTCGTTTTTTTTGCTGCATGGCGCATGAGCTTGAGGCGGAGTGTTGAAGTATGCAATCTCATCCCCATGTATGCCGCGAGGTATGGTGCGCATGCGCATGAGTGTGAGCTGCTCGCTGTTACTTCCTTCTTCCGGTTGCTTTGTGTGCAATGTGTGTCTTGTGTGTGTTGCATCGTCCGTTCAAGGCGGCACGAATATTAATCTTCTTTATTTTATTCAGTATTAACATTATTTTAATGTTTCGAGTGGTCCACTCATGTTTACTTATATTCTAATAAACATAGCTATTTTACTCGCACTGCTGACCACTGTTTAATATCCTTTCATCAGATGTGAAACTCCAACCAAAAAACAGAAGGTTATTCGATATAACCAAAAATATTCAAGTTTATGGGAAAAAGCAAAAAGTTTCGAAGGTTGGTTAACCAAGAGCGATAAAGGCCATAAATATTTTTATTGCAAGACTTACAAGTGTGATTTGAAATGTGCTGGTGGTGGAAGAAAAGATCTAGTGAAGCATGCAAGTAGTAATAAACATTTAACTTCTGCTAATGGTTTGTTACCTAAGAATTTTATCTGAAAATTATTCCCCTATTTTATACCGTCTGACTATTACATGTTGATATTTTAGTATGTTGTGCAGTGTGAATGAAACTGTTTATGTGTATTACTATTAAGCTTTATCCCATAAGCCGGTATTCATACTTGCTACTCATTTTTAAGATTGCTTAAACATGCAGCATCCTATACAAACCTAGTACACATACATACATACATACATACATGCAGACTTATCAACATTTCTTTTGTTACAAATGATATGTTGTGCTAATGTGCTTTATGATTTTTTGGTACATATTATGATATTTTAAAATTTTAATACATTTTTTTTAGTGGTTGTACACCAACCGTTAATTACATCCATGATATCAGGGTCAGAAAAACAGCTAAATGATCAAGTAAAAGCTGGAGAATTAAAAATGGCATGCTTTCTTGCAGAACATAACATTCCATTTCATGTATCGGGTCATCTAAAAAGTTTAATTCCGAACGTTTGTCCAGATTCCAAAATTGGGCAGGAATACTTTCGAATAACTTTCGAAAGAACAAAGGCACAAGCCATTGTAACAAATGTCACTGGTCAAGCTGCAGAAAATAAATTAATTTCATTGCTACAGAAAAATAAATTCTCATTAATTGTAGATGAAAGCACGGATAAATAAAAAATTAAACGTTTGGCACTAATTACAAGAACCTCGAGCAACTTTGGCATAAAAGATAATTTCTTATGTTTGCTGCCAGTTACTGATGGAACAGCCGTAACTTTGCATAAGAAAATAGTTGACTTTTTTAATTTTAAAAATATTCCGTATCAGGAGAACATGGTTGGGTTTGCCTCTGATGGCGCAAACACAATGTTCGGAGAACATAATTCGTTATGTTCATTGTTCTCCAATGATATTCCGCATATTTGTAAAATGAAGTCCATTTGTCACTCCTTTGCTCGTCGTATGCATGCGAAAAATTACCTAGAGGAGTGGAGGATTTCACAAGGGATATTTATAACTACATACAGAATAGTCCGAAGCGTATAGGAGATTATAAAAGTTTTCAAAATTTCATAAATTTAAACCACATAAATTGCTGCACCCCTGCCAAACCAGGTGGCTTTCACTACTTCCAGTAGTAAAGAGACTCTTAGAGCAGTTGCCTGCGTTAAAACTCTTCTTCCAAAGTGCAGTTCTCTTGGATCGTTTGTTATCAGCTCAAACAATTCTGAACAAATGTATGGAGTCAACCACTGAATTATATTTGGAGTTTTTATATTTTGTGTTGCCTTACTTCAATGATTTAAATAAAGAAATGCAATCAGAGCAACCCAAACTTTATCTCCTATATGAAAAAATTTTTGCTACATATAAAACAATTTTAGAGTGCTTCATAAAGCCAGAATGTTTTGAACTCACACATGAAAAAAGAAGTAAGAGTGATAATGTAGACCTAGAATTAGAAACAAAAATTTTACATATTGAATTTGAAAAGGAACAGTTTCATTTAGAGATGAAATATATCTACCTAAGAGGCAATATTGCAGCTATTATTAGGGTAAAAGAAAATATATTTTCTGTAGAATGTCTTCAACAGTTTCGACAAAAATGTCTTGAATTTTACATAGAAACTAAAGTAGTTATGATATCGACCGTATTTGTAGAATAAACGAAAAGTGTTTTCGGCACACTAGTTCGGTCAGTTAAATTAGTTCGGTCATTTAAGGGAAGAGGACACTAAAAAAATCGCGATTTTCGACCATTTCTAAGAATTTTTTTTTGCATTTTTGGCAAGTCTGAACCCTTATTCAACCGTACACAACATGGTTTGACAATCAGTGTTGTCTGTCTACCAGAAAAACCTATTCTTGCAAAACGTTGCGAAAGAGCCGAAAACCAAAATCTTCGTTTTTTGGTTAGATAACTCTCTAAGCGGGCTCAAAAGAGTCAGTGGCTGCCGACAGAGGTCGGGGGGCCAAGCTTCTGTGGCGCCGCATACGCGCCGTTAACACAAAAAGCGTGCGGAAGGAACGTGCATTCGCCACGCTGGGGAATTGTGGGCTGATAAGCTAATCAACGGCGAGAACGGCGACACCGCGCTGGTGTCGCGCGGGACTTTAGTTTTGAGTGGTTGGATCTCTCTCCTCGTGAGGAATCGGTTTTTGTTGGCGTTTAATGTATCACGAGGTTCTTTGGTACCACGAGGTTCTTTGTACCTGATTTAATATAATAAAACTTTTATTGTTCGCGTTATTATTCCCCGAGTACTTAATTTCTTTGTGGACCTGCCCCGGCACCAGTGCCTCAGTAGGAAAGTACCCCACATAATTGGTGACCCCCAAAATAGTATTCGAGTGTACAAAACGCGCAAGCACGACTAGAGGTTATGACTGAGGGAACAAGTCCAACGCCCACGGGGTCCGGGGGCTCAACGAACGATGAGCTAAAGCAACAATCTGAAACGGAAGATTAAGACCCCAGCACCCAGACTACGCAAACATCCGCAGCCGTAATGAGAGAAGTACACAGTAGCGAATTCGCCAAAATCAAACTTCCTTCTTTCTGGCAGAAGCGTCCTAAACTCTGGTTTGCACAACTAGAAAGCGAATTCGACTTGCACCTCGTACGGTCAGACGATACAAAATACCACACGATCGTTAGGAACCTTGACGAACAAACCATTATCACCGTAGCCGACCATATTGAGAACCCTCGTGCGACGCAGAAATACGAAAATTTAAAAACTGCCTTAATCAACAGATACACAGACTCAGAAGAGAAGAGGTTACGTCAACTGCTCTCGGGAGTCGAACTAGGTACCAAGAAGCCATCCGAGCAGTGATGCCAGAATCGTGGGACGTGGGACAGAACGCTTGCCCCCACTATGACCTACTGTCGTCTCCCACTATGGCCTACCGTCGTCCCCCACTTTCTTTCCATCACACTGCACACAAGCATATCCCTACCCTTGTCCGTGTGCACGGCAGCCCAACAAGCAGCTCACACGGACAGGAGTAAAAATATGCTTGTGTGCAGTGCGGTGGGAAGAAAGTGGGGGACGACGGTAGGCCATAGTGGGAGACGACGGTAGGTCATAGTGGGGGTAAGCGTTCTGTCCCACGTCCCACGATTCTGGCATCACTGCATCCGAGTTGCTGAGGGAATTGAGACATCTCGCCGGAGGCACAGTAACAGAAAACGTGTTGACGACCTTATGGATTCAACGCTTGCCAACAAGCACGCAGGAAACACTGGCAGTGGTGGAGAATATTCCGATGGCGAAATTGGCAGAATTGGCGGACAAGATTTTGGACAGCAAAGCCGACAGCACCAAGGAGGCTGTCACCGGAGATGCGCAGAGCGGCAATGGAAGAATTTAACTACATGGTCGAGGTCGGAATTTGCCGATCATCGGACAGCGCCTGGTCCTCACCGCTTCATATGGTCAAGAATGAGAAAAAGAAGAAAAAAGTTAAATTCCAGGAAGAAGAGGAAATCGAAGAATGGCGCCCTTGTGGGGATTATAGAGGTGTGAATGCCGTGACGACGCCAGACCGCTATTCATTGCCACACATACAGGACTTCACCACAGGGTTGCACGGTAAGAAAACATTTTCAAAAATAGACCTTATCCGTGCATACCACCAGGTCCCAGTGGCGCAGGAAGACATCCTTAAGACAGCAGTAACGACGCCTTTTGGACTTTTCGAGTTCGTGGTGATGCCTTTTGGCCTGCGCAACGCAACGCAGACGTTCCAGAGGCTGATCGATTCAGTCCTCCGAGGCCTCGACTACAGCTTCTGCTACCTGGACGATATCCTGGTGGCGTCCAACACAGCGGACGAACACGAGCAACACTTACGAGCTGTGCTGCAAAGATTACACCAGCACGGTATCGCGGTCAACGCAGCGAAATGCATGTTTGGAGCCCAAGAGATTCCATTCCTGGGGTTCATGGTCACACAAGAAGGAATCTCGCCCTCACCAGAGAAGGTCGAGACGATTTTGCAGTACAGCAAGCCAAAAACGATTTCCGAATTGCGCCGTTTTCTTGGCGTCATAAACTATTACCGCCGTTGCCTGAAAAACACAGCGACGTACCAGGCAGCACTGTTCAAGTACCTCGAAGGCAGCAAGAAGCGAGACAAGAGGCCAGTGGAGTGGACGCCAGAGGCAGAGGAGGCGTTCGGTCGCTGCAGAACCGAGTTGGCCCGAGCAGTGACGCTGACACACCCAGCCGAGTCGGTGCCGTTGTTGCTCACAACAGACGCGTCGGACACAGCGATGGGAGCATTCCTGGAACAATGCATTGATGGTCAACACAAACCTATAGCGTTTTTCTCCAAGAAACTGTCCGACACACAGAGAAGATATAGCGCGTACGACCGCGAGCTCCTCGCCATGTACGCCGCTATACACCACTTCAAACATCTCCTCGAGGGACGTCAGGTAACCATCAGGACGGATCATCGACCCCTCACCTACGCGTTCACCCAGAGGCTCGATAAAGCGTCACCTCGCCAAGCTAGACACCTGGATTTCATCGGGCAGTTTACGACGGACATCCGATATATCCCGGGAGACGAAAACACAGTGGCCGACGACCTGTCGAGGATTGACGCGGTTGCATTGCCGGTCATAGACTCCATGGAGGAGCTCGCAAAGGCGCAAAAAGCCGACGACGAACTGGCCACGTTGATTGGAAGTAATATAGCACTGAAACTACAGCAATTTATTTTGAGCGGCACAATATCACCAGTATACTGCGATTGCTCGACGGAACGCATAAGGCCGTACGTGCTAACTGCGTTGCGGCGAAGAATTTCAACACGGTCCACGGAAAGTGGGGTGATGTGGCGCCGCATACGCGCCGTTAACACAAAAAGCGTGCGGAAGGAACGTGTATTCGCCACGCTGGGGAATTGTGGGCTGACAAGCCAATCAGCGGCGAGAACGGCGACACCGCGCTGGTGTCGCGCGGGACTTTAGTTTTGAGTGGTTGGAAGTAGTATGGTAAAGCGGTTTCCATCGCAGGTCCTCTGAGAGGAGCGCGGGGGCGGGGGGAAGTGAGGGCGCGCGGGGGTGCGCGGCGGAGGGAAACATAGGCGCGGGGCCTGCGGGGAGAGGAAGACCGGTTGCGCGCGCACGAGCCGCGGAGTGGGGGAAGCTGCGATGATGGAGGGGATCACTCCAGGCCGAGCCGCCGCGGAGACCGGACCCACCGCCGAAAACTTTTAAGAGGGAGTGAATGACCCCCGAGAACTTTTTCAGACCTAACCGGAGGGAGTGAATGACCCACCCCCAAATATTTTTCCAAACCATTATGTGACATGTGGCGCGAAGAACGAAATAGATTTATGCAGTGTCTACAAATCTTAGAATTAGGAGGCGAGGAGGAAGACTGAATCAAACGGATATTGAACGGCTTCGAACGTGCATTGAACGGGTATTGAACGGCTTTGATCGGATATTGAACGTCTATCATACCACTTTGATCGTGCATCGAATGGCTTTGATCGGGTATCGAACGTGTATCGAACGACTTCTGCATAAGTATCGTCTTAATCTAGCGGACATCAAACGCATGAGGTTGGGTTGGGTGAGGGTGAAGAAAATTATACGCATTAAAAAATTGATTATATTTTATTTATGAATTTCCCTGGTGTTTGGACCACCAGTTGAATATTTTAAATACATTTTGCATGGCACAGTGTTTCGCGTGTCTACCACATCGCAGAGTATGTATTAACTACATTTAGCTTATTTAGAGATTTGATATCCTCGTAGTCAATGTCCAGCGTCTCGATGACCGCGTCTGCTCTCGTACTTTCATCGAGGAAATCCGCAAGCCAGTCGCGTTTCTGCAGCCCTTTAACATATACGACATGGCACGAGTCATCCTCTTCTTCATCGATCGCATCAGCTACAGCTTTCGAAATTAGCCGTTTACCAAACTGTATGGAACTTCTCCATCGTCCCAGCGTAACCCATGATGTTTCGCCGTTAACCAGCGGATGCTTGATTTGTCAGATTTCGAAAGAAGATAATGCGGCATCGAACTCATAAAAATATAATGCGAGAGAATTGTTCCCATTCGTAGGACAGCCACTTCCTTGACGACAAATCTTCCATCAACGATGAACCCTTGCATGTCAGCGAACGTAGGTACAACCATTATCGATACAATTTGGAGGTCTTTCTCGTAAAACATCTCGATTTTCACGATGAAATTTTTTTGCGAATTTAGTACAGGAGAGGGCGGGCAAGTAGCGTGGTAATTTAATTTATTTTGCGCACCATGTTTGTCAATGGATTGTATTCAACCATTCGATCGTGTAGAATCAGACAGTAGGCTGTAGTATTTGCAGGCACATTCTCTTTACACTCGAATTCTATGCGCACGTCCACGGTGCCATTCTTGATCGACTCATTTTGTCGCGAGCAATCAATTAGCACGAGGGGGCCAAATTGTAAAAATTCAGCCACGGTGAATAATGCCTCGTTGCAACTATACCCATAATATGATTTACGGAATTGTGTATACATGTGATACAAGATGGCGTGCTTATTCTTGTCAAAGTCCAAGTTCAGATCATCATATGGGTAAAATTCCGAGTTGAGAAAAAGTTTTACATTGGCCAATTTGCAGTTGTTGAACATAGTAACGTCTTCACTCATCACATTTCTTCGACCAGTCTGTAGAGCAAGGATCACGCATCGCGGCTTCTCCAGCTGTGCAGATGCCTTCACGGCCCACGAATGCTTGGTCGTGCTCTGTAAGAGAGGATACTCGTACAGATCCCACGATTGAAAACAAATGCTCAGGTTTTGTCCACGTTCCAAAGTATGTAGCAACGATAGCTTATTAACGTCATTTAACGTCACATGGGGCATCCGCCATTGTAGTTTAACCAATTCAATTTCTGGTTCCAACATCGGCGATCCTATCAGAGCATTGTTGTCGTTGCGCGATCGTATTAAAATCAATTCGTGACGCGCATTAATAATCATGCGTTTGTAGTCCTCACAAAATCCCAGCAAATATTTGAGTGGGATGCAAAAATTGAAATGACTTTTCACTATTGGCCCATCGCGCCGTTTCAAGCCCCATCCAACATTCTCCATATTTTTGTCTTCGCCAGATGTCAGCGATACATAGTTTTTAAGCGTGCTAGTTATTCCAACGTTTCTGCTGCGATCAATCTCCACGCCATTCAGCTCGTATCGAATCTCATCGAATAAGAACGCCATGCAATTATTTCCCAACGTCACCGTTAATGCATCTTTTGGCTAATTTATCTTCAATTTCCCCTCCACATAGAGAAAACTTTCACACGGCAATGTGTATAAATCCTGCTGTTGTATCGGTATTCTTATCTCATCGCTGTATCCAAACGTTGTGTTGACGTATGGGTTGTATGTGTGAGTCTGAAGCTTGACGATGCGGTCATCAAACGTCGGCTTCCCTCCAATACTTAGAATGTCAACCATTTTTCAACCTAAATGCGCACAATGAATCCCAATGATTTCAAAAATGCAATGTTCGCAGCACTGAGCCTCTTCTTTTTAGCGTGATCGGAGCTGTTGCAGTTGTTGTTGCAGTTGTAAACAATTTCACTTGGAAGAAACGGGTTTCTAGAGTCGTTCAATACAAGCATCTCTTTCGTTCGCACCACATGTATTATCGTCGTCGCCGTCGTACGTGCAATCTGATGGTAATCTCTTCACCTCGAAAATCGAGCAACCGTCCGTTTTGATCCACAACGCGTATCGTTAGATCCATAATGATCCGTGCGGTGATTGGAAGGTAAATGATCTGCGCGGGCGTTTCCGATATCTTATATCCTGGTTGAACTCTCGGAGAAAATTCATGTATCGTATGTACACGCCTCCCACTGTTGTACGCGCCAGCGGTCACGCTACATTCTATACGAACAATGTTCACGTTCATGATATTAATTGGATCGTCCGATTCGTGCCACCGTCCTGGTTCTAATACCCGATTCGTCGAGAATCCCAATAGCGATCCAATGTTATTAGGCTTTGTAAAATCTACGGTGAACCGACAGTACAGTTCGCTTTTCATGGTGTTGTTGTTGGGACGCAACACTATTGGATACGCATCGTTGTCACTGTCATCGATACCGTCGAGATTTTGAGGATACCGCTCGAGTAATCGCTGCTTCAAATACTTGGCAATGGCGTCTAGTTCGTTGGAGCCATGGGCAATCGTAATGTATTCAGGAGTGGTGTCGACGCTGTTGCTGATGTCATAGTTTACGGTGAAGTAGAATTTATCATTGCTCGAGTCGATGTTTGGTATGGTGTGATAAGTTTCAAAGGTTGTTAGACCAAGCTCGTAATCATCGTCGCTCAAATCTATGGGTGCAAAGTAGCTCACCGCGAGGGTGCTACTCTTGCCGGTTAGAGTGAATGTTAACGACATATTCCGAACTATACGGCTCGATTAGTACTGAATCAGAGTGGCGGGAAGTCAATCCTTAAATTTGGTACCGATCGTTTGTAGAAAGCGTAGACATAGTTGTCCACAATTGCTCTGATTGTACTTCTGATAAGACGTTCGATTGTATTCAATTTTCACAGCATCCTTATCCAGATATTTTACCAATTCCTTGGGCGGTCGAAGATTTCCAAAGCTGTCGAAATATATAGCTCGACACCCTCTCTTCGCATATGCCACCCAATGAATCCCCGACCCCTCGACATTGTCCAAATTTACAATACCGCTATCGTTTCGACGTACTCCTCCGACTGGTAGCGCGTTTCGCATAAAAACACCTAAAGAATGGAATACGCATACGTTTTGCCAACTCCTCCAATTGTGCATCGGTAGTTACACCAGCGGGCATTTTTATTTTCTTTTCGACGTTTTTTTTCTTCGTTTCGATATTCCCTGTCCATGCTTGTATGGCGCGAGATAAAGTCCGTGACCTTCCATGGAGCGATTATGACGTTGCATTTCCTGCAGCTGATGTTGCGCCGCCTTATTATCGTTTACCGCCTTGGCGATCCCCGCCGCTCCACCAGCTAATGATCCGAGAACACCTAGCAGCGGGAGAAGTGGTAATATACCACCCCGTTTTGCCACCGGAAGAATCCGCTTTTTCGGCGCTCTCTTTGGAGTACTTTTGCGGGGATTTGTTTTCATCCCCATTCCGATTTTCGTTTTGGCTTTCATAGCTGCCCAAACAGCTGTAGCAGCACCTCTTTCACCCAGAATCGAGTCTCGCGCAACGATGCGTTTTCGCGCTTTGTCAGCGAGAACTTTATCTGCCGCGTGCCTTTCGCCGAGGTCGTTGCTGCGCGAATACGCAATATCGTGTTCGCGACACGCCGCGTCCAACGGATTGATGCCTTGATCCCCTCTAGCCCATCGTTTTGCCAGATGTGTTCCTGGACCGCAAAACTGGTATCCCGGAATATGTAATTCGATAGGTAGCGCGTTTATCGCTCGATTTAACAAACCACAGCCTTTCTTTACTCTCGTCGGCGACATTCGCTACAGTTTTTAATCAATGGTGCTGGACCGTCGATATGCGTTCGCTGCCAAGGACGATTATAATGCTCCAGACACCGACGATACTGCCGAACCTCAGAATCGGCTTTTATGTGCTCGAGGAGTCTCTCCCACAACTGCTCAATGTGTCTCCCAAACTCTCGGAGTAGAATAATCTTTGGTATATATTTCAACTGCTCAGAGGTTAGGTCTCGAATATCGCAATTATCCGACAGGATCAGAAGCATTTTGAATACTGAGCTGTTTTGAGTCGATGCGGACCTATAAATAGGGCGCTTCGACGTATCAAAATCATTTTTCACAGTTTGCGGAGAGGATGCGATTCGTGCGACAACCTGTAACGATATGCGTGACAAATTTTGACGATAAATCACGAGTTATGTCTTCGAAAACCAGACGCAGACATGGTAGCATGCTACCAAACACTATACGCTGCCTCGTTTGTGGCCCATCAAATTGCGGAAAGACAAACGTGTTGGTGAGCTTGTTGGAAAGTCCTCACGGCGTCCGCTTCGAGAACGTGTACGTGTACTCCAAGTCGTTGCAACAGCCGAAATATCAGTATTTGGAGAATTTATTGACTCCGATAGATGAAATTGGCTACTTTACGTTTTCGAATAACAGTGACGTCACCCCACCGTGCGAATCGCTTCCGAATTCTATTTTCATCTTTGATGACGTGGCATGCGACAAGCAAGATACGATAAGGGAATACTTTGCAATGGGGCGCCACTCGAACGTTGACTGCTTCTATCTCTGTCAGACGTATGCAAAGATACCCAAACATCTTATCCGCGACAATGCCAATCTGCTGATTCTGTTTAAGCAGGATGGTACCAACTTGAAACATGTGTACAACGATCACGTAAACACTGACATGTCTTATGAGGATTTCTGCGCTTTGTGTCGTAATTGTTGGAAAGGGGAGTATGGTTTCGTGGTAATAGACAAGGATAGCGCGATGTCCAATGGACGTTACGGAAAGGGATTTAACGAGTTTGCCATACTGTGAGACGGTCAATTGTCATCAACACGTCGGTGGGAAAGCAACGTCAGCGGTACAACGATGATTGATATCGATACTCTGGAGATTAAGAATCGCGAGAGAATAGCGAAGGAAATTGCAAAAACTAGCGAATCCATTCGCAAGAAACATCAGTCTTTGAAGACAGGCAAGATTTATTATCTTTGTTGATATAATCTTTTTATACTAAAGGGCCTTCCCGTTAATAAATAAATAATAATAATAATAATAAGATGGAGGAAGATGTCGCGTTGGAGAGATACTTCAAACCTATCGTCGAACCCTTAAAACATATTGTTGAAAATACCTCAGCGGCAGAAGGTAGCACATCACCACCGATGAGCATAGACGTTGAAGGGAATGAAACATTAACGCCTAAAAAAATCCATCCGAAAGGGAACACATCGCGCAAGACAAAGAGGAAACGGCACATGTCGTCTGAATATTCACCCATAACCTCAACACCAGTTCAATCGAAGCATAAACGACGGAATGCTACATCAAACGAGTCTCCCGTTCCTCACACACCAATAAGTACATTTCCCAGTGTACAATCGCTCGCAACTATTGATGACGACGTTTTCGAAACTAGTCCCAATGAGTCGTTTGTAACATCTATCAGACAGCAACTGCAAACATCCGAGGGACAAGAAACGTTTCGCAGTCATTTCGGTCCGCTGGGGCAAAAATACATGAGCGCGATCCTAAGAGGTGATAAGGATACAACAATGGACTATGTGTACGGTGTATACTTTGGCAATAGTGGAACGATGCTTGGGGATAAGGCTTTCGATATAGACAAGGATGATAATATAATCATAGATGGTGTAAGATACGGAGGAACATCCGGTCTTTACGAACTGATTTGAAGAGAATTCCCAATGATGCTATATACACCGATGCTGATAAACAAAAATACAAAAGTATACTGCTGGCGACGAATGCCCACAGACGCGGTCATGGTGCTAAAAATCCCATATTGAGCAACAAGGGATACAAGTACAGACATGTAATTGCACCGCTAATCCCACGCACATCAGTCAATAAAGAAGGGAAAGGTTTTAGGACACCACGAGCCATGGTGGTAAACGATAACAAGATCGATTACGTACACTGGGACGATCCCAACGAGCTGGTGGATCGATTGCGTTTGCTGGAAGCGTCGCGTCAGGCGGGTAACAACTCTCATGATCCCGAAATTCTATCGATTGTCGAGGAACTACGCGAGGTAGGCCTCATTATATAAATTAAGCCGCACGCCAATGATGTGCACTGTATGCATCGAGATGCCGATCAACAAATTTGGGGTATCGCTCGAGAAGAGTGGAGCAGCTAGAATGGACTATTACAAATGGAGTGGTTTGCTTCGAAATTACATGCGAGATAACGCTCTTTGCGTGGTTGTTGCCGACTTTGATGCAAAATCATGCAAGATACGACGCGTAGCTCAACCGGTGGCCGACACCGATGCCGTCAATAAACTATACATGGAAAAGAACATTAAACTTTTGAGAGAGCGGCAGGAAGAATTAGAGAGGAAACTGATCGCGTTTCAAAGAGATATGCTGACGCTGCAAAACAGCGTTCAAAAGATATCGCAGGCGTCGAATTCTATCCCGCAGCAGCGCTGCGAAGGAGAATCATGCGAGGCGGATGAACTTGCCCCTGGACCGATTGGGAGCACTTAATGAACGTGCCCGATAATTATCGCATTATTCGTGTCAAAGACACCTCTGCGATCAAACATGCAGCCATTATCGAAATCCAAGAGTAAAGAAAACCACGGCCGCAAGAAGCTACAACTCGTTGAGGAATTGCATGCTCCAGCTCGAAGACATTTTCCGCGGAGGCGTGTCATAGTGCATGGATACGATGATCTGTGGCAAGCTGACATTGTAGAAATGCGTCCATACTCACGATTCAACCAGGGACACCACTACATACTCACCGTCATCGATGTGTTGAGCAAGTATGCATGGGCGTTGCCGCTCAAGACTAAAAGTGGCGCTGAGGTGACTAAAGCGTTTGCAAAGATATTTAGAGATCGATATCCGAAAAATTTGCAAACCGATCAAGGAAAAGAATTTTACAACGCTGATGCGCAGAAACTCTTGGCAAAGCATAACGTTAATCATTATTCGACGTATTCTGTGATGAAGGCCTCCGTCGTAGAACGTTTCAATCGAACTTTGAAAAACAATATGTGGAAACTGTTTACGCTCAATGGAACCTATAGATGGACCGATGCGCTACCAAGTCTACTTGCAGAGTATAACGCACGAAAACATAGAACCATCGGAATGCGTCCTAGCGATGTTACCCCTGCGATCGCCGATAAGCTGCTAGCCAGCGTATACAGCAGCATTAAGATCGCTGCTCCAGCGAGATTCAAGTTGGGCGAGTTTGTGCGCGTGAGCAAATTTAAAACCATATTCGATAAAGGCTATACGCCGAATTGGACAACGGAGGTGTTCAAGATAGCCAAAGTACAAGCAACTAATCCCGCAACGTATCTGCTGGTCGATTCCTGTGGAAAACCTGTTGCCGGAGGATTCTATGAACACGAGCTGCAACGCGTCACCGATCCTGATGTGTATCTAGTGGAAAAAGTCTTACGTAGGAAGGGGGATAAGGTGTACGTCAAGTGGTTGGGATTTGATAAATCACACAATTCTTGGATAAATAAAAATAATGTATTGTAGCATAATGTTTAGTTGTATATAGTGTATATATTAGACTTAAGTTAAATAGCTCGTTTTATTAGTTTTAAGGAAACCATCTCGTCTCTCGACATGCGACAGTCCGCTATGGCTGTCGTGATCCGCGACCACAGGTGATTACGGTGTCACCATCTCTATAATTACCTGCGAAGCAGTGTTCTCTCCCCACTCTTCTCAGCGAGCTCCGTTTCCTCTATCACGACGAATTCCGGCAGTCGATCTCTGGAGTCGGTACTTGACAACAGCTACTCACTACTTGCTTTTTGCTCACTCGAACTCGCTCGAAAGAGATCAGGAGAGAACGGTCGTGCGCCAAGGAAATTTCTCGCTTCTTACTTCTAATCGTGCAGGTTTATTACTGTTAAGTCTGTGAAAAAGAACGCGAAATACAGTGACGAAACTCGTGCTAGTTAAAACTAGAATTCCACCTACAATTAAGTAAACCTACTTATTCTCTACTTAAAACTACGCCAGAATTAAAACTAGAACAATTCTTACAACGAACAAAGTGGTCCTTCGAGCCGGATATTATCGCGGTGATTGAAAAATCACTCTAAAAGAACAAAGGAATTCGTCGCGTAATCCGTTGATCCACGAGGCTTCGAACGTTCTCGACCGTTTGAACTTGTAAACAGTGCCGGGCCTACCAGTTTTTCTCTGACCGAACGTTCTTGAACCTGGAAAGAAAAAAATGGATAAGCTTATAAACGAACAGTGTACGTTGTTCAAACGAATTTCAAATTTAAAAGAGAACATGCTGAAGCTAGGGAAAAAGAAGATAACGAGAGGAGCAATCACATCTCGGGTGGACCTCTTAGAGACCTACTGGACTACGTTTTGCAAGAACGATGCAACTCTAACGGCAGGTGCCACCGAAAACCAAAAGGAGAGTTTATACTTCACTGAAGACTACATGAGCCTCTGCGAAGACGCGTACCTCAACCAAAAGGCTGACCTGCTCGACATTCGGGACTCTCTCCCTGTCCGAAGAAAGGAGACAGAACAATCTGGAACCGACTCCGACGGGAACGACTCTTCTCATGGTAGGACTTTACAAAAGATCGCACTTCCGATCTTCTCCGGCGACTACCAGCACTGGCCAAGTTTTCGAGACCTTTTCCGGTCTCTGATTATAAAAAACTCGTCCCTCTCGGCAGTAGATAAACTGCATTACTTGAAAACAAGCCTCTCGTGAGAAGCTGCACGTTTAATTCAAAACGTGACAATCACGGCGAATAATTTCAAACGCGCGTGGACAGCGATCTCCGATCAGTATGATGTGCCACGTCTATTAATTCACGCTCAATTAAAGGCGCTCATGTCTTTGCCCTCAATGAGCAACGGATCCGCGCAAGAATTGAGGAACTTGTTGCATGGAACTCGAGATGCAGTGGAAGCGCTGGAAACACTGCAGCTACCGGTCCAGCACTGGAGTGCGTGGCTGGTATTCCTGACGGCGGAACGTTTAGACGCCGAAACGAGGAAGGAGTGGGAAACGTCCCTCGGGCCTTCAAAGGAGCACCCCACGTTCACGCAGATCCTGGATTTCCTCAGCACTCAAGTCCTGGGCGCAGTGGCGTCGGAAGGCAGCGCCAGCAGATCAGCTGGCCAGCAACCCACTGGATCATCTGGACCTCGAGGAGATCGACGAATGCAGCCGGCCTCCAGCGGGGCGACGCGTCACCCCAAGACGCACTGTGTGACCAGCAACGAGAAGAAGAGTCCGAAGTGTGCGCTGTGCGAAGGAGAACACTTCATCCTGTTCTGTCCGTCGTACAAAACTCTGGGTCCTCGGGAGAGAAAAGATCGGGTAATACAAAAGAATTTGTGCTTTAATTGTTTAGCAGCACATTCATTTCGAGATTGCAAATCAAGCAAGCGCTGCCAACTCTGTCTGGGTAAGCATCATACTACGATTCATATTCCATTAGAACAAGGTACTGGTTCTCGAACTGATTCACAGGTAACTCTGCAAACGGGACTTGCTAGTCAAAGTGTACCTCCCTCGCTGAACTCGACCTCTCCGACGACACATTGCGCTCAGACTCAAAATATGGGCGCTGCAATACTTCTCGCAACGGCCTTGGTTCGCGTGGCTTCCGTGACAGGTGAAGAAGTGACTGTCCGGGCGCTGATCGACCCGTGCTCCGAGGTTTCCTTAATTGGTGAGAGTATCGCACAATTACTAAGGCTGCCCAGGTCTCAATCAAATATTCCGGTAATAGGCGTGGCGAAAAGCAAAACATACTCGAAGGGTTCGGTAAATCTAACGGTCTCTCACCGAAAAAACGAGTCGGTGAATCTCTTTGTACAGGCCCTGGTACTTCCACGGCTGTCTTCTTACCAACCCAGTCCCGCTCAATTGTCTACTTCTATGCCGCACTTGACGGGTCTCGAACTTGCTGACCCGGAATTCTTATCCTGCAGGAAAGTAGAGTTACTCTTAGGCGCGGACGTATACTCGCAAATTATACTCGAAGGGTTAATACATGGCCCTCCTCGCACACCCGTAGCTCAAGCTACAAAGCTAGGTTGGATACTTACTGGCCCGATCACTGATCGGGGAATGCTCTCTGGCCGGAAAGCCGCTGTCACATTACAGTGCTCGACGGATGCCGCTATCTCAGAACTTTTGCAACGATTCTGGGCAATTGAAGAGGTATCGACACCACTTACTTCGTTTACTAACGACGAAAGGGTTTGCGAGGAGCACTTCGCGCAAACGCATTCTCGGGATGACAGTGGCAGGTATGTCGTGAGACTGCCTTTCTCGCGTTCAAAATCTAGCCTCGGTTTCTCTCGCGCGACTGCCGAGGCGCTCTTGATAAAGCTCGAAAAACGATTCCGGAATTCTTCCGAACTGGAAACGGCGTACCGCCAATTTATGGAAGAATATGAATCCCTTGACCATATGACTATGGTTACGGGAGACTCTCGGGATATTTCGAGTCACTATTATCTACCTCATCATGGGGTAATCCGCTCCTCTAGTACTACCACGAAACTTCGTGTAGTTTTTAACGCGTCGTGTAAAACGACCTCTGGTCTCTCGCTCAACGACCTTGTACACAAGGGTCCAAACTTGCTTCCGGAGATATTCGATATCTTAGTACGATGGCGTCTTCACCCCGTAGTGTTCTCAGCGGACATAGAAAAAATGTACCGCCAAATACGAGTGCATCCGGACGATTGCGACTTCCAAAGAATTCTTTGGCGGAAGAACGCGTCAGAATCGGTGCAGGCTTATCGACTGCTCACTGTCACATACGGGATGGCGTGTGCGCCTTACTTGGCCATTCGTACACTAAGGCAATTGAGCGCGGACGAAGTTGAACGGTACCCTTCTGCCGCGTCGTGCCTGCTTAACGACGTCTACATGGACGACGTAATTTCGGGAGCCGATACAATTACTGCGGCGCTCCATCTTCAAAAGGAGCTACTTTCTTTGCTCAAGGCGGGCGGTTTCAAACTGCGAAAATGGTCATCGAACATGCCCGAGCTTCTCGAGTCGCTGCCGCACGACTATGTAGCAGTCACTCCGGAACTGTCGTGCAACTTCGAAGGTACCTTTTCCTTGCTGGGACTGAAGTGGCAAACCACTTCAGATTGTTTCTTGTTTTCCGCTACGCCTAAAAACCGAGAAAACGCTCTTACAAAGCGTATAGTCTTCAGGGAAACCGCGAGTTTGTACGACCCGTTGGGATTTCTAGCTCCGGTAATAATTGCAGCGAAAATCTTCGTTCAATCGCTCTGGCTTATAAAACTGGGATGGGATGAGCCTCTCCCTTTAAATCTAACAGAAACCTGGAAGCGTTACTACGACGGGTTGAGCGCTCTCTCCTCATTGAGGATACCTCGATGGCTTGCCGTTAGAACGGAATCCGGAACTTACGAATTACACGGCTTCGCCGATGCGTCGGAAAAGGCGTACGCCGCCGTAATTTATCTACGTTCCTTGTCCTACGATGAGCCCCCTCGCATTAATCTGGTCGCGGCCAAAACTAGAGTCGCGCCTCTAAAGCAAATTTCTTTGCCACGGCTCGAATTATGTGCCGCCACACTACTTGCTCGACTGGTAATACGCGTAGTACAAGCTCTGAAATTACCTCTGAGCGATGTACATTTATGGTCAGATTCTACTATCGTATTGAGCTGGCTACAGAAACAGCCCTTTCAATGGACGACTTTTGTCGCCAACCGCGTATCTGAAATTCAGACTACATTGCCAAATGCGAGGTGGCATCACGTTAGGACAAAGGAAAATCCCGCGGACTGTGCTTCGCGAGGTATACATGGAGATATGCTAGTCAACAACACTCTCTGGTGGCAAGGACCGTGTTTCCTAACACAAGGTCAGACAGCCTTCGAGTCTGCCCGAGTGGTCGAGTTCAGCACGACGGAGGAAACACGCACGAAGTCGGTTAATCACACGACTAAACTAGACGACGATTCCCCGATATGGGAAGTCGTAGTCAAATATTCTTCGCTCAAAAAACTAAATCGCATCACAGCGTGGTGCATTCGCTTTGTTTCTCGACTTCAACGAAAGTCTTCGCTCGCAAGTCAGTGCAGTTACCTGACTGTTCCTGAATTAGAGGTAGCCCGACTTACCTTGATTCGAGTGGTGCAGCGCTATGCCTTCGCTCGAGAAATCTCGACTTTGGAAAAATCCGCTTTTGTCTCCCGAGGCCCTCTCTCGCGTCTTGCCCCATTCGTGGATGCCGAGGGCATCCTTAGGGTCGGCGGTCGACTAAAGCATTCTACGCTTGACTTCGACGAAAGACACCCAATTATCCTACCGGAAAAGGGAAATTTTACTATTTTAATCATACGCGATCACCATGAGAAAGCGCTTCATGGTGGTACGCAACTTACCTTAAGTATGCTACGGCAAACCTACTGGATTCTTCGTGGACGTCGAGCTGTCCGTACATACATAAACTCTTGCGTGAATTGCTGGCGATGGCGAGCCAAGGCGTCGCAACAACAAATGGGGAATCTACCTTCCTCCCGCGTGACTGCTACGCGACCTTTCCTCAACTCGGGAGTTGACTATGCCGGTCCCTTTCATACGAAAACGTCTCCCGGGCGCGGTCAACGCACGCGAAAATCTTACGTAGCAGTATTTATATGTCTATCCACTAGAGCGCTACACTTAGAACTCGTGTCAGATTATACCACGGCCGCTTTCTTAGCCGCGTTTCGACGATTTGTCTCTCGCCGCGGCCACTGCGCTTCCATGCGTAGCGATTGCGGAACTAACTTTGTAGGCGCCGACAAGGAGCTTCGGCAGTGGTTCTCCGCTGCAACCTCCGAACTGGGCGAGCTAGCCTCACTACTAGCTGACATGGGTACTACGTGGATTTTCAATCCACCAGCCGCTCCTCACTTCGGCGGAATCTGGGAGGCCGCGGTGAAATCCATGAAATTTCACTTGCGTAGAGTTATCGGGAATACCCCGATGACTTTCGAGGAGATGTCTACGTTGTTGACGCAAATCGAAGCCTGCCTCAACTCTAGACCACTCTTTCCGCTGAGTGACGAACCGGACGATTTTAACTTTTTAACACCCGCGCACTTTCTTGTAGGCTCTCCTTTGATAGCCGTACCGGAGCCGTGTCTAGCCGCTGAACCAAGCAATCGACTGACGCGCTGGCAATTGGTTCAACAGATGAGAGACCACTACTGGAAACGCTGGGCAGCAGAATATTTGCAAACATTGCAAGGTCGACACAAATGGGTAACGGGCCACCCAAACGTACAGGTGGGCGACCTTTGTCTCGTGCGCAACGAAGCTGCGCCTCCAACACACTGGCCCATCGGACGGATCACCGCTGTGCATCCGGGAAAAGACGACCTTGTCCGAGTCGTCACAGTAAAAACACCGTATACGACACTACAACGGCCGATCGCGAAGATCAGCATTTTTCCCTCCGAGCCAGGCGGAAGCGATCCGAGGCGATTCTCGCCATCACAACCTGAACTTTCCGCGTCACCGCGCTCGAGCGAATAACATTCGTCGCGTACCCGCGACGAAGGCGGGCGGAATGTTTAGTTGTATATAGTGTATATATTAGACTTAAGTTAAATAGCTCGTTTTATTAGTTTTAAGGAAACCATCTCGTCTCTCGACATGCGACAGTCCGCTATGGCTGTCGTGATCCGCGACCACAGGTGATTACGGTGTCACCATCTCTATAATTACCTGCGAAGCAGTGTTCTCTCCCCACTCTTCTCAGCGAGCTCCGTTTCCTCTATCACGACGAATTCCGGCAGTCGATCTCTGGAGTCGGTACTTGACAACAGCTACTCACTACTTGCTTTTTGCTCACTCGAACTCGCTCGAAAGAGATCAGGAGAGAACGGTCGTGCGCCAAGGAAATTTCTCGCTTCTTACTTCTAATCGTGCAGGTTTATTACTGTTAAGTCTGTGAAAAAGAACGCGAAATACAGTGACGAAACTCGTGCTAGTTAAAACTAGAATTCCACCTACAATTAAGTAAACCTACTTATTCTCTACTTAAAACTACGCCAGAATTAAAACTAGAACAATTCTTACAACGAACACATAATAATACATGGTTCAATAAATACAATGATACATATATATGTGTGAACAATTTTATACATTAATTCCACCATTTATATTTTACACAATAAATAGAATAAACACAATAATAATTTTTTTATACATTCTCAAATAATTTTATATTATACAATAAATACAATTTCTATTTTACAATGGGATATTATAATGACCCCAGGGCAGAGTGTCGATCGAATTGGGTACGATATGCCGCTTATCGTCGTGTGGGCTTAGAGCGATTTTAGATTCCGAAATGGTGTACACTTTATGAAATTTAGACCGTATGCATGATTGTCTGCGAACCATTTCGATCTCCCTATGCAAACATTGCGCGTAGTCGTCGAAAGTTATCGTTCTGGCTATGACGTTGGTCTTGACGCCTTTCGCCTTTTTCGTATCTTTTTTGCCGTCTACGCGAAGTGCATACATTTTCGCTCTAAGACCTACGAATTCGGTCATTATCGCACCGTTATTTTCATCCTTCATCAGCCCCGGAACCTTCTTATTTACGCGCGGCATATTATATGGATTGTCGGTAGGATAATCGCTCGTGTCGAATCTATCGATATTGTGTTTCATGGACTCGTAGATATCATCGCATTGAATGTGATAAATGAGACTATCTGTGTCGGTATATAGAATTTTACAATTTTTTCCATGCTTGGGCGACATGTACTCGTGGTGAAATTCGTACAAACAAATTTTTGATATGTCCAGAATGCACATACCCACATATATCGGCTTGTTGAATTTCACCTCGAGTTTTCGCAATTCAACAGCTATTAAATTTTCCGAAAAAACACTTCTGCTGTGGAAATTCGGTTTCGCGATCATTGCCTCCGCACCATATCGCCCTTCCCAATGTGTCAAAAGTTTTACATCCACGTGATTTCGTACATTTTCCATAGTTTTACCGAATACCGCGTTGTTCATCAATTTGTACAAATTTTTTTCAAAGTCGTTTGTCGCGCTTGTTCTAAACCGTGTATTGAGTTCGATATAATCGCGGAGCCAGGGAGATTGAGCGAATTGAAGCACGCGGTGTATCTTTGTAATACGAAGACCGTGTCGCATGCACTGTTGCAGGTTGCGATAATGGATAACGTAACGCTGCTTATCGTATACCGTCGCGAGTAATTTGTCCTGCTTGCAACCAGGTGGTTTGGCACGCGTCGGGCAGAACGGTAGATCGGCATGAGCGTCGTGCAGACGTTGCGGATATTCCAGATCTACCTCAAGAATGTATCCCGTAGGTGAATCGATCGGGATTGAAGACACGTCAAAATTCGCAACATCTTCGACCCATTGAAATTTAGCGTATGGCAGGGGCTGACACATTGCCCATCCATACAAATTGTTCACGTCAAAGTACATCAAGTACGATGACTTTTCCGATGCGTTGTAAGATGACATGTACTTGTTATTGGCATGTGCGTATCTTCCGGAACATTGGCTTAAACCCCCACGTATACCGCGTTCGATAAACATAACCATATCGATGTCTGTGAGCAATTCGAATGTAATTTTAGTATGTTTTAGCATTGCATCCCATGTGAAACCAGGTAGAGTATAATAATGTGCTGAATCTAATCCGTAACTCTTGATACAACTTTCGCGAAAATTTTTAAAAATATCTGCCAATAACAAGACATCAGTTTTCAAATACAAGTCGCTGTATTCGCCCAAGGTTCTAATCTCGAAACGCTGCCAGACAGTTTCGGCGTGCGCGTAATCGCTCTCGGATACAGTCTCACCCGTTAACGAACTGTAGAATGATTCGCGCGGCGGTAAGCATGGGTCCTGCAGCTTGTCCTCGCAATCGAGGTATTCGTACGGAAAGACACCCTTTCGTGTCAATAAAATAAAATCCTCGGTGGATAATGTTTCAAATTGGGATTGTAAAATTTTTAATTTATCTGTGCTAAGAAAGGATGCTAATTTGTCGAGACTGGCGTTGAGAAATTTGTACGAATCGATGAACCGCAATTTAATACAATTTCGCGAGTCTGAATCAGCCGTATCTTCGACATTTTTTGTGAAAGAAATATACTTTTCTTTAGTTATGGGTAATACGTCAACGTGACCTTCGAAAGCGATAGCTATTTCCTCGATAATGAAATGTGAATCATAGCCGGATAAATTGTGGAAAACTATGGGGATGTAAAACGCGTTTTTATAATTTAAATTGCACTCCGTATGTGCTGGGCCTCTAAACCGTCCGGACAGATGGCAATGATCGTGGACTCGTACATCGCTAGCCTCGAATGGTTTTTCGCAAATATGACAGTGTGTTGCATTGTGAAATGTCGACAACTGTTCGGGAGTTAAATCCAGCATTGGAACATTACTGGACAAGATGGGTTTGACAAAATTCGCGAAATTTTTCAAATCGTCTACGAACCATGAAACGCAATCTGCGTCGCGGCGACATCGATACGTCGATAGCGATGTATCGTACGAACAATGCATATAATAGGCAATACTGTGTACTTTATGGTACTGATACGCGCATAATTTATCACCCATTCGGTGACTGTCCTCCGTTTTTGCGATGATGCACTCGAGATCTGCGTACACCACGAAAGGGAGCCGCTCCTTCCTGCAATGGTTGTCGAAGTTGAGGAGATTTTTGCCTTCGCTGGGCAGCAGGATGGCGCAGTCATTCATCTTGCCACAGTCCAGCAAATGAAGCTCCAACTTCGCGGCAGATCCGAAATAGTGCATGCATCTGTAAACCCAAAATTTTTTTTATTTCATTTGTTTCGCGAGACATTTCATAAGTTTATATACGTACCGATCGCAGATGAATTTCTTTTTTTGGTGCCTGCTCAGCTGTGCGCTCACCAGCCGGGACAAATTCTTGATCCACACAAAGTGTCCTACATCGCCGTGCTCTTGATTCGGTGTGTAGAGCAGGTTGACGTGTCGATCCCTCTTTTGACTAGTGAGGCGCAACGGAAAGACCGTCTTCGTCTTCTCCATCTCGAAGGTGTAGATGTTGATGGAGATTTCCCCGCTTCCCAGCGTTCAACCGCTCAAATTTTCCAATTTGCCTCAGGGACATTGGGAACTCAATGCCCTGGAGATTTAGCACAGACGTATAGTGCGGGTATGAACTTGGACGATCGGGATGTCTTTCCGCAGGATGGAGAGCGGCGACCACTGCCCACGCGAAACACGCATTGTCTGGGGATTGCACATTGATCGTTGCATTCTTCAACAATAAATCCTGTGGCAACTTGAAGTGGCACCCCGCGCGCAGCGGATTGTACTTGTTGATATTGACGGTCAGGTTGAGGATTCTCGTCAATGCCCATCCGCTGTCGCGTTCCTGGAACTCTTCCAACGATGCCAGGGTGGGTTCGACGACGCATCGTTGGTACCACTCCTGTAGATCGGATGTGCGGAAGAGTTCGCAGTTCCGGGTGTTGATGCTCTTACTTGCACGTTTATCGCCCGCCACAAATTCGCCGTTGAACACTGTGTTCACTTTGAGGTTCCGCTGTTTCCTCAAAGCACCCCGCACATGTTCCAACACAATGGTTCCTGCATCCTGGAGGAAGTTGCGCGGCTCGATATAGTTCGAATTTAGCACGGCACCGGTTAATACGCGACTATCGAACGCAGCGTCTATTTCGCGCCACAAAAGTCCTGTGCTCGAATGTCCTGCACCATCATGCACAAAACGGCCGCGCAACGAATATTTTAGTCCTTCGAGCTGCGCGATTCGAGCAACCAACGATTGCCGAACACCGATCGATAATCGAGGACGTTTCACTCGGCTCTGTTCTTCCAACGATTCGATGCACTCGTTGCACCGTTCTTCCCACGCGAGGTATTCTTCCCGTGAAATCAATCGCGCAGATTGATCCAACACTTGCACGAATTCTCCCATGGTCGTAAATGGAATGTAAATGTAATGTCTTTTCCTCGCAACACGTTGCAACGATTTGAAGTTTTGTGCAGTTTGGAGCGCGCTTTTATGACTGGTGTCATGATTTGCGATCTCTGTCTTACTCTTTTGACGATCCAACCCAACATGGTTCTATGCAGTTTCTGCTGATACAGCAAAATTCTTTCTATGATTCAAGCGTATGGCGCGCAAAAGTATTATATTACATTCAGCACGTGTTGAGACTTTTATCCTTGAGGATTGGGGCTCAAGTTACATACGATCTTTCGATATGCTGCGACGTTAAGATTGAAATACATTATGGAAAAATCGGATGCTTTAAAATAAAATGCTGTGGTGGGGGAAGCAATTGTACCTCTATTTAAGCCAGTCTCCCGA
The DNA here is from genome assembly GCA_963855975.1 of Andrena chrysosceles. Classification (NCBI taxonomy): domain Eukaryota; kingdom Metazoa; phylum Arthropoda; class Insecta; order Hymenoptera; family Andrenidae; genus Andrena; species Andrena chrysosceles. The sequence goes on along the minus strand of OY979767.1, from coordinate 55,967,908 downwards.
ACGCCATTCAATCAATCGCTCAGTAGCCTCAGTGACTTTCGACGAAACAAATTGTGCTGTGAAAAAATGTGTAGTACCAGTGCCGAAGGAAACGCCGGACAAATGAATTATTACGTTCCGATCATGCAAGATGATGGCATAGCTCAATGCGGGGAGGATACATTTGCTTGGTAAGGCTTAATTTTCACATTTTCTCAAAATTTTTTATGTTTATTCCAGCACTTTCATAGCTTTGATTGTTCTCTTAGCCCGCGCCGAACATCGCGGATCATGGTCAGAAGATACGCATTAACATCTATGGGCAGCAAATATTTGGAAATTGGAATCAGAGTACGACCTACGATCGATGTAGAAATTATTCTCGGCGACAATCGTGGGATGTATCTCACGTTACCATATAATACATGGGGTCTACTATGCAACAATCGTGATGCTATCGAAGAACGTACACGATTACCTGGATCACCTTCGATGCAGATGGATCAATTAACGATAGATTTTTGTGATATCTATAATTCTCCAATTGTAAGGATGATGCTGCATAATAAGCCGCTGTATTTCAAACCGGATACAGTATCATTTTTATTAAATCTTGAATCATGTATAGACTATGTGTATCCACGGCTGCATCGAATTAGCAGAGATGTGGAGGCGAAATTTAAAACTTTTGTTAACGTCCTACAACAAAGCGATGTTGTCTGCGAAACATTAGATGCGCGTCGTGCTGCTAAAATCATATGTGATAGCGAACATTACTGTGAGGATTATCATGTAGATTGCGAACTGGCAGCATGCGCCATCAATGATATTCTAGCTGATGCTCGTGGGAAAAAATGTTAAAATTATATTCTTTTAATTTTAAATAAAATTTCTTAAACGTATATTTTTTCTCCATTTACTTATCCGTCTTCCTCTTCCACACCTAATTCTAAGATTCAGCGTTTATTTCGTTCTTCACACCGTGAAAATGACATCATCGTATGGAGATGATCGGGGAGGACTCATATTACACACGTTCGCGCGATACATTGCGGTGTTAAGATTGAAAATCATTTTAAAAAATTGGTAGCTTTAGAATAAGATGCGGTGGTGGTGGTGGTGGGGGGAAGCAATTGCACCTCTATTTAAACCAGTTCCCGGACGCTATTCAATCAATCGCTCAGTAGCATCAGTGACTTTCGACGGAACAAATAGTGCTCTGAAAAAATGTATACCATTGATGAAATACTCGCTGGGTGTGAGGATTGTTTCGTTCCGATCGTGCGAGATGACGGTGTAGCTCCATATGGGGAGAATATATATCGTGACCGGTACGGTGTAATTTTCACATCTTCTCAAAATATTTATGTTTGTTCCTAATACGAGCGAGTACTTTCATAGCTTTGATTGTTCTCTTAGCCCGCGCCAAACGTCACGTATCATGGTCAGAAGATACGCATTAACAACCATGGGTACCAAATATTTGGAAATTGGAATCGACGTCGGTCGTACGGCCGATGTAGAAGTTCTTCTCGGCGACAATCATGGAAATCATCTCATATTATCATGGCATACATGGGGTCTACTATTCGACAACCGTGATAACATCGAAGAACGTGCACGATTACGTGGATTATCTTCGATGCAGTTTGATGATTTATCGTTGGACTTTTTTCGGATCTCTGATTCGCCAATTATAAAGATGACACATGGTGATGATACAGTGTATTTCACACTGGATACAGCAATATTTTTATTTAGTCTTCAGCAATGTATAGAGTATTTGTATCCGCGGCTGTATCAAACTGCAGAAGATGCGAGTGAAAAATTTGAAACTTTTGTTAACGTGCTACGGCAGAGCGATGTTGCCTGCGAAACATTAGATGCTCGTCGTGCTGCTAAAATAATATGTGATAGCAAATACTACGACGAGGAGTATCTTGTAGATTGCGAACTGGTAGCATGCGCCATCAGTGATATTCTAGTTGAAGCTCGTAGGAAGAAAAAATGTTAAATTATATTCTTTTTAAATAAATTTCTTAAACACATATTCTGTCTCCATTTTATTTACTCGTCTTCCTCCTCGCCTCATAATTCTAAGATTTGTAGACACTGCATAAATCTATTTCGTTCTTCGCGCCGCATGTCACATAATTGTTTGGAAAAATATTTGGGGGTGGGTCAAGGTTGTCCCTTCCCTCGGAAAAAATTTGCGGCGGTGGATCGGGGTTTAAAAAAGTTCTCGGGGGTCATTCACTCCCTCTTAAAAGTTTTCGGCGGTGGGTCCGGTCTCCGCGGCGGCTCGGCCTGGAGTGATCCCCTCCATCATCGCAGCTTCCCCCACTCCGCGGCTCATGCGCGCGCAACCGGTTTTCCTCTCCCCGCAGGCCCCGCGCCCATGTTTCCCTCCGCCGCGCTCCCCCGCGCGCCCTCACTTCCCCCCGCCCCCGCGCTCCCCTCAGAGGACCTGTGTTGGAAACCGCTTTACCATACTACTGTTGGATCTCTCTCCTTGTGAGGAATCGGTTTTTGTTGGCGTTTAATGTATCACGAGGTTCTTTGGTATCACGAGGTTCTTTGTACCTGATTTAATATAATAAAACTTTTATTGTTCGCGTAATTATTCCCCGAATACTTAATTTCTTTGTGGACCTGCCCCGGCACCTATGCCTCAGTAGGAAAGTACCCCACACTTCCCTCTTACGAAAGTTGAAGCAGAGTTTGTAGCGCCTCCTACTTATTAGGTGCGTACTAAACTGTGAATGTGTGAATCGGGACGTATGTGTATGTGTATACGTGTAATGCACCGCTTACTTTAAAACCTGTCCACGGATCGTCGCGCCAGCGACACGTATGCAGCAGATAGAAGGATAAACATTGAAATTGAATATTTCTTCTTTTCATAGGAAAAGAAAATATATTCAATTTCTTTGTATATCCTTCTATCTGCTGCATACGTGTCACTGATGCGACGATCCATGGTCAGACGGCCTTAGAAAAGGTAAACCTGGGAAAGTGAGGACGCCATTTGAAGGATTTCTGGTCATTCCAAAATTTAATCTTTTAAATTTTATTTTAGAAATGACAGGGGTCCTTTGAATCACGTCCGTACTTCTAGGTTACACTTCCTCGTGTTTGCGCCAAACATTTAAAAATGACGACGGTCGTCGTGGTAACATTTCACCAACGTCGAAAGGTTGTGTGTCGTGCTCACTGATACACCTAGGTATGTGTGTGTGATGTACCTAGCGCCTCCTACCTATTTGGTGCTAACTAAACGGGAAGTTCGGCCTATCAATGACGGCTTGGTCCCCCTGACAGAGGTCAGTCTCTCCGGGCGCTAGACACCATATTTTTTTAAATCTTTCAAAACTCCGGTTTACGTGAGAATACAGAGTGAGATTTTACAGTGCAGTGAACTTAGCTTGTATAAAACGAGTGAAATGGACCTCATTAGCCGAAAATATCGCAAGAGTAAGAGTAGAGTGAAGCGTGCTATCATTATAGGTTATAAAGTGATTGCAGAAAACATATATTTTATCAATTTGATATTTTCTTGTCGAGTTGCAAAATTTACTTCTAATGTTATAGAAATGCTATTGTAAAAAATATGCCAAATGTAAAGGCCATAGAAGATACTGATGGCTATGGATGGCTACTTTAAACCACTGTAACTTTACCAGCGCTCGGAGGAAATATTACCACCGCAATGATTATCCGCGGTGGGGGTACGCCGCGACGTCAACCAATCAGCGCCAAGATGGGAAACGAAACGGCGCCACCGTCAAGTCAAACCAAGCCAGCCAATCCAGGCCAGCCAGAGTCGCCGTGGGCTCGTTGTCGATGCTGGTTGGCTATGGCCTTACTTGCTTGGCTAGCTTGGATTGGCGGTGATCACGTCGGGATATCAACCAATGAACGCCAAGATGGGAAACGAAACGGCGGTAGCGCCAAGCCAAGCCAAGTGAGGTCACGCTTTTGAATTCGTACCTGTGAAGCACACGGGTATATATGTAATATTGATGAGATGTAAAAGAAAACACAATATAATAATGAAAATATTATTTACTTGTGCACTAATTATGCTAAATATCAGCAACGGTATAATGAATGTTATGCATTTATATAATACATTTACAAAATAGTATTTACAAAATATACACATAAAATATAAAACTTAATATTACAGTTGAAGTATAATATAATGTCCATATAAGTAGGAACAGAGATATATGCATCTTAACAACTATAATATATACATTTATAAACATGTTTTCTACTACCGCAAAATTACAGCCATTATTAAATATGTTCTAAACATATTCTTCGTACTAGAAGCTACAGAAACATTAGAAGGCAAATGTTTCTCAATTTTAGTTGACGAAACCACAGACGTAAAAATGTTATGTTTCCTGATAAGATATGTTCATGACGATCAAATTTTGTACATACTTATTAGATTTAATTAAAATGAAGAACTGAATGTTTTAGATTGCTCTGAGCATTAGCAGAAAATGTCATAAAAAATGAATATGTTCGGACATCCAATTTTTGGGAAATAGACGTGGATAACGAAGATTATTTACTTTCATTAGAAAGAAGTTTCTTTGGAGCGGAATCTATGGCAATAATTACGGAAATTGAAAACAGTAACTTATAAAATGACGGAAAAATTATAGAATTGTATGGACACATATAACAATTTTATAAAACCGCCTTCAAAAATGCAATTAAAAAATATCGCTAGCCCCGCTGTCACTCGCACTGTCACTCTCATCCGGCTCCTCTGGCAATAAAATTCCCTTGAGGTTTCGTGGTACTGCGTCTGCATCGTACATTTTAGAATTAAATAAATTTAACATCTTATCTGTTAATTGGTAATTGAAGCAGTTTGCCTTTTTATTGTTTAAATCTAATTGAATCCTTGTTAATGCAGCTACCGTCTCTGTCTTCAAACTATTTCTAACTTTACTTTTTGTTAAAGTTACTTGGGAAAAATATCGTTCCACGTCTGCATTTGAATGGGGCAATGACAAGCACAACTGTGCTAGTTGTAATAAATTTTTGAAAGCGTAGAGACTCTCTGAATTCTCTGGAAGGCTGTCAATGTGGTGCCAGAATTGAGCAACATCGAGTGCCAGCATTGCTGTTTTCTCCGCCTCTCCCCAAAAAATTCCCATTAAACGCCACTCATCTAGTAGAGTCTCTTTATGAAGATTTTTTGATTTAAATTTCTCTAAAACACTGGCTAAATGGCTCGTCCTATGTCGGCTAATGTCTAAAGCTATAACCGGGTCTAAAAAATCTAGCGATTTTAAAAACATGTCGTCGAACGGTATTCTTTTTACGATATTTTGGAAGGCGGTTTGATAAAATTTTTTGACGTTTCTATAAAATTCTGTAATGTTTTCACGATCTCCTTCGCCGTTACTATTTTCAATTTCACGTAACAAGTTTATGCACTTCGTTCCTGGATGAATCGTTTCCAGTGCTAATAAATTCTCTTCCTCATCCACATCTAGTTTATGTAAATCGGACCTCCCAACGTATTCTGGCTTCACAAAATTGCTTGCGAATAATCTCAACAATTTATAACATTCAGAGTGCACACGATGAATTTTAACATTCGAATTCTGAAAGAATTTGTTGACGTTAATAAGTCCATTTAAGGAATAAGATAAAAATTCCAAATACACCTTAGTAAAACGGTCATTCATGAGTTTAAATATTTTGGCCGCGAAGTCGTCGGTCTCTTCTCCAAGTGCCGTCGTCGCCATGGAACTAAATAGAGGTAACCATTGATTTAAAACTCTTTGAATACAATCCGCCAGTGCCAGCCATCTGGTTGCTGATGGCTGTAGAACTTTTACTTGTTCAACTTTCATGAACTCTTGCACCTCTTGTAAATGGCCCAGTCGTTTCGGACTTCGTGAAAAATATGAAGAAATCAAATGCAAAAAATCGTCTATGAACGATGGCAAACATTTGTACGCATGTGATGCCACCAAATGCAGCGAGTGGCAAATGCATGGGAGCATATACATGCTGGGGTTGTCTGTTAACAGACGGGAAGTCAATGAGTTGCGTGCTCCCACCATGACATTTGCATTGTCAACGCACACCCCAACTACACTGGTCAAAGACAAATTGTTCTTTTTCAAAGAATGTAAAAAACAATTGTACATGTTGTCTGCTGTACCATCCGAAATCCCAATTAAATCTAATAAATAGTTTTTTATCTGACCTTGTTCCGCATAACGAATTAAAAAACATAAAATCTTCGTATTGGAGATATCTGTAGTTTCGTCTATCAACACTGAAAAAAAATTCCTTTCTAATGTTTCTGTACTTTCCTCACTAATGGTCTTGTTTATGACTTTTTTTACAATAGCTCCCATTTTCTTGCTGCTCAAAGTCATGTGTGGGAGCATGTCTGGCACTGGCAATGCTGCCTGCAGCAAGTTAATTATATGGCAGTAGGATTCAAACGGTCTCTTATGCTCTACTGCATCCATACATATTCGCATTTCTGCCAACTATAGCAGCTCTTGAAAATTCTTTATATTCATATGTTTGATTACATCTTCTCCATGCTTTGTGTTCATCACGTGTTTGCTGCTTTTACCATGATGTTGCAAAGCCGTTTTATTTGCAACAATGGTTCTGCAACAAATTATACATCGTCCTTTCGTCGGGTTGTCCGGAATTGGGACAAGCCACGGTTTGAAGTCCGGATCCTCCACCCAATCAGCACAAAATGTTCGCTGTCTTATTACTTTCTGCTTCGCAGGGACGGCAAAGTTCTGTTCACTGCCTACTCATAAAATATTAATTACAAGTTAGTTTCATACAATATTGAAAACCAATTTCAATAAAATAATCAATGAAAAAAGAAAGTTAAATGAAAGACAAATCTTACTTGAAGCACTCTCTGAATCAGTGGATATCATCCCTGCACTGCTCGGTCCAGCACTACTGATATCATAGTCGGCATAACACTGTGTCCCTGCCTTTCTTTGGATATTCTTGGTATGATTGACACTCTTAGCATGATTTGCCAATACTGTTTTGTTCGTCGATAGATATTTCACACACACCGAACACTTGGCTTCATGTGGATCATCGGTTCTCTCGAGCCAAGGCATAAATTGTGGGTCTTTTAGTCATGCTGCCTGAAACGTAGATTTCTTTCCTTTCTTCGCAGCAGGGGCTATAAAGCTGCTTCCACTGCCTATTCATACAATACTAATTATTATTCATAAACTATTAAAAATCATTTTGAATAAAGTAATCATTGTAAAAAGACAGTAAAACAGAAAATTAAATTAAAGATATATCTTACTTGAAGCACTCTCTGAATCAGTGGATATCATCCCTGCACTGCTCGGTCCAGCACTACTGGTGTCAATATCTGCATAAAATATCCATCATTAGTACATTTCTAATATCAGAAACTGGAATGATCAAAGAAGAAACATCCCGGCGCAACAATACTAAAATAAATCAAAAGAATATATAGTAAAAGAAGAAAGTAATGAACATAATGTTTAGCATTTCCTTGTGCAAAAAGATACTTTACTTTTTCAAGAAATAAACATTTCTAAAATTATACTGATGCAAAAGTATTAAATATTTGTCTTACCGGATTCTTTGCTCATACTGGAACTGTAATAAAGCACTGAACTTGATAAAACGGCACACTGAGAATATATCGCAAATCGAACCGTGCTTCACAGGTACGAATTCGAAAGTGTGGCGTCACAGTGACGCCGTCGCTTGGCTTGGCTTGGCGCTGATGCCGTTTCGTTTCCCATCTTGGCGTTCATTGGTTGATATCCCGACGTGATCACCGCCAATCCAAGCTAGCCAAGCAAGTAAGGCCATAGCCAACCAGCATCGACAACGAGCCCACGGCGACTCTGGCTGGCCTGGATTGGCTGGCTTGGTTTGACTTGACGGTGGCGCCGTTTCGTTTCCCATCTTGGCGCTGATTGGTTGACGTCGCGGCGTACCCCCACCGCGGATAATCATTGCGGTGGTAATATTTCCTCCGAGCGCTGAACTTTACAGACAGCAAACCTAACCCTGCCAGATGTCCAAAGGGCAAGCAATCGTGGTGCTTTTACAATCAAGCAGAAAGTATTAGACGAAAACCAATGAGCCACACACACATGTCACTCAAGCTGTCTGAAGATGTCGCCACCAAAGTGAAACCCCGATACGATGGACTGTCAAATGAAAATTTGATGGCAAGGTGCTGTAAGGGAGACACTCAAAATGCAAATTAATCTCTCCATGCAAAAGTGTGGAGATTCTGCCCGAAGACAACATTTGTATCGAAGGCAAGACTTGAAGTAGCTGTGGCACGTGCTGTTTCAGAATTTAATATGGGTTGTGTACGCTCAATGACATTGAGGAAACAAACAGCTGGGGAAGTTGTACCTGAAACAGCTATAAGTATCGCTAGAGACAGAGACAACAGAAGAGAAACCTGCATCGCACAATAGCAATCCACTACTAGAAAGCGCTTTAAGAAGAAACAAAACACATAGAAGATGCATATCAACCAGGTGAGTTTTAGACTATACAAAAAGGAAAAATGCTCTGGAATTTACTCTTTAGATTTAAAATGCATTTATCTCAAAACTTACTTTTTTAATATATTTAATGTTCCTTGCTCAAACCTGTTGGTCTGATTCTCTTGCGGCTTGGCATGCTTCAAGAGCAACATGCGACCAACAAAATTGTGTATCGGCATGAAGAAATCTGCAAAACTCTTTGCGCTGTGCTTGCTTTTCCTCAAAATTTTGATGAAATTTTGCATTTTTGACATTTAATAAATTCAATCATTTTTAGCTTAAAAAGTATGAGACGTAGAAACTTCTCGATACACAATTTTTTACTTTATTATGAACCCTTCTTCGCTGCAAAACCTAGAAGCTATCGCATCACACACTTTGCGCAAGAACATTTTTGAAGTTATGCTTGATTTTTGTAAAGTAATATAAATTCTATGAAAAGCAATGATTAAAACTGAGTCCAGACTGGCATAAGGGCTTTACTTCAAACTTACTTCCTTCCCTTAAGAGGAATTCCGCATGTCTCAAATATTTTCGGATTTCAAAATTTCAGTGCCCTCTTTCCTTAACTGACCGAACTAGTGCGCCGAAAACAGTTTTCGTTTATTTTACATAGAAAGTATAAAACAAATAAGGACCAGATTCCCCTTCGAACAGAAAGAGCAACTACAAAGTCTCAAATTCTTAAATCCAGCAACATTAATTGACTCAAATCTTAAAAAGAGGGTACCATCCATAGCAAATGTAGGCCTATTATTTCCAGGTATTTTATATCTATTCATTTTATATAATTTCATATTTACAACAATATATATACATTCACGCTTCCTTATATTCAGGAATATGTACAAAAAATCTAACTAAACTAGATAAAGAATGGAGATTACTCCGAAATACAAAATTACCATTCTTACAAGCAAAGAATGTTAAAATTAATGAATTTTGGCGTCATATTTCTGAAATTAAAATAGCCGATGGAGATAAAATGTTTCCTTTGATATCCAATTCTGTGGAAGTGCTTTTGTGTCTACCGCACAGTAGCGCGAACGTGGAACGTTTATTTTCATCTATTAATTTAATGAAAATCAAAGTAAGGAATAAATTATCCACAAAATCCATAACGGGTTTACTTCTCACAAAGAGTGCAATAACTATGTCTTGATATGAGGCACAAATGAATGAAGAACATTCTAAATTATTTAATACCATTAATATGTATAATTTTAAAACTAAGGTAATTGCTGATACAATAAAAGATTCTGATTCTGATTAAAGAAATCATTTACTGTTTAATTTGACCCCTTGATTTTACAATCCAAACCGCCGATTTACTGCGAGTCGCTAAATTCCACTTCACTACAAGAGCTTTTCATCACAAGTAATCGCTGGAATTCAAGCTATTATTTTCTAGTTCTACTACCTTGCATTTTGAACGAGTACAATAGGAATTAGCAAAGTTGATTTCAGGATCTTTGCATGTGAACTTTTTTAATTCCTATTCGTGAATTTACGTTGGACTTTCGGAAAACATTATTTTTGGGAATAGCTATTGTACTGAAGTGGAATTAATAAAAGTCGATTTTACAACTTTTTTCGTAACTTGTGAATTTTTGTTGTGACAATAATTTTTTGGAGGATGTTAGGGGAGGGACGAAATATAAGATTTCTAGAAAGAATTTGGGAAAGGGCGGTTTCCATGAGCAAGGGAATTAGCTTCTTTCATACATGTAATAATTAACACTTATAAAGAAAATCCGTAGAACAACGGATTTTTCAAAGGGGGATCTGCGGAATTCTACGGAAAGTTTTACCCTTCTCTACGAATTTTCAAAAATCCAGGTTGGCAACACTGGCCTTGGTCTTCGTAAGGTCTAGATTAGGCCTCTTTCAAAAGATATTAAGCGCGACTTGATTCGTCTTTATTAGAATTAATATCTTTTAATGAAATTAAGTATATCATACTGGCCCATATTTTCGTTTCTTCATAAAAAAGAAGAACGTCTGGCAATAGCGAATGATCGAGATATTCTTTCGCATATAAAAGTATTAAGTCGAAAATATAAATTTCCATCATCAAAAAACGCCGGTACTCGAGAGTGACGGTATATGATCTGCCCAGCTTTTTTATAGGCATGACTGTTGTATCCTACCGGCGAGAAGCGCTCGGCCCGGTCGCCACCTGGTGGTCGCGTACTATCCATCGCGAACCGGCCTAGTCATGACTTGTTTATATACATATACGTCTTTAAGACATCTACACGCAGTTGTTTAAAAAACGTCTTGGCATGGACGTCTCCAAAAAAAAGTTATGAACAAATTAAGAAAATTTGTCATCAGCTACATCAGTGAACACTTTTCAACGTTTTAACAGAGGAATATTATTGTCCACGATCCAGCATCGTTTGTCCACCCCGTGATTTCGTTTGTCCACCCTCCAGAAACGAATTATTAATAAAAATCGCGAAAAAGAAGTGTCCCGGCGAAGCGATCGCGCATAAGTTCCATTTTTTGATAATTAAAGATCGAAATCGTTTGTCCAACGATGCATGTCGATAGTCTAGATGTAGAAGACGTTTGTCCACCGCGTGATTTCGTTTGTCCACCCTCCAGAAACGAATTATTAATAAAAATCGCGAAAAAGAAGTGTCCCGGCGAAGCGATCGCGTATAAGTTCGATTTTTTGATAATTAAAGATCGAAATCGTTTGTCCAACGATGCATTTCGATAGTCTAGATGTAGAAGACGTTTGTCCACCCCGTGATTTCGTTTGTCCACCCTCCAGAAACGAATTATTAATAAAAATCGCGAAAAAGAAGTGTCCCGGCGCACAGTGGGAAAAAATCGGTGCGTCACCGGCCAAAAATCTATAACTTTTGAACGGATGAAGATAAAGTAATAATTCTTTTTGCGTTAATGAAGTTGATGTGTCCTTCATTGGTTATATAATATTGCGTTACTTATATTAACCCTCGGTTCTCACACTGGGGCAAAATGACTCAAAATTTGACTTTAAGGTATAATATCTTTGAGGCATCATTGAAAATGGTACTACTGGTGCCATGTAGTAGTAATTTTGTGTATCCTCTACAGACAGAGACGCTCCCCCAGTGATTTTTTAAGCAAAAAAAAATTTTCAGGAACTTTTTCTTTCAAAATTTTTGTTACATGATGATGCATTAAATATTATTTTTCAACGATGAACGTATATTCTACATGTTCAAACTGATCTCAAAATTGTGTCGACTTAATTTAACAGATAGCTCTTAAACAACAGCTGATTGAAAATTGGCTTGGATGGGATCAACCCAGTGTGACAACAATACGTTACGTAATACTTAATTACATTAACTAATATGATAATGTTACTTACAATATAACTATTTAAAATTCGAAAATATTCCTAATCTCTTCTGGCCACTCTTCTTGAATATCCTTTCCTTTTCGTTGCAGTCTTAAGGATGATATTAAAGGGTCCGATGAAAGTAGCATCATACAGAAGAGATCTTGATTAATTCTCTGTCTTGATATTTTACAAGTGTTGTTGAGTCTTAACCTTCGATATTCTTTGTGATTAGCCTCCTGGGCTTCCTCAGACAATTCTCCGATGGGTAAAATATGAGAACTAATAATATATTCACCATGGCTCAGAATTTTGTGAACGGTTGGTGTTAAATTTCTGTCTGGATAGTTTTTTTTAAATAAATTGAGGGTAGTTCTCGCATACTTCCCAAATCTTTGAGGATTCAATTTCAATCCACTATTGATCATATTTAAAATATTATTAAATCTGTCGACAATTTCTTCTTTCATATTTAATATATTTGCTGTAATTTTGACATTTCCGAAAAATCGTCTGGCAGTATTGCCATCGTTCGTATTTCCAAACCCTTGTTTTGGTGTGTCTACTATAAGGCCTAATCTTTCTCTAAATTCTTTTTGAATTCTTGTCTTCTCTTTTTCTTTTATTTCTAATTTTGCCTTATCCTGCTTTATATTTTGAAATCCAATAGATTTTTCATAAGTAACGTTTAATAGAAACTCCATAAATCGAATCCTTGCATGTAAAGGAGATAAACCAAATTCAGCATTATGTTCCGGTGCTTTTTTGCCATGAGAATTGAATTGTTTCATAGTTTTAGAGCATATCACGCATCTAGTGGTCGCTGAAGTTCCCGAAGCATGTTGGGCTACTTTTCCATCAACCATTGTGAAAAACAGCTTGTGTTTAATTTTTATATTTTTTCCGTATATTGTTGTGTTTGTTTCCTTTAGCATGCGTATCTCTTCTTTTAAATTTGTATCTTCCAATTGAATTAACTCTTTGGTTTCTTTTATATATTTAAACCTGAGTGGTCGGCAAAAATGTGTCGATGATGGCATGGGATTTTTCCATACTTCGGTGGCATTTTCTTCACTATCTGCAGCAAAATTTAACCTCAGCGGAACTAATGAAGTAATAAATAAATTTGTATCGGAAATGTCATTAGCATTTATGGAAAATGCTTGTTTATATTGATTCTGACCTGAGGATCCATCAAAACCATACTTAGAATACAATATCAAATTAGCAAAATTTAATTCAGCTATTTCTTCTGGTAGCTTAGTTTGCAGAATTCTTTTAGCAGTGTGATCCAACAAATCTTGAAGAGTACATTCTGCCGATATTTCTGTGGCTTTCCAATTGTCTGGCATTGAATTCTTCTTCGTTTCCGTAATTACAGAGTAAGGAGGCAACACATGCTTTACTCCTTTTTTTTGTAGATGTTGAGTTAATTTTTGATATTTTGCCTTAGATAAACCTAAATCAAGGAAAATTGCCAAAGCTTCTTGAGGAAAAAAGGTATCTAATTCTGTCGGTGAAAATATGGCATCATATATCCGATCTATCTCTGATTTCTCTGCTTTTTCGACTGCCTCTAAAATTTTTGCTCTTTTATAATCGTAATTTTTTTTATACTTGGAGATGATAATTTCTGGCATATCTATTTCTAAAGTGGACAACTTTTCGTTTAATTCACTTCTTTTTCGTCTTTTTGACCGGTCAGCACTCTCTTCATACGATTTCTTTGGTCGACCTTTTGATGTGCTCGGTATCGGTACACAGCCTATTTCATTTAGACCTTTTATAGAGAAAGTTGTTTCCAGCCATCGAGAATTCTTTGTCAAAAACATTTTTTTATTATAATATGAAAATTTGTATTTACTTTTTATATTATTATAAATTCCAGCAAGGTTAATACTAAAGAATCGTGGTACATCTTCATATTTAACTCCATACTTTTCCGCTATCATATTAACAAATTTTTTTTCACTCATACTAGTTTCTTCTATAAAGATATTAAATAAAGATTTATATGTGTACTCCATTTTTACCACACTGAACTCAATTAAACTTATTTCAGAATAATTCACCGCAGTAAAATCACACTTTTTGCAGCAAAAGCTGCATACTTTTCTTTAAACTTCTATATTATACGTAAACGGTTAGAGACGGATATTATTCTTTGCACACACGTCAGGGACATATGGTAGAATAGTACTACATTAACAGTGGAACCGTGAAACGTAGTGATTCGTTTGTTTGAAACAATGTATGTAATTCGAAGACATAGTAGGCGAATGCTTGTAGTTAAAAATCAATGTTCCTGTATATACTTGGATCATTCTATCCTAAAACACTCAGAGTTTAATTATTTAACCAAGAAAGAAAACAAAAATATTTCAAAATATCAAGATAAAGAGTTAATCTCTGATTAGATCTCTAATCTCAAGATCTCTGCCGTATTATGTTACTTTCATCCGATCCTTTAATATCATCTTTAAGGTTGCAACAAAAGGGGAAGGATATTCAAGAAGAGTGTCCAGAAAAAATATTTTTGAATATTAAATAGAAATAATGTTAGTAATGTTATCGTATTAGTTAATGTAATTAAGTATTACTTAATATAAGTAACGTAATGCTTTCTAACTAATGAAGGACATATCAACTTCATTAACGCAAAAAGAATTATTACTTTATCTTCATCCGTTCAAAAGTTATAGATTTTTGGCCGGTGACGCACCGATTTTTTCTCACTGTGCGGCGCAGCGATCCCGCATAAGTTCGATTTTTTGATAATTAAAGATCGAAATCGTTTGTCCAACGATGCATTTCGATAGTCTAGATGTAGAAGACGTTTGTCCACCCAGTGATTTCGTTTGTCCACCCTCCAGAAACGAATTATTAATAAAAATCGCGAAAAAGAAGTGTCCCGGCGAAGCGATCGCGCATAAGTTCGATTTTTTGATAATTAAAGATCGAAATCGTTTGTCCAACGATGCATTTCGATAGTCTAGATGTAGAAGACGTTTGTCCACCCCGTGATTTCGTTTGTCCACCCTCCAGAAACGAATTATTAATAAAAATCGCGAAAAAGAAGTGTCCCGGCGAAGCGATCGCGCATAAGTTCGATTTTTCGTTAATTAAAGATCGAAATCGTTTGTCCAACGATGCATTTCGATAGTCTAGATGTAGAAGACGTTTGTCCACCCCGTGATTTCGTTTGTCCACCCTCCAGAAACGAATTATTAATAAAAATCGCGAAAAAGAAGTGTCCCGGCGAAGCGATCGCGCATAAGTTCCATTTTTTGATAATTAAAGATCGAAATCGTTTGTCCAACGATGCATGTCGATAGTCTAGATGTAGAAGACGTTTGTCCACCGCGTGATTTCGTTTGTCCACCCTCCAGAAACGAATTATTAATAAAAATCGCGAAAAAGAAGTGTCCCGGCGAAGCGATCGCGTATAAGTTCGATTTTTTGATAATTAAAGATCGAAATCGTTTGTCCGACGATGCATGTCGATAGTCTAGATGTAGAAGACGTTTGTCCACCCCGTGATTTCGTTTGTCCACCCTCCAGAAACGAATTATTAATAAAAATCGCGAAAAAGAAGTGTCTCGGCGAAGCGATCGCGCATAAGTTCGAGTTTTTGATAATTAAAGATCGAAATCGTTTGTCCAGCGATGTATTTCGATAGTCTGGATGTAGAAGACGTTTGTCCACCCCGTGATTTCGTTTGTCCACCCTCCAGAAACGACTTATTAATAAAAATCGCGAAAAACAAGTGTCCCGGCGAAGCGATCGCGCATAAGTTCGATTTTTTGATAATTAAAGATCGAAATCGTTTGTCCAACGATGCATTTCGATAGTCTAGATGTAGAAGACGTTTGTCCACCCCGTGATTTCGTTTGTCCACCCTCCAGAATGGAATAATTAGTAAAAATCGCGAAAAAGAAGGGTCCTGACGAAGCGATCGCGTATAAGCTCGATTTTTTTCGAATATATTATCAAAATCGATTGTTCTTACCGTAAAGGTTTAAGGTGTTTAGAGGCATATTATCCAAAAAATTTGCACACACTTTGTCGCGTCTCTTTATTCGAACAACACTTTAATTTGTACTCCTCATCGAACACTTCACACTTTTCACACATCTGCTACACGTCCAGAAAAACGCATGGGTGTATCAGTGCATTTCTAGGCACTTTTCGGTAGAACGGTAGGTAATATAGTAGTAGTAGTATTTATTAATTCCAGCCTTCGCGGCCTCGAAATGGACTTGGTTTACAAGATTTTCTTAATCACACTCATTCCTCCATTCCAACTGCTTCTCTTTCCCCTCCCCGCGCTCTCCTTTCCCGCCTTTTCCTCTCCACACCCTCCAGCCATCTTACTACTTCCTCCTTTACGCTACCCGCTACTATCTGCTCTAGTCTGAGCTCGCACCGTTCCATTTCCACGCAGTCTTCTAATAAGTGTTTTAACGTACCCCGTCCCTGCTTACACAATACACATCTCCTGTTCTCCTCCTCCAGCCAGTACCTGTTCCATTCCTCCAAATTTCCGCACCTCGCTCTCGCTATCAGTTTTTGACTACCTCCCCGCCCTCCCTTTTCCAAATACTCCGCTCTTACCTTAGTTCTAATATATTTGTATCTCTCATTATACCTAGATACCTGAATTCTATTGTATTGCTCCTGCCCCTGCACCTCTTGTCCTCTCCTCCTAATTATATCCAACTTTTTGCTGCCATCCCCCTCTCCCAACTGCCTTAACCCTAATTGACTATATCCATTTCTTTGGTAAAATTTTTCCTTCTCTGCATCACCTCTTGTTCTTATTCTCCCGCACTCCTTTTCTCTGAGACACTCCTTAACCAACCACTTCCCGCTTGCTTGCTTTACGCTATCCTCATATAGCAGTGCACGTTTCCCGGTCACTATCCTCATTTTGTCCCTTTTCACTTCGTCCAACACCATATAACTTGGTGTGGTTCTCTCAAGGCCAAGACACCACTTTACATACCTCACCTGCACCGCTTCCATCTCCTGCCACTCTGTCCATCCAAACATTTCCGCTCCGTACAATAAAACCCCCAGTATCAACCTATCAAACATGAACATTCTCTTTTTAAAGTCATCCCGGAACATCCTCTCTCCCATACCCCACACCAGTCGCATTACCACCTGTGCCTTCTTTACTCTCTCTCTCACGTGCTTCACCCATTTCCCACTACTCTGAAATCTCACACCCAGGTACACAAATTCCTTTACTGTCTCAATCTGCTTTCCTTTCCATTTCCATTCCCATTTCTTTTCTCTGCCCCCTTTCTTAAACACCATTACTTTGGATTTCTCCGTGTTCAAGGTCAGCATCTTTCTGTCCAAATACTTCTCCAAACTCCTCATTAACAGTTCCAATTCCTCCTCCCTTTTCGCTACCATTACAATATCATCAGCGTACGCCAGTGAACAAAACTTCCTTCTACCCACCACCAGACCCCCGCACTGCTCCCTAAGCAGCTCCTCCTCTATGTCTGCAATAAAAATTATGAACAGTGTCGGGCTTAGCACGCATCCTTGTCGCACCCCCTCACTCGTCCAGAATTCCTCCGTCACCTCCTCTCCCACCCTTACTACGTTACTTGTCTCCGTGTAAATTTCTTTGACCCTTTCTATCAATCCCCTTCTTATCCCTCTTCTGGCCATCATTCTCCACAGTAGCCCCCTGTTGACTTTGTCGAACGCCGCCTTCAGATCCACGAAGTACGCCGCGACCTTACCCCCCTTACTATGCAGCTCCCGCTCTATCACGTGCTGTAGCACGTATACATTGTCAATCGTACTTCTACCCTTCCTAAAACCCGCCTGTGTCTCCGGCACAGCCTCGTCTTCCTCTAACCTACTTCTTATTCTCTCGTTAAGTACTCCTGCGTATATTTTGTACGCTGTATTTAACAAGGCTATACCCCTGTAATTAGCAGTCTGTCCGATGTCTCCTTTTTTTTGTATAAGGGGACGATTATCCCTTTCCTCCATTGGGTCGGGAACCCTTCTCCCCTCCACACTCTTCCCACCAGTTCCATCAGTCTT
Source organism: Andrena chrysosceles (assembly GCA_963855975.1). Lineage (NCBI taxonomy): Eukaryota > Metazoa > Arthropoda > Insecta > Hymenoptera > Andrenidae > Andrena > Andrena chrysosceles. Next base: position 55,949,938 of record OY979767.1, on the reverse strand, counting down.
TTTCTCGTCTCACCCTCACATCCTTTCCACGCTTCCCCGGGTATTCCATCTAATCCCGTAGCCTTCTTTGCTTTTAGTCTTCTTATCTGTTCCTCTATTTCCTCTTCTTTTATCTCCTCTTCATCTTCTTCCTCTGTTATATTCTCCCTTCCTTCTCCCCCCACCTTTGCCACCGATCCTCGTAGCATGTCCATAAAGTGCACTTTCCATTCTTCTTTACTTATATTCCTTCCTACTTCCTGTCTCTTTTTCCGCCTGTTATTATTAATGTAGCGCCATAATTGTGCTTCTGTCTGTACATTCCTTATTTCCTCCATCAACTCCTCTCTCTTCTTTTCTCTCTTTTCTTTGCACGTCCTCTTGAAACTTTTCTTCATTTCTAGATATTCTTCCCTCACTACTTTTCCCTTCCGCCAACTTCTATAACTTTTTCTCACTTTCCTCTTTTCTAACCGACATTGCTTGTCCCACCACTCATGTTTACCTAATTCCTTCTCTTTCCATACAACTTCCCTCGTGTCCAAACACCCTCTCACTTTATCCTCCAGTTCTTTCCAAGCGTCCTGTAGTTCTTCCCTATCATATTTCATCTCTCTTGTTCCTTCTTTAAATCTCCGGATACTCTCGTCCTCCCATTTAATCAGCTTCTTTTTCTTCCTCTCCTCCCCACCCCTCCTTCTTATCATGCCCCCTTTCCAGTATAAACATAGCGGTTGGTGATCAGACTCTATTCTGTCCCCCACTTCGAATCTGTCCACCTCCCCCACACTCTCGGTACTTAGAATAACATAATCAATAACAGTCGCACCCCGAGCCCCCACGTACGTAAATTCTCCTTCCTCATCCCCCGCTACGTTACCGTTGGCCACGTGCCAACCTCTGTCTTCCACTAACCTCAACAAGCATTCCCCCTCCCCATTTTTAACCCCATCCTTCGATCTTCTCTCCTTACACTTTCCTATATCCACCTCCATTGTTTCTTGGACATACATGTAACCTTCCTTCCCTATCCGCGCGTTGAAATCCCCTCCTATGACTAGCCTTCCTTCCTCTTCTTCTCTAATTACACTTTCTATCTTCCTTGCCGTTTTCCCCATATCTTCATTATTGTATATCGTCCATACTCTCCACTTCTCTCCCTCCACGTCTAGCATCCTTCCTACTGCACCCTCTACTTCTTCTACCTCTTCTTCTACCTTGTACTCCTCTCTTACCCCAGTTAGGATCCCTCCTTTAGCCCTCCCTCTGCTCCATTCTCTCTTCGCGTCTTGATGTTTCCATATGTATCCCTTTGGCAGCCATCCCTTATACCTCTCCCAGCTTTCTTTTTCCATCCACGTTTCCACCAACCCCACAAAGTCAAATTCATTTACATACGCCCAGAAGTCCTTGTCCTTTCCCCTCAACCCCGCCACATTCCAAAACAGCATTTTCCTTCCTCTCATGCCTTGCCCGTCTATCCTCATTTCCCCTTGTTCCTCTGTCTGTCTGTCTCTAAAAAATTTTGTTGACACTCCTTCATCCTCCCCTCCCATACCTTCCAGTCAAACCATTCTCCATCTAAGTAGTATGGTAAGGCCGATTCCAACCCAGGTCCTCTGAGGGGAGCGTGGGGGCGGGGGGAAGTGAGGGCGCGCGGGGTAGCGCGGCGGAGGGAAACATGGGCGCGGGGCCTGCGGGGAGAGGAAAACCGGTTGCGCGCGCACGAGCCGCGGAGTGGGGGAAGCCGCGATGATGGAGGGGATCACTCCAGGCCGAGCCGCCGCGTAGACCGGACCCACCGCCGAAAACTTTTTAGAGGGAGTGAATGACCCCCGAGAACTTTTTTAAACCCCGATCCACCACCGGAAATTTTTTCCGAGCGGGAGAATGACCTTGGCCCACCCCCAAATATTTTTCCAAACCATTATGAGACATGCGGGGCGAAGAATGAAATAGATTTATGCAGTGTCTACAAATCTTAGAATTAGGAGGCGAGGAGGAAGACGAGTAAATAAAATGGAGACAGAATATACGTTTAAGATATATATATTGTTACATAAAAAAGATTGAATAATATATAAATAAAAGTTAATAGAAATTTAATATAAAATAGAATAGAATAGAATATAAAAAGAAAAGAATATAAAGGAATAAAAAACTATTGGGGGACGAGGGGGGGTGATGGAGGTGATGGGGGTGAAAGTCCCGACGATGCTGAGGGCGGGGGCCGCACCCGCGCACCCCTATACGACCGCGGCCGCCGCAGAGCCCCCGACCGCGTTGCGTGCAACCGCACCCGCGCAACCCGCAGCCGCGCAGTCCCATACGTCGTTGCCTAGAACACACAGACACATCAATATAATACTAACACATTAAACATAATAAACATGAAACACATAAAACAATGCAAAGTATTACATACCTGTGGATGCGGCGACGGTGACGGCGAACGGGGTGGTGGCGACGGCTGCGGCGACGGCCGCGGCGATCCCCAATCGCTCGACCACGTGGGCGACGGCGGTGGTGGAGGTGATGGCCCACGTGGTGGCGATGGGGATGGTGATGGGGATGGGGACGGTGTGAGCCCTAGACATAGAAACTCATGGTAAAATATTGATACGAACACCTGATTTTAGAGCACTTGGTTTCAACAGTTAAACGCGATAAATGTCAAAATATTGTTATGTACATACCTCGCCACCTCATCGAATCATAAATGGAGGGCGACCTCCAATATCCCATAATTTTAATGATGGTACTACACTTCTTCGATGTTTGAAGACAACTGGTCTCGCTGCATCTCCAGGCTCTCGCATGCAAACTCCTATCATGAAATCGAGAAGTGCGTAGCTTTGCAAAAGTGAGATGCTGTTGTTCTTCACATTCATTTTCGCTGACCATCCTTTCCTTATTCTCACGCATCTTCTTTCCCTTCTTCTTTGACACATCATGCGACAAGACCACATCACTTTGAATACGTATCGAACGGGTATTGAACGTTTTAGAACGTATATCAAACGGATATTGAACGGCTTCGAACTCAAGGATAAAAGTCTCGACATGTGTTGAATGTAGTATAATATCATTGTGAGCGCTAAATCTTACACCGAATCTTAAAATTAGACAGCAAAAGGAGAAGGAAGACGGGTGAATAAAATGGAGAAATAATATGTGTTTAAAAATGATAATATATTGTTACAAATAATGAATGAATAGTAATAGTAATAGTGAATATAATATAATAATAGTAATATGAATAGTAATAATAAAATAGTTAATAAGGATGAAATACATGAGATAACAAAAGAAAAAAATGAAAAAGAATTTAAATATCCTCCTCGTCGGATGACAATTGCAGAGGTGGCGTCACGAGCCCCTCTTCCATCCATGCGGGGGGCGGCGACCACCGCGGCGGTGGTGTTAACTGCCGCGACGGTGGCGGTGATGATGACGCCGAGGACGATGACGACAACATCACCCCCTCGAACTGCCATGGAGGTGATAGGGGCTCCTGAAGCGATGGCTGCGGCCTCCTCACATCGATCCAGGGAGGCGATGGTGGCGATGGGGGCTGCGGACTTCGCAGGGGCCCCATTTGGTGGTAAGGTACCCAGGGCCGTCGCAATCTGGCCGCCATCCTAGACCCGAATACCAGGCCCGAGCGCTGCATATGCACCGCTAGGGGTGCAGCCTCAGCCTCCCCTGCCAGAACCCGTGCCATGAGCGCCATTATAATCATAGGCACACGGTCCTAGAACAGATACACAAACATAATAAATATGACACATATCAAACATAATAAACATGAAACATGCAAAACAATGCAAACTACATACCTGCGGAGGCGGCGGCGACGGCGAACGGGGTGGTGGCGACGGCGATGGCGACGGCGATGGCGATGGCGACGGCGATGGTGAATACTAAAGCATAGAACACCATGATATTAACATGTCCACTTGATTTTAATCTCGCTCGATTTCAATGGTTAAAGACGAATAATGTCAAAATATATTGTACATACCAATGAGTCATACTCCGCGGCGATGCGTTTTAATCCCATTTTTTCTAGCACAAGAAAAAAATTGTCCCACACAAATTACACAAATTGCACAAATGTCTAACGATTAAAAATCAGACTGTTCGCCTTCCACAATTAACAGACGACTGGTCTCGCTGCATCTCCTAGCTCTCACATGTAAAAACCCCCTCCTATCATGAAATCGAGAAGTGCATAGCTTTGCAAAAGTACGATGCTGTTGTTCTCCGCATTCATTTTCACAAACTGCACATTTCTTCTTCGTAGACCATCCTCTCCTTATTCCCACACATCTTTTTCCCTTCTTCTTTAGACACATCATGCGACAAGACCACATCACTTTGAATACGTATCAAACGGGTATTGAATGTTTTTGAACATATATCAAACGGATATTGAACGGCTTCGAACGTGCATTGAACGGGTATTGAACGGCTTTGATCGGATATTGAACGTCTATCATACCACTTTGATCGTGCATCGAACGGCTTTGATCGGGTATCGAACGTGTATCGAACGACTTCTGCATAAGTATCGTCTTAATCTAGCGGACATCAAACGCATGAGGTTGGGTTGGGTGAGGGTGAAGAAAATTATACGCATTAAAAAATTGATTATATTTTATTTATGAATTTCCCTGGTGTTTAGACCACCAGTTGAATATTTTAAATACATTTTGCATGGCACAGTGTTTCGCGTGTCTACCACATCGCAGAGTATTAACTACATTTAGCTTATTTAGAGATTTGATATCCTCGTAGTCAATGTCCAGCGTCTCGATGACCGCGTCTGCTCTCGTACTTTCATCGAGGAAATCCGCAAGCCATTCGCGTTTCTGCAGCCCTTTAACATATACGACATGGCACGTGTCATCCTCTTCTTCATCGATCGCATCAGCTACAGCTTTCGAAATTAGCCGTTTAGCCATACTGTATGGAACTTCTCCATCGTCCCAGCGTAACCCATGATGTTTCGCCGTTAACCAGCGGATGCTTGATTTGTCAGATTTCGAAAGAAGATAATGCGGCATCGAACTTCCAAAAATATAGTGCGAGAGAATTGTTCCCATTCGTAGGACAGCCACTTCCTTGACGACAAATCTTCCATCAACGATGAACCCTTGCATGTCAACGAACGTTGGTACAGCCATTATCGATACAATTTGGAGGTCCACTCGCTTCCAAGACAGACGAGAGAATGCAGTCTTTCTCGTAAAACATCTCGATTTTCACGATGAAATTTTTTTGCGAATTTCGAACAGGAGAGGGCGGGCAAGTAGCGTGGTAATTTAATTTATTTTGCGCACCATGTTTGTCAATGGATTGTATTCAACCACTCTATCGTGTAGAATCAGACAGTAGGCTGTAGTATTTGCAGGCACATTCTCTTTACACTCGAATACTATGCGCACGTCCACGGTGCCATTCTTGATCGACTCATTTTGTCGCGAGCAATCAATTACCACGAGGGGGCCAAATTGTAAAAATTCAGCCACGGTGAATAATGCCTCGTTGCAACTATACCCATAATATGATTTACGGAATTGCGTATACATGTGATACAAGATGGCGTGCTTATTCTTGTCAAAGTCCAAGTTCAGATCATCATATGGGTAAAATTCCGAGTTGAGAAAAAGTTTTACATTGGCCAATTTGCAGTTGTTGAACATAGTAACGTCTTCACTCATCACATTTCTTCGACCAGTCTGTAGAGCAAGGATCACGCATCGCGGCTTCTCCAGCTGTGCAGATGCCTTCACGGCCCACGAATGCTTGGTCGTGCTCTGTAAGAGAGGATACTCGTACAGATCCCACGATTGAAAACAAATGCTCAGGTTTTGTCCACGTTCCAAAGTATGTAGCAACGATAGCTTATTAACGTCATTTAACGTCACATGGGGCATCCGCCATTGTAGTTTAACCAATTCAATTTCTGGTTCTAACATCGACGATCCTATCAGAGCATTGTTGTCGTTGCGCGATCGTATTAAAATCAATTCGTCACGCGCATTAATAATCATGCGTTTGTAGTCCTCACAAAATCCCAGCAAATATTTGAGTGGGATGCAAAAATTGAAATGACTTTTCACTATTGGCCCATCGCGCCGTTTCAAGCCCCATCCAACATTCTCCATATTTTTGTCTTCGCCAGATGTCAGCGATACATAGTTTTTAAGCGTGCTAGTTATTCCAACGTTTCTGCTGCGATCAATCTCCACGCCATTCAGCTCGTATCGAATCTCATCGAATAAGAACGCCATGCAATTATTTCCCAACGTCACCGTTAATGCATCTTTTGGCTAATTTATCTTCAATTTCCCCTCCACATAGAGAAAACTTTCACACGGCAATGTGTATAAATCCTGCTGTTGTATCGGTATTCTTATCTCATCGCTGTATCCAAACGTTGTGTTGACGTATGGGTTGTATGTGTGAGTCTGAAGCTTGACGATGCGGTCATCAAACGTCGGCTTCCCTCCAATACTTAGAATGTCAACCATTTTTCAACCTAAATGCGCACAATGAATCCCAATGATTTCAAAAATGCAATGTTCGCAGCACTGAGCCTCTTCTTTTTAGCGTGATCGGAGCTGTTGCAGTTGTTGTTGCAGTTGTAAACAATTTCACTTGGAAGAAACGGGTTTCTAGAGTCGTTCAATACAAGCATCTCTTTCGTTCGCACCACATGTATTATCGTCGTCGCCGTCGTACGTGCAATCTGATGGTAATCTCTTCACCTCGAAAATCGAGCAACCGTCCGTTTTGATCCACAACGCGTATCGTTAGATCCGTAATGATCCGTGCGGTGATTGGAAGGTAAATGATCTGCGCGGGCGTTTCCGATATCTTATATCCCGGTGGAACTCTCGGAGAAAATTCATGTATCGTATGGACACGCCTCCCACTGTTGTACGCGCCAGCGGTCACGCTACATTCTATACGAACAATGTTCACGTTCATGATATTAATTGGATCGTCCGATTCGTGCCACCGTCCTGGTTCTAATACCCGATTCGTCGAGAATCCCAATAGCGATCCAATGTTATTAGGCTTTGTAAAATCTACGGTGAACCAACAGTACAGTTCGCTTTTCATGGTGTTGTTGTTGGGACGCAACACTATTGGATACGCATCGTTGTCACTGTCATCGGTACCGTCGAGATTTTGAGGATACCGTTCGAGTAATCGCTGCTTCAAATACTTGGCAATGGCGTCTAGTTCGTAGGAGCCATGGGGAATCGTAATGTATTCAGGAGTGGTGTCGACGCTGTTGCTGATGTCATAGTTTACGGTGAAGTAGAATTTATCATTGCTCGAGTCGATGTTTGGTATGGTGTGATAAGTTTCAAAGGTTGTTAGACCAAGCTCGTAATCATCGTCGCTCAAATCTATGGGTGGAAAGTAGCTCACCGCGAGGGTGCTACTCTTGCCGGTTAGAGTGAATGTTAACGACATATTCCGAACTGTACGGCTCGATTAGTACTGAATCAGAGTGGCGGGAAGTCAATCCTTAAATTTGGTACCGATCGTTTGTAGAAAGCGTAGACATAGTTGTCCACAATTGCTCTGATTGTACTTCTGATAAGACGTTCGATTGTATTCAATTTTCACAGCATCCTTATCCAGATATTTTACCAATTCCTTGGGCGGTCGAAGATTTCCAAAGCTGTCGAAATATATAGCTCGACACCCTCTCTTCGCATATGCCACCCAATGAGTCCCCGACCCCTCGACATTGTCCAAATTTACAATACCGCTCTCGTTTCGACGTACTCCTCCGACTGGTAGCGCGTTTCGCATAAAAACACCTCTAAAGAATGGAATACGCATACGTTTTGCCAACTCCTCCAATTGTGCATCGGTAGTTACACCCGCGGGCATTTTTATTTTCTTTTCGGCGTTTTTTTTTTCGTTTCGATATTCCCTGTCCACGCTTGTATGGCGCGAGATAAAGTCCGCGGCCTTCCATGGAGCGATTATGACGTTGCATTTCCTGCAGCTGATGTTGCGCCGCCTTATTATCGTTTACCGCCTTGGCGATTCCCGCCGCTCCACCAGCTAATGATCCGAGAACACCTAGCAGCGGGAGAAGTGGTAATATACCACCCCGTTTTGCCACCGGAAGAATCCGCTTTTTCGGCGCTCTCTTTGGAGTACTTTTGCGGGGTTTTGTTTTCATCCCCATTCCGATTTTCGTCTTGGCTTTCATAGCTGCCCAAACAGCTGTAGCAGCACCTCTTTCACCCAGAGTCGAGTCCCGCGCAACGATGCGTTTTCGCGCTTTGTCAGCGAGAACTTTATCTGCCGCGTGCCTTTCGCCGAGGTCGTTGCTGCGCGAATATGCAATATCGTGTTCGCGACACGCCGCGTCCAACGGATTGATGCCTTGATCCCCTCTAGCCAATCGTTTTGCCAGATGTGTTCCTGGACCGCAAAACTGGTATCCCGGAATATGTAATTCGATAGGTAGCGCGTTTATCGCTCGATTTAACAAACCACAGCCTTTCTTTACTCTCGTCGGCGACATTCGCTACAGTTTTTAATCAATGGTGCTGGACCGTCGATATGCGTTCGCTGCCAAGGACGATTATAATGCTCCAGACACCGACGATACTGCCGAACCTCAGAATCGGCTTTTATGTGCTCGGGGAGTCTGTCCCACAACTGATCAATGTGTCTCCCAAACTCTCGGAGTAGAATAATCTTTGGTATATATTTCAACTGCTCAGAGGTTAGGTCTCGAATATCGCAATTATCCGACAGGATCAGAAGCATTTTGAATACTGAGCTGTTTTGTGTCGATGCGGACCTATAAATAGGGCGCTTCGATGTATCAAAATCATTTTTCACAGTTTGCGGAGAGGATGCGATTCGTGCGACAACCTGTAACGATACGCGTGACAAATTTTGACGATAAATCACGAGTGATGTCTTCGAAAACAAGACGCAGACATGGTAGCATGCTACCAAACACTATACGCTGCCTCGTTTGTGGCCCATCAAATTGCGGAAAGACAAACGTGTTGGTGAGCTTGTTGGAAAGTCCTCACGGCGTCCGCTTCGAGAACGTGTACGTGTACTCCAAGTCGTTGCAACAGCCGAAATATCAGTATTTGGAGAATTTATTGACTCCGATAGATGAAATTGGCTACTTTACGTTTTCGAATAACAGTGACGTCATCCCACCGTGTGAATCGCTTCCGAATTCTATTTTCATCTTTGATGACGTGGCATGCGACAAGCAAGATACGATAAGGGAATACTTCGCAATGGGGCGCCACTCGAACGTTGACTGCTTCTATCTCTGTCAGACGTATGCAAAGATACCCAAACATCTTATCCGCGACAATGCCAATCTGCTGATTCTGTTTAAGCAGGATGGTACCAACTTGAAACATGTGTACAACGATCACGTAAACACTGACATGTCTTACGAGGATTTCTGCGCTTTGTGTCGTAATTGTTGGCAACGGGAGTATGGTTTCGTGGTAATAGACAAGGATAGCGCGATGTCCAATGGACGTTACAGAAAGGGATTTAACGAGTTTGCCGTACCGTGAGACGGTCAATTGTCATCAACACGTCGGTGGGAAAGCAACGTCAGCGGTACAACGATGATTGATATCGATACTCTGGAGATTAAGGATCGCGAGAGAATAGCGAAGGAAATTGCAAAAACTAGCGAATCCATTCGCAAGAAACATCAGGCTTTGAAGACAGGCAAGATGGAGGAAGATGTCGCGTTGGAGAGATACTTCAAACCTATCGTCGAACCCTTAAAACATATTGTGGAAAATACCTCAGCGACAGAAGCTAGCACATCACCACCGATGAGCATAGACGTTGAAGGGAATGAAACATTAACGCCTAAAAAAATCCATCCGAAAGGGAACACATCGCGCAAGACAAAGAGGAAACGGCACATGTCGTCTGAATATTCACCCATAACCTCAACACCAGTTCAATCGAAGCATAAACGACGGAATGCTACATCAAACGAGTCTCCCGTTGCTCACACACCAATAAGTACATTTCCCAGTGTACAATCGCTCGCAATCATTGATGACGACGTTTTTGAAACTAGTCCCAATGAGTCGTTTGTAACATCTATCAGACAGCAACTTCAAACATCCGAGGGACAAGAAACGTTTCGCAGTCATTTCGGTCCGCTGGGGCAAAAATACATGAGCGCGATCCTAAGAGGTGATAAGGATACAACAATGGACTATGTGTACGGTGTATACTTTGGCAATAGTGGAACGATGCTTGGGGATAAGGCTTTCGATATAGACAAGGATGATAATATAATCATAGATGGTGTAAGATACGGAGGAACATCCGGTCTTTACGAACTGATTTGAAGAGAATTCCCAATGATGCTATATACACCGATGCTGATAAACAAAAATACAAAAGTATACTGCTGGCGACGAATGCCCACAGACGCGGTCATGGTGCTAAAAATCCCATATTGAGCAACAAGGGATACAAGTACAGACATGTAATTGCACCGCTAATCCCACGCACATCAGTCAATAAAGCAGGGAAAGGTCTTAGGACACCACGAGCCATGGTGGTAAACGATAACAAGATCGATTACGTACACTGGGACGATCCCAACGAGCTGGTGGATCGATTGCGTTTGTTGGAAGCGTCACGTCAGGCGGGTAACAACTCTCATGATCCCGAAATTCTATCGATTGTCGAGGAACTACGCGAGGTAGGCCTCATTATATAAATTAAGCCGCACGCCAATGATGTGCACTGTATGCATCGAGATGCCGATCAACAAATTTGGGGTATCGCTCGAGAAGAGTGGAGCAGCTAGAATGGACTATTACAAATGGAGTGGTTTGCTTCGAAATTACATGCGAGATAACGCTCTTTGCGTGGTTGGTGCCGACTTTGATGCAAAATCATGCAAGATACGACGCGTAGCTCAACCGGTGGCCGACACCGATGCTGTCAATAAACTATACATGGAAAAGAACATTAAACTTTTGAGAGAGCGGCAGGAAGAATTAGAGAGGAAACTGATCGCGTTTCAAAGAGATATGCTGACGCTGCAAAACAGCGTTCAAAAGATATCGCAGGCGTCGAATTCTATCCCGCAGCAGCGCTGCGAAGGAGAATCATGCGAGGCGGATGAACTTGCCCCTGGGCCGATTGGGAGCACTTAATGACACCTCTGCGATCAAACATGCAGCCATTATCGAAATCCAAGAGTAAAGAAAACCACGGCCGCAAGAAGCTACAACTCGTTGAGGAATTGCATGCTCCAGCTCGAAGACATTTTCCGCGGAGGCGTGTCATAGTGCATGGATACGATGATCTGTGGCAAGCTGACATTGTAGAAATGCGTCCATACTCACGATTCAACCAGGGTCACCACTACATACTCACCGTCATCGATGTGTTGAGCAAGTATGCATGGGCGTTGCCGCTCAAGACTAAAAGTGGCGCTGAGGTGACTAAAGCGTTTGCAAAGATATTTAGAGATCGATATCCGAAAAATTTGCAAACCGATCAAGGAAAAGAATTTTACAACGCTGATGTGCAGAAACTCTTGGCAAAGCATAACGTTAATCATTATTCGACGTATTCTGTGATGAAGGCCTCCGTCGTAGAACGTTTCAATCGAACTTTGAAAAACAATATGTGGAAACTGTTTACGCTCAATGGAACCTATAGATGGACCGATGCTCTACCAAGTCTACTTGCAGAGTATAACGCACGAAAACATAGAACCATCGGAATGCGTCCTTGCGATGTTACCCCTGCGATCGCCGATAAGCTGCTAGCCAGCGTATACAGCAACATAAAGATCGCTGCTCCAGCGAGATTCAAGTTGGGCGAGTTTGTGCGCGTGAGCAAATTTAAAACCATATTCGATAAAGGCTATACGCCGAATTGGACAACGGAGGTGTTCAAGATAGCCAAAGTACAAGCAACTAATCCTGCAACGTATCTGCTGGTCGATTCCTGTGGAAAACCTGTTGCCGGAGGATTCTATGAACACGAGCTGCAACGCGTCACCGATCCTGATGTGTATCTAGTGGAAAAAGTCTTACGTAGGAAGGGGGATAAGGTGTACGTCAAGTGGTTGGGATTTGATAAATCACACAATTCTTGGATAAATAAAAATAATGTATTGTAGCATAATAATACATGGTTCAATGAATACAATGATACATATATATGTGTGAACAATTTTTTTATACATTAATTCCACCATTTATATTTTACACAATAAATAGAATAAACACAATAATAATTTTATATTATACATTCTCAAATAATTTTATATTATACAATAAATACAATTTCTATTTTACAATGGGATATTATAATGACCCCAGGGCAGAGTGTCGATCGAATTGGGTACGATATGCCGCTTGTCATCGTGTGGGCTTAGAGCGATTTTAGATTCCGAAATGGTGTACACTTTATGCAATTTAGACCGTATGCATGATTGTCTGCGAATCATTTCGATCTCCCTATGCAAACATTGCGCGTAGTCGTCGAAAGTTATCGTTCTGGCTATGACGTTGGTCTTGACGCCTTTCGCCTTTTTCGTATCTTTTTTGCCGTCTACGCGAAGTGCATACATTTTCGCTCTAAGACCTACGAATTCGGTCATTATCGCACCGTTATTTTCATCCTTCATCAGCCCCGGAACCTTCTTATTTACGCGCGGCATATTATATGGATTGTCTGTAGGATAATCGCTCGTGTCGAATCTATCGATATTGTGTTTCATGGACTCGTAGATATCATCGCATTGAATGTGATAAATGAGACTATCTGTGTCGGTATATAGAATTTTACAATTTTTTCCATGCTTGGGCGACATGTACTCGTGGTGAAATTCGTACAAACAAATTTTTGATATGTCCAGAATGCACATACCCACATATATCGGCTTGTTGAATTTCACCTCGAGTTTTCGCAATTCAACAGCTATTAAATTTTCCGAAAAAACACTTCTGCTGTGGAAATTCGGTTTCGCAATCATTGCCTCCGCACCATATCGCCCTTCCCAATGTGTCAAAAGTTTTACATCCACGTGATTTCGTACATTTTCCATAGTTTTACCAAATACCGCGTTGTTCATCAATTTGTACAAATTTTTTTCAAAGTCGTTTGTCGCGCTTGTTCTAAACCGTGTATTGAGTTCGATATAATCGCGGAGCCAGGGAGATTGAGCGAATTGAAGCACGCGGTGTATCTTTGTAATACGAAGACCGTGTCGCGTGCACTGTTGCAGGTTGCGATAATGAATAACGTAACGCTGCTTATAGTATACCGTCGCGAGTAATTTGTCCTGCCTGCTACCAGGTGGTTTGGCACGCGTCGGGCAGAACGGTAGATCGGCATGAGCGTCGTGCAGACGTTGCGGATATTCCAGATCTACCTCAAGAATGTATCCCGTGGGCGAATCGATCGGGATTGAAGACACGTCAAAATTCGCAACATCTTCGACCCATTGAAATTTAGCGTATGGCAGGGGCTGACACATTGCCCATCCATACAAATTGTTCACGTCAAAGTACATCAAGTACGATGACTTTTCCGATGCGTCGTAAGATGACATGTACTTGTTATTGGCATGTGCGTATCTTCCGGAACATTGGCTTAAACCCCCACGTATACCGCGTTCGATAAACATAACCATATCGATGTCTGTGAGCAATTCGAATGTAATTTTAGTATGTTTTAGCATTGCATCCCATGTGAAACCAGGTAGAGTATAATAATGTGCTGAATCTAATCCGTAACTCTTGATACAACTTTTGCGAAATTTTTCAAAAATATCTGCCATTAACAAGACATCAGTTTTCAAATACAAGTCGCTGTATTCGCCCAAGGTTCTAATCTCGAAACGCTGCCAGACAGTTTCGGCGTGCGCGTAATCGCTCTCGGATACAGTCTCACCCGTTAACGAACTGTAGAATGATTCGCGCGGCGGTAAGCATGGGTCCTGCAGCTTGTCCTCGCAATCGAGGTATTCGTACGGAAAGACACCCTTTCGTGTCAATAAAATGAAATCCTCGGTGGATAATGTTTCAAATTGGGATTGTCAAATTTTTAATTTATCTGTGCTAAGAAAGGATGCTAATTTGTCGAGACTGGCGTTGAGAAATTTGTACGAATCGATGAACCGCAATTTAATACAATTTCGCGAGTCTGAATCAGCCGTATCTTCGACATTTTTTGTGAAAGAAATATACTTTTCTTTAGTTATGGGTAATACGTCAACGTGACCTTCGAAAGCGATAGCTATTTCCTCGATAATGAAATGTGAATCATAGCCGGATAAATTGTGGAAAACTATGGGGATGTAAAACGCGTTTTTATAATTTAAATTGCACTCCGTATGTGCTGGGCCTCTAAACCGTCCGGACAGATGGCAATGATCGTGGACTCGTACATCGCTATCGAATGGTTTTTCGCAAATATGACAGTGTGTTGCATTGTGAAATGTCGACAACTGTTCGGGAGTTAAATCCAGCATTGGAACATTACTGGCCAGAATGGGTTTGACAAAATTCGCGAAATTTTTCAATTCGTCTACGAACCATGAAACGCAATCTGCGTCGCGGCGACATCGATACGTCGACAGCGATGTATCGTACGAACAATGCATATAATAGGCAATACTGTGTACTTTATGGTGCTGATACGCGCATAATTTATCACCCATTCGGTGACTGTCCTCCGTTTTTGCGATGATGCACTCGAGATCTGCGTACACCACGAAAGGGAGCCGCTCCTTCCTGCAATGGTTGTCGAAGTTGGGGAGATTTTTGCCTTCGCTGGGCAGCAGGATGGCGCAGTCATTCATCTTGCCACAGTCCAGCGAATGAAGCTCCAACTTCGCGGCAGATCCGAAATAGTGCATGCATCTGTAAACCCAAATTTTTTTTATTTAATTTGTTTCGCGAGACATTTCATCATTTTATATACGTACCGATCGCAGATGAATTTCTTTTTTTGGTGCCTGCTCAGCTGTGCGCTCACCAGCCGGGACAAATTCTTGATCCACACAAAGTGTCCTACATCGCCGTGCTCTTGATTCGGTGTGTAGAGCAGGTTGACGTGTCGATCCCTCTTTTGACTAGTGAGGCGCAACGGAAAGACTGTCGACCCTTTCTTCGTCTCGAAGGTGTAGATGTTGATGGAGATTTCATTCAACCGCTCAAATTTTCCAATTTGCCTCAGGGACATTGGGAACTCAATGCCCTGGAGATTTAGCACAGACGTATAGTGCGGGTATGAACTTGGACGATCGGGATGTCTTTCCGCAGGATGGAGAGCGGCGACCACTGCCCACGCGAAACACGCATTGTCTGGGGATTGCACATTGATCGTTGCATTCTTCAACAATAAATCCTGTGGCAACTTGAAGTGGCACCCCGCGCGCAGCGGATTGTACTTGTTGATATTGACGGTCAGGTTGAGGATTCTCGTCAATGCCCATCCGCTGTCGCGTTCCTGGAACTCTTCCAACGATGCCAGGGTGGGTTCGATGACGCATCGTTGGTACCACTCCTGTAGATCGGATATGCGGAAGAGTTCGCAGTTCCGGGTGTTGATGCTCTTACTTGCACGTTTATCGCCCGCCACAAATTCGCCGTTGAACACTGTGTTCACTTTGAGGTTCCGCTGTTTCCTCAAAGCACCCCGCACATGTTCCAACACAATGGTTCCTGCATCCTGGAGGAAGTTGCGCGGTTCGATATAGTTCGAATTTAGCACGGCACCGGTTAATACGCGACTATCGAACGCAGCGTCTATTTCGCGCCACAAAAGTCCTGTGCTCGAATGTCCTGCACCATCATGCACAAAACGGCCGCGCAACGAATATTTTAGTCCTTCGAGCTGCGCGATTCGAGCAACCAACGATTGCCGAACACCGATCGATAATCGAGGACGTTTCACTCGGCTCTGTTCTTCCAACGATTCGATGCACTCGTTGCACCGTTCTTCCCACGCGAGGTATTCTTCCCGTGAAATCAATCGCGCAGATTGATCCAACACTTGCACGAATTCTCCCATGGTCGTAAATGGAATGTAAATGTAATGTCTTTTCCTCGCAACACGTTGCAACGATTTGAAGTTTTGTGCAGTTTGGAGCGCGCTTTTATGACTGGTGTCATGATTTACGATCTCTGTCTTACTCTTTTGACGATCCAACCCAACATGGTTCTATGCAGTTTCTGCTGATACAGCAAAATTCTTTCTATGATTCACATGTATGGCGCGCAAAAGTATTATATTACATTCAGCACGTGTTGAGACTTTTATCCTTGAGGATTGGGGCTCAAGTTACATACGATCTTTCGCTATGCTGCGACGTTAAGATTGAAATACATTATGGAAAAATCAGATGCTTCAAAATAAAATGCTGTGGTGGGGGAAGCAATTGTACCTCTATTTAAGCCAGTCTCCCGAACGCCATTCAATCAATCGCTCAGTACCTCAGTGACTTTCGACGAAACAATTTGTGCT
Organism: Andrena chrysosceles; assembly: GCA_963855975.1. Classification (NCBI taxonomy): domain Eukaryota; kingdom Metazoa; phylum Arthropoda; class Insecta; order Hymenoptera; family Andrenidae; genus Andrena; species Andrena chrysosceles. The sequence continues at coordinate 55,933,408 of OY979767.1, read as the reverse complement.
CTGAAAAATGTGTAGTACCAGTGCCGAAGGAAACGCCGGACAAATGAATTATTACGTTCCGATCATGCAAAATGATGGCATAGCTCAATGCGGGGAGGATACAGTTGCTTGGTAAGGCTTAATTTTCACATCTTCTCAAAATTTTTTATGTTTATTCCAGCACTTTCATAGCTTTGATTGTTCTCTTAGCCCACGCCGAACATCGCGGATCATGGTTAGAAGATACGTATTAACATCTATGGGCAGCAAATATTTGGAAATTGGAATCAGAGTACGACCTACGATCGATGTAGAAATTATTCTCGGCGACAATCGTGGGATGTATCTCACGTTACCATATAATACATGGGGTCAACTATGCAACAATCGTGATGCTATCGAAGAACGTTCACGATTACCTGGATCACCTTCGATGCAGATGGATCAATTAACGATAGATTTTTGTGATATCTATAATTCTCCAACTATGCAACAATCGTGATGCTATCGAAGAACGTTCACGATTACCTGGATCACCTTCGATGCAGATGGATCAATTAACGATAGATTTTTGTGATATCTATAATTCTCCAATTGTAAGGATGATGCTGCATAATAAGCCGCTGTATTTCAAACCGGATACAGTATCATTTTTATTAAATCTTGAATCATGTATAGACTATGTGTATCCACGGCTGCATCGAATTAGCAGAGATGTGGAGGCGAAATTTAAAACTTTTGTTAACGTGCTACGGCAGAGCGATGTTGTCTGCGAAACATTAGATGCGCGTCGTGCTGCTAAAATCATATGTGATAGCGAACATTACTGTGAGGATTATCATGTAGATTGCGAACTGGCAGCATGCGCCATCAATGATATTCTAGCTGATGCTCGTGTGAAAAAATGTTAAAATTATATTCTTTTAATTTTAAATAAAATTTCTTAAACGTATATTTTTTCTCCATTTACTTATCCGTCTTCCTCCTCGCCATCTAATTCTAAGATTCAGCGTTTATTTCGTTCTTCACACTGTGAAAATGACATCATCGTATGGAGATGCTCGGGGAGGACTCATATTACACATGATCGCGCGATACATTGCGGTGTTAAGATTGAAAATCATTTTAAAAAATTGGTAGCTTTAGAATAAGATGCGGTGGTGGTGGTGGGGGGGAAGCAACCTCTATTTAAACCAGTTCCCGGACGCTATTCAATCAATCGCTCAGTAGCATCAGTCACTTTCGACGGAACAAATAGTGCTCTGAAAAAATGTATACCATTGATGAAATACTCGCTGGGTGTGAGGATTGTTTCGTTCCGATCGTGCGAGATGACGGCGTAGCTCCATGTGGGGAGAATATATATCGTGACCGGTACGGTGTAATTTTCACATCTTCTCAAAATATTTATGTTTGTTCCTAATACGAGCGAGTACTTTCATAGCTTTGATTGTTCTCTTAGCCCGCGCCAAACGTCACGTATCATGGTCAGAAGATACGCATTAACAACCATGGGTACCAAATATTTGGAAATTGGAATCGACGTAGGCCGTACGGCCGATGTAGAAGTTCTTCTCGGCGACAATCATGGAAATCATCTCATATTATCATGGCATACATGGGGTCTACTATTCGACAACTGTGATAACATCGAAGAATGTGCACGATTACCTGGATTATCTTCGATGCAGTTTGATGATTTATCGTTGGACTTTTTTCGGATCTCTGATTCCCCAATTATGAAGATGACACATGGTGATGATACAGTGTATTTCACACTGGATACAGCAATATTTTTATTTAGTCTTCGGCCATGTATAGAGTATTTGTATCCGCGGCTGTATCAAACTGCAGAAGATGCGAGTGAAAAATTTGAAACTTTTGTTAACGTGCTACGGCAGAGCGATGTTGCCTGCGAAACATTAGATGCTCGTCGTGCTGCTAAAATAATACGTGATAGCAAATACTACGACGAGGAGTCTCTTGTAGATTGCGAACTGGTAGCATGCGCCATCAGTGATATTCTAGTTGAAGCTCGTAGGAAGAAAAAATGTTAAATTATATTCTTTTTAAATAAATTTCTTAAACGTATATTCTGTCTCCATTTTATTTACTCGTCTTCCTCCTCGCCTCCTAATTCTAAGATTTGTAGACACTGCATAAATCTATTTCATTCTTCGCGCCGCATGTCACATAATGGTTTGGAAAAATATTTGGGGGTGGGCCAAGGTCATTCTCTCGCTCGGAAAAAATTTCCGGTGGTGGATCGGGGTTTAAAAAAGTTCTCGGGGGTCATTCACTCCCTCTAAAAAGTTTTCGGCGGTGGGTCCGGTCTACGCGGCGGCTCGGCCTGGAGTGATCCCCTCCATCATCGCGGCTTCCCCCACTCCGCGGCTCGTGCGCGCGCAACCGGTTTTCCTCTCCCCGCAGGCCCCGCGCCCATGTTTCCCTCCGCCGCGCTACCCCGCGCGCCCTCACTTCCCCACGCTCCCCTCAGAGGACCTGGGTTGGAATCGGCCTTACCATACTACTCATCTACTTCAATTTTTTGGTACCCAACTTTTACTACTCTTCCCTTTTTCTTTTCGTCTGTCGCCATTCGGACGATTTTTCGTTGAATTTCCCTTTCCTCCCATGTCAGTTCCTGTTCTATAAAAATATCCGTTCCTTTCAGCTTGTATTTGTTCTTCAAGACCAGCAGCTTCTCCTCCCAGCTGCTACATCTCGCTACCACCAGCCTTCGTCCTTCCCTCCCGCTTTCCTTTACCCAGTCAATCTTGCATTGTACTTCCAATTTTTCTGTGAATAGTCTCTCGACCCCTTCCTTCCCTCTTATTCCCTCTCTTTCCAAACCCCTCACCGTTATGTTATTCCTTCTTTCTCTTCTCTCCTGTAGTTCTACCCGTCTTTTTATTTCCACCACTTCCTCCTTTTCTTTTTCTGCCCCCGCTCCCATTCCTTTCTCTACCCTGCTACTCAGCTCCTCCATCCGTTGTCTCAGTTCTCCCTCCCACCGCGTTTCCCTCTCCCTCTCTCCTTCCCTTTGTCCCAGATTTTGTTCTATTTTCTCTATCCTCTTCTCTAGGCCACTTCTCTCTTTCTTCCATTCTTCGTCTTTGCTCTCTATTAGTTTCTTTATTTCTCTTATCTCTTCCTTTGCTTCCTCCCTCGCTCTTCTCACCTCTTCCTTACCGCTTTTAACCTCCGCCATGAGCATCTCTAACATATCCATTATCTCTACCATACTCTTTTCACTCTTCCCTCCTGATTCTGTTACTTTTTCTGCCTCCTCTCTTCCCATACCCTTACTCCGCCCTGTCTTCCCATCCTTATCTTCCTGTATAAACTTGTCCAAAGTTCCCCTTCCTTCTCTTTTCTGTCTCTCGGCATTTGTTGGCCTACCTACCTTCGCCTTGTCCGACTCCCTTCTACCTTCTATTTTTTCCACTCCGCTACCTGCTTTACCTACCATCGCTAGCTTTACTCCTACCCTTTTCTACCTTACCGACCTATCACGTGCCCTCCACTATTCTAACCTCTAAAAACTCCCTACTCCTTTATCTCCTTATTCCAGTATATCTACTAATTCCCATACGTTCTCTGATATCTTAAATTATTCGTTCTTATTCACTCTTCCCTCTACCACTCCCCTTCCTCCTCTCCATCCCCTGTATTCACCTCTCCTTATCCTTTACCTATCACACTCACTCACCTACGACACTCACGCATCCACCGCCACTAACCAAGTCCAGGTAATATAACTCTCACAATTATTTAAAAAACCGTGTATGAACGCGCGATCTCACTCGAGCGGTCTGCGAACAATGGCTGACTTTCAAGGCACGTGCCTGAAAAGAATTTGAGAGTATCGAAGGCATTTGTTTCGACTTCAGCAGCGCCGCGTGGTGCCGTTGTCATGTGCGTAAGAACCCCACTACAGGTGTGTCCCCCGCCAGGTGTACCTACCTGTGCTGCATGGCAACCGCATTGTATAAAAGGGCAGGGACGATACGAATAAAGAGTCAGTCAATTAATCAGTCTTCTTTATATAAGAAGTTGCGATCCCGTGACAATTTTGGCGATCCTGCCAGGATACCATTCATCGGCAATCGAAGAAAGGGGTGTGTAACGAGTTAATTACGGTGGGACGCGAATCTTCCCCCACCACGCGCGCCGGGCACGGCCCGCCGCTACCGAACCCGGCCGCTAGATGGCCGCGCACCGAGCGACGTTCTCGCTGGTGAAAATGCCATGGCGCTCCATATAGGCCGGCGCGGCGGGCCCGTCAAGCAGAGTCTGCCACGAGCGATACGAGCGAACGGTTAGAACTCTCCCAACGATCTCTTGTAACCAAGCTGTATCGTTGTGACTTTTTGGTTTCCCCCACCTCCACGGCTCCTAGAGAAACGCGAGTTCGCCGATCTCTAGACGCAGGTCGATACCCACGGTCAATCTTAGGGTCAGACGTAGTCTGTCCCGGAGGACATCCTATAGTCTCCGTCTTTCCTGCGGGTTATACCCACTGGGCGAGCGGACGCAAGACTTCACGGTCAGGGCCATTGGTGGAGACAACAGCCAGGGCACCAGTAAGACCATTACCCCCCACTCCTTGCACCACCGCCGAAACGCTCCGAGCACGCGACCGCGACGCGCCGCCCGCGCTCCGCCGCGACCTCTCCGCGAACCGCCGCGCTAGAGTAAGCCGTAGGTTAAGCCGCACGACCTCTGTTAGCCAGCACAGACCTGGCCGGGCCCCAGTGTACAGTAGCACTAAGAATAAACCTCCGTTACACAGTTCACCTTGTCTCGTTCTCTCGGTCACCCTTCCGGTAGCTAACCTCGAAGCGAGGTTACATTTGGCGCCCGAACAGGGACATAGAGTCTTCGACGGAACGAATGACCAGGGTGGGCTGGGTATACGGGCTACCGAAGGCCGAACTCGTGGCGTGGGCCAGAAAACACGGGATAGACCACACGGGAGACCTCGACACCCTACGAGCTCGTGTAGCGGCCCACGTAAGGGCAACCGCCATGGAACCGGACAACCTCGACCTCCCCGAGGTCGCCATCAACATCGATCCACCGAGTGACGAAGAGGCTACTTCGGCACAAAAAGAGATACCCCTGCTGAGTTTCTCCCCAGCGCCTCCAACGGGAAAAACCACCGCCTCCACAGACACCTACCATGTAATGGAACGGGTACGGCGGTGGGGCGGCCATTACGACGGCGGTAAAGGGGCGGAGGACTTCCTCGACCAACTCGAAGACCTCCAGAATAGCTACGAGGTCACTCCGGACCAGATACTGCGCTGTCTCCCCGGGATATTAAAAGGCTCCGCACTACAGTGGTTTCGGAACGAAAAAGCCGACCTCCCCACCTGGGATGCATTTTTAGAGGCCTTCCGGCAAGCCTACCTGCCGAGGCGGAGGCACCACGAACTAGAAATGGCCATACATCAGCGACGCCAACGCCCGGGCGAAAATGTTCGAGATTACGCTACCGCCCTCCGGACGCTGATGCGGCGTCATGGCCAAATGTCCGCCGCCACCCAGTTGGATTGGTTATATTCTAACCTGCGAACGGAGTACCGCCACTACATCAAGCGGGCGGACTTCAGCTCGCTCTCCGGACTCTTTGGCCTAGCCGCCGATTACGAGGCGCTGCGCGAAGAGGAACCCAGCAGCGCCCCAGGCCAACCGAACACTCTGAAACCTAGCCTCGCCGAGGTAGGTAGCCGGTATGACCGGGACCAGTGCTGCTGGAACTGCGGGCAGCGAGGCCATTTTCGCCGGGACTGCCGCCGGCCAGGGCGGCGATTCTGCAGCCGCTGCGGAACAGAAGGCCGGCTCAGCCGAGATTGTAACTGCACCCCGGCGACGGGAAACGACAACCGGTCCGGCGGACAAGGCCCCGACCGGACCCCCCAACATCAACGGCCTCAACAACCCCAGCCACCGATGACCGCCCGTATCTACCCGTAAATTTTTACGGCAGGGAGTTCCAGGCCCTACTGGACACGGGAGCCTCCCTCTCATATATCAACCGGGAGGTAGCGGAATGGTGCCGGCGAAACGGCGACCAAACCACCTCCACCGACCGATGGGTCCAAGTCGCAAATGGCGCCACCGCCGCGTTGGAGGGAGAAATGGCGGTGCGAATGATCGTCGGAGACTGCGTCATGGTCATCACTTGTGGGGTTCTACCCAGCCTCACGCAGGACGTAATCCTGGGAATCGACGCCCTCCACGCTCTCGGACTAAAAGTACAGGTCCGGGGCATGCTGTGGAGCCCAACGGATGAGGCGGCCACTATCGAACCCCCCTCCGGCCTCCAGGCCGGCACAGCGGGCCTCCAGGGATGCACCACGGAGCAAACACAGCGCCTCGAGGCGTTCCTCGCCAGCGAACTGCAGCTCTTCGACCGGTTACCAGGGCTGACCCACATGGCGAAACATCGCCTCCGGTTGAAAGCCGGGGCCGAGCCGGTAAAGCACCGGTACACGCCACGTAACCCCGCCATGCAGACAATTATAGACGAGGAGGTAACCCGGATGCTCGCGGAAGGAATAATCGAGCCATCGTCCAGTCCATGGAGCTCTCCGGTCGTCATCGTAACAAAGAAAAATGGGAAAAAAAAGGTTCTGTATCGACTTCCGCCGGGTAAATGAAGCCACGGAAAAAGACGCGTATCCCCTACCCCAGGTCCAGGCCACGCTGGAAAAGTTGCGAGGCGCCCGCTATATTTCCACATTGGACCTGGCCAATGGGTACTGGCAAGTACCCCTCGAGTCCGACAGCCGCCCAATCACCGCTTTCACGGTACCGGGGAGGGGCCTGTTCCAATTCAAAGTCATGCCCTTCGGACTGCACTCCGCTCCGGCCACCTTCCAACGCCTGTTGGATCGAGTCATCGGGCCCCGACTGGAACCCCGAGCGTTCGCGTATTTGGACGACATCATCATACTCGGAGCCACCTTCGAGGAACATCTCGAAAACTTGCGAGAGGTGCTCCAGCGACTTCGAGCGGCGGGTCTCAAGCTCAACAAGGACAAGTGCCAGTTCTGCCGCATCAAGTTGCAATACCTCGGGCATACGATAACGAGCGAAGGCGTGGCTACTGACCCCGATAAAGTACGAGCCATCGCCCAAATACCCCCTCCGACCACGGTGAAGGAGCTTCAACGGTTCCTAGGGATGGTATCTTGGTACCGGCGATACATCCCCAGATTCGCCGACCTAGCCGCACCGCTAACGCGACTACTGCAAAAAAAGCAGAGGTGGAACTGGGGCCCGAAAGAAGAAACGGCGTTTGACACCCTCCGTCAGCAATTAGCCGCGGCCCCTATCCTGACATGCCCAGATTTTGGCCAGCCTTTCACCCTCCAGACGGACGCCAGTAACGAGGGGCTCGGGGCCGTACTCACGCAGGAGGTGAATGGGGAGGAAAAGGTTATAGCGTACGCCAGCCGTACGCTCAACTCCGCAGAACGAAACTACTCCGTAACAGAGAAGGAATGCCTCGCGGTGGTATGGGGCATCCGGAAAATGCGGCCATATTTAGAGGGATACCGATTCACCGTCCTTACCGACCACCAGTCCCTCAAATGGCTGCAATCGATGGACAACCCTTCCGGCCGCCTGGCCCGATGGGGCCTCGAGCTCCAGCAATATGACTTTGGCATACAGTATCGCCGAGGGGAGTCCAACGTCGTCGCGGACGCCCTCTCCAGGCAAGCAGAGGACCACCCTTTCCCAACGGCAGAAGAAGTGGACAGTCTCGACTCGCCTTCTGGATGCGCCTGGTACGACAGAATGAAGGAAGCGGCCGAAACGGAACCGCACCGATACCCGGAATATAGGGTGCTAAGGGGGCAGCTCTATCGACACATCCCCGACACCCATGGCCACCGGTCCGAGTCCGAGTGGAGAATGTGCGTCCCCCAGCCACTCCGGGAAGCGGTGCTCCAGGAAACGCATAACGCCCCCACCGCAGGACACCTGGGGGTCAGCAAAACCGCAGCCCGCTTGACTCAGCAGTATTTCTGGCCAGGAATGATCCGCGACGCTAGCCGACACGTACGACGGTGCCAAAAATGCCTGGAGTATAAGGCATTCCAGCAGGCACCCGCCGGGGGCATGCAAACTACACCGGCTGCTAACCCCTGGGACGTAGTGGCCATCGATCTGGTGGGACCCCTGCCACGGTCAACGAAAGGATTCACAATGTTGGCCGTGATACAGGATAAGTTCAGTAAGTGGGTCGAACTCCAACCACTACGACAGGCCACCGCCCCAGCGGTCACAAGGGCCTTTAAGGAGAGGGTGGTGCTCCGTTTCGGATGCCCCAGACGCGTCATCTCGGACAACGGGAGGCAATTTGCGAGCCGAGACTTCACCGAAATGCTCCGGGGGTACGGGATCGAGCACCGCCAGACCCCCCCGTACACCCCCCAGTGCAACCCCGTGGAGAGAGTCAACAGGGTGATCAAGACCATGATCGCCCAGTTGACCGACGGGAACCACCGAGACTGGGACAAATGGTTGCCCGAGGTAAGCTTCGCATACAACTCCGCTCGGCACGACTCCACGGGGTACTCACCCGCGTATTTGAATTACGGAAGGGAACCGGCTACCCCCGGCACTCCACCAGCCGACCACGGACATCGCGGGGGAAAACGACGAAACGCAGTACGCCGCACGGTCGGAGAACCTGGAACGCCTCAAAGAAGCCATACGTCTCGCCCGGCACGCGCAAGCCCAGGCCACGGAGGTCCAAAAAAAAGCTATAACTTGAGGCGGCGGGACTGGAGGCCACGCATCGGGGACGCAGTTATGCTACGAGAACACCCCCTGCCCTCCGCAGAGAAAAACTTCGCCGCCAAACTCGCCCCCAAATTCTCCGGCCCGCACCAAGTACGCGAGTACATCGGACCAAATTTGGTTATACTTCGGTGCGGACGGAAAACCAGGCGAGCCCACCTCCAGGACCTCAAGCCGTGCGAGGGAGGGGAGGAGGATCCCTCCACCGCGGGACCCAGCCCGAGGACGCCTCGTACCGTCACTGACAACAACGCGACAGCCGCGGGACCCGCGAATTCGGCCGTGGTCCCCGACCACGGCCAACAGAGGGCCACGACGATAAGCCTCGCGACACGAGTTTCGCGCTGGCAAAATTATCCCTGGGCGAATGATAAGACCGCGGAAGGATCCAGGCCGGCAATCCAGTCTTCAGTCAGCCGACATGCCGACCAAACAAAGGATCGCCCACAACGCAGCGAAGCAAGCGGCAGTGCCGCTCCGTCGACGGCCCGAAGATCGTCCGGTGGAGTGCCGGACGAAAAGGCCAGCGGAGGCCAAAGACCAGCCAAGCCCCCCGGCCGCAAGGAGGAGGCTGGATTTTGGAGGCCTTCCACCACCAGCCCGGGGACCGCCACAGAAGCCGCGACCGCCGCCGAGACGCCCGGCGACGGCAAGCCAAGCCGTGGCCATTGTGGAGGCCGTGGAGCGGAGCCGGCTACCCCCGCCGTTGCTGCCCCGGCCAAAGCCACGGATAGTGGAGGACCGCCGTGTGACCCCCCGGGGCCAAACAGGCCCCGGAGCATCCCTGCTGGCGGCCCTACTAAGGGGACCACCGCCCCCCTGGCCATCGATGGCCACCCCGCCACAGCAGCCGCCGCCCCGGACGCAGTCGCCGACCCAGCACCCATCGCTGCAGCCGCCGCAGACACGGCCAGCGCCGCAGTCCAGCGCGCCCCCACCGGTGCAGCACGGACCAGCAGCGCCGCCGCCGGGCTTGACACGGCCACCGAGGGCAACGCAGCCGCCACTGACGCAGCCACCACCACAACAGCAGGCGCCACCACGGCCGCCGCAGCCACGGACGAACCAGCAGGCGCCGCCGCCCCAGGAGCCCCGAGCCCCCCAACCCCCGCCGCAGCCGAAGGCCTTAACGGCGCAACCGCCGACTCCACTCCTCCCCGTGCCCTCTACGTCCACCAACCGGCGCAACCCCACCACCACGGGAGCCCCGTGGCGGCTCACCCCCGACCCCCCGGAGCTGCGGATAGATATCCCGGCCCTCCGCGAAGGGCAGAAATTCCGGGTACCCACACCAGGAGGGTACCTGGACTTCAAAATGCTGCGGAGACAGCAGCTCCGGGTCCGGTTCAATCCCCCGTAATGCAGGCCCGTGGCCTCGCCGATTACTTTAAGTAGGTTAAGGTGGCGGGTAGTTAGTAAGCTGCGATAGGTTAGGTTTAAGTAATGGTGGTGGGTAGCGAGTAAGTTTGTACATAGTAATATTAAGGTGTCATGAACAAAGAGATGTATATTCGAGGTGGGGAAGTTCGCGTCCCCCGAAGGAGGAGGGAGATGTAACGAGTTAATTACGGTGGGACGCGAATCTTCCCCCACCACGCGCGCCGGGCACGGCCCGCCGCTACCGAACCCGGCCGCTAGATGGCCGCGCACCGAGCGACGTTCTCGCTGGTGAAAATGCCATGGCGCTCCATATAGGCCGGCGCGGCGGGCCCGTCAAGCAGAGTCTGCCACGAGCGATACGAGCGAACGGTTAGAACTCTCCCAACGATCTCTTGTAACCAAGCTGTATCGTTGTGACTTTTTGGTTTCCCCCACCTCCACGGCTGCTAGAGAAACGCGAGTTCGCCGATCTCTAGACGCAGGTCGATACCCACGGTCAATCTTAGGGTCAGACGTAGTCTGTCCCGGAGGACATCCTATAGTCTCCGTCTTTCCTGCGGGTTATACCCACTGGGCGAGCGGACGCAAGACTTCACGGTCAGGGCCATTGGTGGAGACAACAGCCAGGGCACCAGTAAGACCATTACCCCCCACTCCTTGCACCACCGCCGAAACGCTCCGAGCACGCGACCGCGACGCGCCGCCCGCGCTCCGCCGCGACCTCTCCGCGAACCGCCGCGCTAGAGTAAGCCGTAGGTTAAGCCGCACGACCTCTGTTAGCCAGCACAGACCTGGCCGGGCCCCAGTGTACAGTAGCACTAAGAATAAACCTCCGTTACACAGTTCACCTTGTCTCGTTCTCTCGGTCACCTTTCCGGTAGCTAACCTCGAAGCGAGGTTACAGGTGAACCGAAAGAAGCCCGGCACTACGTGAGGCAGAGTAGACTTCGGGGACTACGGGAGCCACACCCTAATCACGCCGTTGAAGCCACTATTTTATGCTGCATCAAGAGAACGAGGAGCACTTCATCAACGAAGGGACTACGCGCGCCAGACTCCTGCCAAGTTCAACTATAGCATCCAAAGACGACACTCAAGTAAGAAATTCCAATTTTCTTAACTTGCCTGAACAATTCCGCGCATTCCGCGAACCCGTACGAGATATTGTATCCGACACGGATTCAGAAAGCACAATGACGGACTTATCAATTGAAAAACTGACCCAATTGATGGAAAGTATAAAACAAGACATAGCAACGTTAGCCAAAGAAAACGAAAATAGATCACGCGAGATTCGCGAAGTATACCAAGTAATTAAAGATAGGAGCGATCGAATGACTACGGAAGACGACGCGATAAACGACGAGCCGCGACTGCCCGCACCCCCGGCACCGCCCGCTGCTCCCGCGGAAAGAAGACCGGCAAAAGAAATAATCCGCACAATTGAAGTATTGAAAGGACGCGATGATATCGGCATCGAAGATTTCATCAAGCAGACGAAACGCGCCGCGCTTCGTTGCTTAGAGCCAGAATTACTTCTCGATTTAATATTAGTAGAAAAAATCCAAGAACAAGCGAAACGTAGTATTCGGTTTCTCATTATAACATCATACGACGAACTATATTCCGCACTGCGTACACACGTCAATCCACCGACGACCATAGGTAATTGCAGACAACGCCTTTCGAATACCAAACAGGGCGCTACCGAATCGGTCCAGTCGTTCAATCTCAGATTCCGACAAAATCTGAACGAACTACAATACGCAGTACAGAACAAACACTCCAACGCCGTTGCAAGGTCTATCGCCTTGGAGAGTGAAAACGACAACGCCACACACGTCTATATCTTAAACCTGAGACACGAATTAGGAAAACTCGTGATTGCTAGGAGTCCTCCGACCATTTCTGAAGCACAGTCTATTGCATGTGAAATGGAAATGTGGCTTCGAGAAGGTTCTCGAATGTCAAACGCGAACGCATCGCTCGGCAACAGAGATAAGTCAGGTAACCAACACCCGACGTCGCGTCCGATAAAACATTCCAGCATACCATTCACCTCGTCCCGATCGATGAATGACTCAGAAAAGGAACGGAATCAATCACGCTCAACACTGCAATGTGAAATATGTAAACGCTATGGACATACGAAGGAACGATGCTATTCTCGAAATTTTCGGAACGGGCAACCAGGGAAACTACCACCACGAGTAAACAACATAGAAGAAGAGAACCCACAGGAGAACGCGAAGGAGAACCACGAATATTTTGCATCTCCGGAAGATTACGGCATATACGAGCAAAACTCAGAGGAATGGAAAGATCCGGAAGACTCTTACTTGACACCGGAGCAGGAATAAACTTAGCAAAATCAAACATAATAGCTGCACGAGCAAAAAGAGTTTCTGTGAGGAAAACATTTTCAATGGGTAAAGACAAACATATTTCTACAGAATGTGTAACATTGACAGGTTTGGAGACAGAACATACGTTTTACGTGATCCCTGACAATTTTCCACTGAAAGAAGACGGTATAATTGGCATACAGTTTCTCGAAAAATACAAATTCGAAATTAATAACACTAGGTTAAAGTTGAACGGCACGGAGATAAAATTATTCTCAGAACCAAAAATCCTACCGCTTTCACATTTTACAACAAGCGCAATAATTGACGGCAAATTAGAACGCGTGACATTCATTAACACTGAAAACGAAGAATTAGAGCCACCTCAAATCCTTGATATCGATCCACCAGACGCCAATGATAGACTTCGGCTTTTGAAACACAGCATTCGCACAAATCACATAGAACCGCAACTCCGTAAAACCATAGAGAAAATAATATTTGGCTATTCGGACATTTTCACGCTAGAATCAGACCCTTTACCTTGCACTCGGTTAACCGAACATGAGATTATTTTAAAAGACCCAAAACCAATAAACGTTATATAGGAGTCGGAAAAAAGGGAAAGTCGCCTCAACGGGACTCGAACCCGCGATCTCTAGATCCGTAGCGCGCTGGCCAGCCGCCTTAGCCACCTCGGCTACCGCCGACTCCCCCGGTTCCTTAGTCCCCCGAACTCCTCATAAATGGACGCCACCTAGGTGCTGCTACTAAACAACTAAGGGTGTAGCACACACACTAGGCCGTTGCCTAAAATGCCAGTATGCCTACTACAGTTCGGCCATACCTGACATATGCGCCGCCCTCGGCCATAATCCAAGGGGGCACACGCCTAAGGGTCAGAAATCCCACTTCTGAACTATAGGAGTCGGAAAAAAGGGAAAGTCGCCTCAACGGGACTCGAACCCGCGATCTCTAGATCCGTAGCGCGCTGGCCAGCCGCCTTAGCCACCTCGACTACCGCCGACTCCCCCGGTTCCTTAGTCCCCCGAACTCCTCATAAATGGACGCCACCTAGGTGCTGCTACTAAACAACTAAGGGTGTAGCACACACACTAGGCCGTTGCCTAAAATGCCAGTATGCCTACTACAGTTAGAAGCTATAGACCACCGGAATGTCATAAAAATGAGATCAAACGTCAAATTGACGACATGTTAAAGAAATCAGTAATCGAACCAAGCGACTCGCCTTTTAATTCACCTCTATGGGTAGTGCCTAAAAAACTTGACGCTTCAGGCAAACGTAAATGGAGAATTGTAATTGACTTTCGGAAATTAAATGAACAAACTGAGCAAGACGCGTACCCGTTACCAAATATTGATGATATTCTCGACCACCTAGGTAAATCAAAATTCTTTTCCGCTTTAGACTTGAGTTCTGGATTCCATCAAATTTCAATGGAACCAAATTCAAAGAAATATACAGGTTTTAGTACTCCCGACGGACACTTTCAGTACAGGCGCATGCCATTCGGACTTAAAAACGCACCCGCTAGATTTCAACGTATGATGAATAACGCGCTACAAGGACTGATAGGCAAACATTGCTTCGTTTACCTTGACGATATAATCATTTTCGGCACTACCATAGAAGAACACAATCGAAATTTAGCCATAGTTTTCCAACGTTTACGGGAAACCGAACTGAAATTGCAACTAGATAAATGCGAATACTTGAAACCAGAGTTAGAATATTTAGGACACTTGATCACAGCTGAAGGTATACGACCGAACCCCTCGAAACTGGAAGCTGTAAAGAATTTCAAGATGCCTGGAAACGTCACAGAAGTGAAAGGTTTTCTTGGCCTTACGGGCTATTACAGAAAATTCATCCGGAACTTTGCTAAAATTTCTAAACCGTTGACAGAATTGACCAAGAATGACGTACCATTTCATTGGACAGGCAAACAGCAAACTGCTTTTGACATTCTTAAAGGTAAATTACTTGTAGAACCAATATTAAAGCGACCAGATTTCTTACAACCATTCACTCTTACAACCGATGCTTCCAATGAAGGAATAGGAGCCATACTTTCACAAAACGGACACCCGTGCTGTTACATTTCCCGAACACTCATACCCGCTGAAACAAATTATACGACTACGGAAAAGGAACTACTTGCAATTGTATGGGCAGTAAGGAGATTAAGGCAATACCTATTAGGAAGAAAGTTTACAATCCTCACTGATCACAAAGCGCTAGTCTGGTTGTTTAACGTAAAAGACCCATCGTCCCGTCTGGCGAGATGGAGACTGAAGCTCGAAGAATATGAATTTGAAATAAAATATATAAAGGGAAAGGAAAACACCGCCGCTGATGCTCTATCGAGAGTGCTCCCGCTAGGAAATTACGAAAAAGAAGAATTGTTAGAAGAACTAGACGAACTCATCCGAGACCAGGAACATTTACCCCAACAGATTCCTAGTGAATCCTCGATAGAACCAGGAACCAGTCAGAATACCCTTTATGATGATTTCAAGAATTGGGTTCTTACAGCCAACAGTAAAGGAATAACGATCAAAGAGATGACCCCACCTGTCTGGATCCAGCTTAGCAGATCTAGACTAGGAGACTTCAACGAAGAGCAATGGGTTAATAATCTAAACACTTTCATTCAAGAAATATTGGACAGATTGCGTCAAAATAATATGAAGATACAGTTGAATGATAACACCTTCAATTCTACAGAGAAATTATTCATTCAAAATTTCTTATCTTTCATTGTTAATCGAATACCGAATATCCAAATTTCATTTTGTCCAAATTCATATCGAGAACTTCAACCCAACGAAATTACAAAAATACTATACGAAAATCATAACGCATACTCCACACAGCATTTCGGAGAAAATAAAACCATAGAACGAATCAAGCAAAGATATTACTGGAAAAACATGGACGAAGACATCGCTAATTTCATCAAGAGATGTAAAACTTGCCAAATACAGAAACTCACACGCGAACGGCCAACAGAACTACCTGTTATTCCTGACACTCCTACGGAAGCGAACGAGAAAATAGCCATGGACATTTTCGGCCCACTTAGAAAAACACATAGCAAAAATGAGTATATCCTTTCCATTCAGGATATGCTAACAAAATATTTGATACTCATCCCGCTTCGCAACACACGCCCAGAGACAATCATCGAAAATCTACTAATTCATTACATTTACATCTTCTCGTCACCTAAACATATTTTAACCGATCAGGGAAGCAACTTCATTTGCGGACTAATGCAACAGTTCGAACGCGAGTTTCAAATTCGACACATCCATACCACTGCGTTCCATCCACAATCGAATGGGGGATTGGAACGAGCTCACGCAGTAGTGAAAGATCTCATTAAGACTTGCATGAATGATAGACAGAATGAATGGGACGAAAATCTTTCTCTCATCTGCATGGGTTATAACACCTCAGTTCATGAAGCAACCGGTTACACACCGTTCGAACTAACCTTTGGAAGAAAGGCGAATTTACCATCAACCATCGCTACTACATCACCCCTCAGTCAAGATAAACTCATACAAATGTGGAAAGAACGATACCAAAGATACTTAACGAACGCACGAAGCAACATCCTTAAAAGCAAAGAAAAGAACAGAGCCACGCAAGAACGTCGTATTATCAAAACACAAACCATATTCCAAGTAGACGATAAAGTATTAGTTTCAAACGATCATAAAACGGACAAGCTTGCACCCAACTGGCTGGGCCCTGCTAAAATTTTGGAAGGTAACACCCCAAATTATTTGATACAGTATTTCGACACAAATCGCACCGTCACTGTGCACGGCTATAGATTAAAATTGTTTCTGCACTAAAATTACAGGATGACTGCCGCACACTGTTTACTTTGGATCGTTCCCTTGGTGTTGGGTTTTCACGTAGAAGATCTCGGACATAACAACATTTACATAGAGAAGCTTCACTCCGCATCCGTATATCACTCCTCATGGATCCTTCTTTTTGCCCTAGACACTTCCAACATTCACACACGACTCGAACAGATCACCAACATGCTCGAAGAAACACGCACGATATGCAACCGGGCGTGCGACCACATCCACGAAATAGCGGCACTCTCGCAACAACTGCAACATGCTCTCCAGGACGAAAATCAATTGGTAGCCCTCATCCACCTAGAGGACAATCAACGTCGACGGCGACGCAGAGGTGCGTTCGACTTTATCGGTCACGTTAGCAAGTCCCTCTTTGGAACTCTCGACTCTGACGACCTCGAGATGATCAACAAAAATCTTGACAAGATTTTTGCGAACGAGAACAAATTGGCCAGTGCTATCCGCAATCAAAGCACCATACTACGTGGCATCGGGAGGAAGGAGCTACAGACGGAACTCATGATGATGTACAACACCAGTGCCAATCAATTAAAAAATATGCAGACCATCGCTAATACCGATCGGAAACGTATCCACCTTAACAGCCAATTGATTATGCTCTCTGCACTCTTGGATGAATTAGTCCGCGACATCGGGACGCTCAAAACGGCCATCGCTATGGGACATAAAGGTATCGTACATTCAGACGTATTATCACCTAAAGACGTTATTCACAGTATGCAGGTTATGGAAGAAGAGACGAGAACACGGTACCCACTCGTCCTGAACGAATCGATTTACAACCTATTGATCCAGATCTCCAAAGTCACCATTGGAAGCCTCAAGAAACAGCTCATCTACAAAATCGATGTGCCTGTACTCGAGAAGGACGACTGGGCAATCAAACGGATTCACCCTATACCGCAGAAGACTGGAGATTTCTTCACGTCCATTACTGTGACCCATGACCTGGTATTGATGCACAGAGACAAGTACATACTACTCGACAAGGACTATCTTTTACAACATTGCATATACGCACACTCACGATACTACTGTAGACAGACACAGCCTGCAACCCTTTCCTACCAAATCCACAATTGTGAGAGTGAAATTCTCAAAATAACACCATCCCAGGATATTTCTAAGTCTTGCAACGCACGGTCCTTTCGCATAAATGAACTTTTATATAAACAACTAACCACGCCTGATCTTTATCTAGTAGTTCCGGAAAAGCCGATCGTATTACAAACGCTCTGCAGAAACTACTCTACGCTAGAGTTGACCAACCCGGCGATCCTCTCCAGTTCTGAGGACTGTACTCTAATCGGAGATGCTACACTTATGAAAATTTGAGGCAGTAACGTCACCTACACTGTCGAGACCAGATACAAACCTGTCAACATCAGCTACACGATCAGCGAACGTGAGTCCATCTACCACCAGCTTCACGATCTGCCGTCCCAGTACGCGGAGGAGGCCGTTCAAGCCTACGGAACAACCCTTGACAAACTGGATGATGTGTTAGCATCAATACAAACCGAACATCGCATCCGATCCTGGACATCAGTCGGATGGACCGCCCTACAGTGGATCTCGTACACATGTTCAGCCCTTGTCTTAATTTATCTATTGAAACGAATTGGCTTATTTTCCTGCATTTCTAGACTTATTCCAAAAACTATTTGTTTTCGCATATTTAGCCCCACTCTCAATAATCAAACTCGTTTTATACACAATCCGACACAAACACCGGATAATAACTCTATTATATTATTTACACGCGAACCAAATGAAACACTTGTAAGACCAATCACACCACTAGACATTAGACGTAAAAAAAACAAGTTGTAAAATTTGAGGAACATATTTAATCTAACAAGGGGGGTGTCATGTGCGTAAGAACCCCACTACAGGTGTGTCCCCCGCCAGGTGTACCTACCTGTGCTGCATGGCAACCGCATTGTATAAAAGGGCAGGGACGATACGAATAAAGAGTCAGTCAATTAATCAGTCTTCCTTATATAAGAAGTTGCGATCCCGTGACACCGTCCGCGCTACAAACTAAGCATGGTTCTGGTAAGCAGGGTCGACTCATAAGGGCGCTCTAGTCGAAGGGGGCGCTAAAATACTATATTGGACGTTTAATCAGTGTGAAAATTTGTGAAAATCTTCCTTGTATATTAAGGAAAAACTTTATCGCTGCAAGTTATATGTACCTCAAAATTGCCTCGATACTTTTTATCGACGGACCTTGATAAACATGGAATCTGTCCAGTATTACTTTTTAATTTAATATTATTACATTTTTTAACATAAGGGTTTGTGCATACACTTTACAGCTTCACTAGAGTTTTCTAAAGTTATGTTTTAAGTCTCATAACGATCCGTTAACATTTACTCTACAACTATTATGTCGCAATATTTGATACCAAAGGAAAATATCCGATCATTTTTGTGTCCAAAGAGGAAAGTTCTTTGCTAATTTCAGGAGAGAATTCACAAGCTCTGGGCAAAAAAAGCTGCCTGTTTCCAGCGCTGACAGCTTGAAGAAGGACTCGGAGTTCCTGGTCGGCGCCCACGAACGCTGTACCGCAGTCGCTGTATATCTGGGAGCAGAGGCCACGGCGAGAGGTCAGTCGCTTGAGTGCGGCCAAGAAGGCCTCCGTCGTCCCGTCTGAAACCACCTCCAGATGCACGGCTTTGGTGGCTAAACAGATAAAAAGAGCGATATAACCCTTGCGAGATTGCTGGCCGCGCCCTCGGCTGGATCGTATAAAAATAGGCCCTGCATAATCAACGCCCACACGCAGGAAAGGACGACACGGAGTTACTCGAGGTGATGGTAACATCCCCATTAGCTGGTACGCTGTCTTGCCCCGCCACCGTACGCAAGTGAGGCACCGATGGATGCAGGACTTCACCAGCTGTCGGCCTCGCAGAACCCAGCAGTGTTGGCGAAGAGTTGATAGGGTAAGTTGCACCCCTCCATGTAGACAGCGCCGGTGTGCATCGGCGATCCACAATACAGCCAGTGGTGACTCGTCCGGGAGTATCATGGGGTGTCGATGATTGTAGGCGGTCCTCGCATGGTGCAGCCGCCCGCCAACGCGTAAGGTGCCATCAGCTGGGTCCTTGAAAGGGTTGAGTCGAATTAAGCGACTCTGCCTAGGCAGTGGTTGGCGTTCCTGAAGAGCGTGAATTTCAGCAGCGAAGACCGTTGTTTGCACGCATCGGACCAGCTTCGTCTGGACATCTCGAAGCTCGCTGGCAGTGAGATAAGGTAACCCTTTTCCTTTAGCCGAAGGAAGCCAGCGATAGCACCAAGCTGTAACTCGAAGCATTCGACGAAAATTTGAAAACTGTTTTAGATGCATGTTAACCTTATCATCCGGGGAATGCTGGATGTGGTGTGTTTGCCTTCTCTCCTCGAAAGGCATTTCAATCAGCTTTTCGGAGGTGGCGGGTCGTCCTGCGTCTGCAGACAACCAAAGCGGCCCCGTCCACCACAGAGAGTGCTTGGGAAGTTCAGCTGGTATCAACCCTCGGGAAGCACAGTCAGCAGGATTGTCCTGGCCTTGAACGTGGTGCCAATTAGCTTTAGGTAACGTTCGCTGGATGTCAGCTACTCGGTTGGCAACATAAGTTTGCCACCGACTGGGTGAAGCCTGGATCCAACCCAGGACTATTAAGGCGTCGGTCCACAAATGCACGCCATCGATAGGAAGTGACAGCGTGGACAACAGATGAGCCACCAGATGGGTGAGTAAGTGGGCACCACTTAACTCAAGGCGTGGTAACGACTGCTGTTTAATTGGAGCTACCTTTGTTTTGGCAGAAATTAAGTGGATTTGGACAACGCCTGCTTCGTCTTGAACCCGTAAGTAAGCCACCGCAGCGTAAGCTCGCTCCGAAGCGTCGGAAAATCCATGTACCTCCACCACTGGACTAGTGGTGCTCAACCCCAGGCAGCGTGGGATCTGGAATTGACGAAGTGTTGGTAACGCCGTCAGAAATTCGCGCCATTTGTCTTCCAGCTTCCCCGGTAACGGCTCATCCCAATCAGTCGTGAGCTTCCAGAGTGTCTGGATGAAAATTTTTGTCCATACGGTTACAGGTGCGAGCCAACCTAAGGGATCAAAGATTTGAGCGGCCTGACTTAGGACGCTCCGTTTGGTGGTACTCGGCGTTGAGCTGCCATCCAGAAGTCGTATCTGAAAGGTATCAGTATCGGGAAACCACTGGATTCCCAAAACGCTATGCTGGGTGTCCGTATCCCAGTGACGTGTCAAGTCAGTGGCGTCATTGTGGCACGCTCTCATAACCTCAGGCGAGTTTGACGCCCATTTGTGCAATTGAAAGCCGCCCGCCCTGGCGAGCTGGTCCAATTCTTTTTTCAGGGTCAGTGCTTCCTCAACCGTAGTGGCACCAGTTAGGATGTCGTCCATGTACACCTCGGAGGACATCGTCCTAGAAGCTAGAGGAAACAATTTGGACTCATCGTTAGCCAATTGCTGCAAGCATCGAAGGGCCAGGTAGGGTGCGCAAGCTAGACCGTAAGTGACGGTGCACAACTGGTATTCCTTCAATTTTGATTCCTTCCCCTTTCGCCAGAGTATCCGTTGATAATCGCGATCGTCAGGGTGTATCACGATTTGGCGATACATCTTTTCGACGTCAGCGACAACGGCGATGGGGTGGCGCCGCCACTTTAGCAATAAGTCGGCTAAGGATGGCAATAAATTGGGTCCCGTATGAAGCACGTCATTGAGGGACCTCCCGTTACCAGTCGTCATCGAGCCATTAAAAACTACTCGTAGTTTTGTAGTGGAGCTCGTCGACTTTAAAACACCGTGATGTGGTAAGTAAAAATGTTGACCCTCTGGGGGAGTCCGTGCTGCTACCATGTGACCAAGATCTTCATATTCTTTTAGGAAACCCTGATAGGCTTGGTAATATTCAGAATTCTTACGGAAGCGTTGCTGCATCGAATCTAACGTGCGAAGAGCGGCAGGTCTCGACGGTCCCAGCTCAGGATTAAATTTAAATGGGAGTCTTACCACGAAGCGGCCCTCGCTAGTGCGTCGATATGTCGATCGAAAGTGATCCTCCGCATCTTGGTCGTCGCGAGACAGAGTAGGTAAGGACGGTACTTCCTCTTGCTCCCAGAATCTTCTCAGCAACTCAGGTAACTCTTTGTCGATTGAACAACATTGGACAGTAGGCGCTCTCTTGTGGACGAGAGCGTGACCTTTCCCCACTGCCCCCGTAAGTATCCAGCCAAAAGTCGTCTCCTGAGCCAGAGGGGAGCCTGGTGTGCCCTTGCGAACGCCCTCTAACATTATCTCATTGTAGATATCGGCGCCCAGCAAGAGGTCGATGGGATCCTGGCTATTGAATCTTGGTTCGGCCCAGCGAAGACCTTGCAGATGGGGCCAGGATGTACCGTCGAGCACGGCGGGAGGTTGGTAGCTGGACAAATCCTGCAAAACGAAAGCCGACAGTCCGAGGATAGTCTCACCAGCGCGGTCGGCGGTGATGTCCAGTTGTACTGCTCCTCGCGTACGCTGCGACGGAGTACCACCGGCGAACAGTAATGAAACACGTGAGCGTTGCCTCTTCAAACCAAGTCGCTTTACAAGTTGTTCCGATATTAACGACACTTCACTTCCAGGATCAATAAGGGCACGC
The DNA here is from genome assembly GCA_963855975.1 of Andrena chrysosceles. Taxonomy (NCBI): domain Eukaryota; kingdom Metazoa; phylum Arthropoda; class Insecta; order Hymenoptera; family Andrenidae; genus Andrena; species Andrena chrysosceles. The sequence continues at coordinate 55,911,287 of OY979767.1, read as the reverse complement.
ACTGACGTATACTGCCCGGCAGGAGTGTATGTACGCACTCGTGCGAGGCCGAGCATCACCGGAGCAGTATTGAGTACTCGTGGAGTAACGTGCTGCACCACAGCACCAGTAGAAGTCTGGAATGCGTCGTGGAGGTAAGAATGGTGTTGCTCAGCGCATTTTTGGCAACGTTTGACCGACTGGCAATCGTCGATTTTGTGTTTGCCCAGGCAATTAATGCAGCATTGCAATCTCTCGACAGTGGCCTTCTTCGACGCAGCATCCTGGCTTTTAAATTTTGGGCAGTACATTAAATAGTGACTGTTCTTGCACAACCCACAGCTCTTTGAGAGAGAAGGTGTCACGACGACTTGATGTACAGCTGTGGCCTTGGCACTGGCACCTTTGGTAACATTGTCCTTTGATGCAGGTTGTTTACCGTCGGTTGGTGTGTCACGCTTCCGTTGTGTTTCCAGGGCCTCGACAGTATGGATGCGAGTTTCAATGAAGACTCTTAGAGCCTCCAAGGAAGGGGGCTCGGTGCATAAGCCGAGAGAAGCTTCCCATTCTCTACGCGATTGCTCGTCCAACCGGTCGACGGTCATGTTGACTAGCCAGTCAGTGGTAGTCACAGGACGATTCATTGCGGCCAGAGCACCGACCACGTCCCAGGTTCCGTAAAATAACCTTTTTAGCTCCACTGACGATTCACTTTTCACGACAGGTATGTCATTTAATAGATTAAGTTGTGCCGTCACTAACAGGCGTTTATTTTGAAAACGTTCCTTTAGGGCATCCCAGGCAGGGCGGAAATTGTCGGTCGTCGTGGTGTGATTTCGGATCACAGTGCTAGCTTCGCCCTTCACACAACCCTTCAAGTAATGTAGTCGGTCCACATCCATCAGTGAATGATCCTGGATGACAAGCGAGGCGAAAGAGTCATGAAAGGCTTGCCATTCGCTGTATCGGCCATCGAAGGTAGGTAGAGGGATGCGGGGTAGAGTGGCTCGAGATCGTGCCTCTGCGACGGGAGCGCCGCCGGAAGGAGGGGCCGCAATGGTTATGGGCTCCGACTTCCGCTTTAGTTCACGAAGGAGATCGAGTAATACCCCCTTTTGTTCAAGGAAGGAATCCTCGGCAAGACCAAAGCAATCCTTTGCGAAATAGTCATGGCTCGTTAATTCTTCCGTACGACTTCGCACTAGAACGCTATGTTGGCTAGAAAATTGCTCCCAGAGCGTTTGCAATAAGTCCAATCTAGCTTGCACCGAACCTTCAGTCATTTTTGCAACGCCTTTCTTTTTCAGATTTTCGTACACCCGCGTGAGTCGATGATACAGCTCGATCTGTTCTGGTAGTGCGTCGGCCATGATGGTGTAACGGAACGAGCGATAGAACCACGAGTCACAACAAACGGCACACGAACCGCACTACGAACGGCACACGCAAATTCACCGGAGATCCGGCTCGAAGGACCAAATTTATGTTCGAACAAGAACGAGGAGATCCTACGTTTTGCCTTACCACGCACTGTAGTTTTATTGTACGAGGTAAACGAACAAATTGAATACAAGGTTAAACGAACGTTAGGTTTATTTATCTTTAATGGAGTCAATAAACGAGCACGTTTATCGGAAGTTTCCAATTTCGCAATTACTTTAACGCACACTTCAATTTAATATAAAGTACTACCACGCAAGTACGCGGAGTGGAATTAGAAGATTCCAAAGGAGTTTCTGATTGAATATCGGAGCGCCGATTGCTCTTTGTGTTGCACGTCGCGTAACGCCACGATGTTTACGATTCCGCGTTTCACCGAGAAGAGAGCGATCGCGGAGACGGCACGAGCCAAGCCACCGGTTCGAGAACGAGGACACCTGGCCAATCCGCGAAGACCACGTAACATCGCGTGTTGCTATGCAAATGAAGGTGGGAGTAATTAGTCTAGGTGTCAATCAAGAGATGGCCCGCTCAGGCCGTCTCCGCGACCACTCGGTTGCCATGGTGACAACAACGCAGGTTTGAATTTCCCGCGTGTCCTCGCCACAGCGCGCTGATGCAAATTGGTCGCATCACTGCGACCAATCCCGAACATATGGCTTACTTCCTATTAAACTAGTTTGTGCGAAACGTTGCAACTGTTAGAATGTTATTCCGTTTTAAGAAATGTCTTAATGTTTATGTTACTGTTTCAGCTCCAGAAACTTGTAAAAGAGGCCATCCACTCCCGCGGCCGTGGAGGAGAGCCGCACCGTAGGGCGCGGGGTGGCCGAAAAGGCCACCCGTATAGAGAAGGCTGGGGGGGAGGAAGAGGGTGGGGAGGCCACAGGCGCGGTGGTGGAGGAAGAGGAGGAGCAGGAGGAGGGTTGGGGGGGGGGAATAAATCTTTTACATTGAATTTTTAAAATGATAAAATATATTTTTCAATTTTTTAAAAAGATTAATTTTTTCATTTCAATTGGATACAGGGTGATCGTGGAGCGACTGGACTCAAAGAGACAACCCCCCGCAGTGCAGCACCGAATTTGATGATTTTTGGCCTCCGAAGAGGTTGGAGTACCTATTAAGACGTGAGAAATGGCCACGACGCCAATAGATTCCTTATGTTTCGCCGATGAAACTAACACTAAGAACGACGTAATTCGGATCTTAATGAAGGAAATTAGATGAAAAATATGTTTATATAATTTCACGCTAGCTTCGTTAAAAATAATCCAATTTACATGAAATTTGGTACGATCTTAATCGGAAAAACATAAGGAATCGATTGACGTCGTTTTCGCAGAGATCTGATGAGAAATGCGGAAATCGTGGACATTTCTCACTTTTTATTGTATTCCAACCCATTCGAGGGTTAAAAAAAGGTACCAGGCGGCATCTCTTTGGCAGGCGTCGCTCCAGAATCGCCCTGTATGTCTTTCCTATATTTATCGGCTAGCGTGGATTTCCACCTATGCTGGTGGCTCGACCATTTTCACCTTTTATAATAATTTTGTATAAGAATACCTATGTTTCTTGTCACCATTTAGTTTTTCTATTGTTTTCACTAATTTCCAGTCGCGTCTATTTCTATTTGCCTGCACGTTTTAATTAAAGTTTTATACAATTCCATTTGCATACGAGACCAGTAAAAACAATAGAAATCATCCTATGAAATCTAATTAATGTACCCAGAGTATTGCCCCTTATACTTCAATTCACTTAACGAATTGATAAGATTAAGATTTTCATTGAATCCTAATTCTCGCACGATAGCTTAATCATATATTTTTCTCAAAGTACACTGTCGTGGAACGTAGTATAATTCACCTTTAAAGCCGCGTATTCACCCGAGCATTCGCCACGAATGAGCATTGCACGAGCACCGATCAATTAAAAAACTTCACGAGAATGTCTTGAGAAGACTTTTTTCTTATATCAAATTATATTCATGATAAAGTTTCAAAGCACGATACTGCTGTCATAAAATCCACTACACCTGAAGAAAGATTGGCAATTACTTTCACATTTCTTGCAACCGGTGATTGTTATAGTAGCTCACAATATCTTTAGAAATATCTAAAGTGGTTATGTAAAAAAATTATACCAGAAGTGTGTAAAGCTGTAATTGAGAGTCTAATGCATTATGTAAAGGTGAGTGATTTATTAACATTTTATCGACTTACTGGTTAGCAGTTAATTGTAGCCGATTAATGGGCTACCGATCGGTAAAATGTTAATCGTGGTATCGTCCGAACACGTGTATACGTTGTATCTGGCGTTACCACCTTTTTTACAGGAAAATAACGTACATTTGCTTTCGTGGGGTATACAAAAAAGTACGCTCAACAAATTAAGGATATACTATGGTATGACCCAACCAACGGAATGAACTGAAATTTTGAGGGGTTGGGCGGGAGGGGGAGAGAACCTGTAATATAAAATTTCAGCTGCGGGTATTTGTTACTTTCTGAGATATTATTAAAAAACTTTCGGCATAATAGTGGGCTTTTCGCTATCCCCACCACTTCTGTCTCACTCTTGTCCGGCGTCCGAAAGACAGAGCGAGACGGAACGAGAGCGAGCGAGGGCGTTTCGGGACAGACGACGCGTTGATGTTTTGTCTCGCTCTGTCTTTCGGACGCCTGACACTCCGTCTTTTGCGTACGCGGCGGGCGTGTGCGATGGTCGGAAGCGCTTACGGTGAGCAGAGATGAGCACACAAGCTAAGTCCCTACAATGAAAATCAAGACCGAAATTGGTTGTACTATTATATATTTTGCACAAAATGAAACGAGACCTCCAAACGTCCGCTCGTTTGCAAAACTCTGTAGGGGCCACCCGTCTACCGAAGTCACGGGCGCAGTTGGTTTTCCATACTCCTCGACCCTTGAAACAATTTATGACCGGCGCAAGCGTCCTTGAACGGGGTCGTCGCCGTAGCCGTTGCACCGTAAACAGACCCACGATGCATCGACCAGCCTTCTCCGCTCAGCGCGAATTGTTTTACAATTTACTGAAGTTATCACAATTTATGAGAAAGACTGACTTTAGAGTTTAGACGAAGAAAAATATATTGTTTATGATTTTTATCTCGAATAGTAATGATTGGATAAGCAAACTGTAAATGGAAAAAATTGAATCGTGACGAGCTTTACAACACTATATATTTTAAAATCCACTTTAGCAACATTTAGTTTTTCAATCTTTCTTAACGTTTCGACCATACTTTTTCACATTTTTCAGCGCTAGTCCCGTTATTGCAACCGACCGTTCATTAAGCGACAAACATTTTCTTAAATTTGGTGTGAAACGCCAACCTTGTAACTACCTTTACGTGCATTGCGAGAAAAACTCTCAATTACTACTTGAAGCGGCTAAACTACACATCTGCCTGCCAAACGTTCGCCACCATAAACGTTGTAGCGAAAACAGACCCATAAAGCATTGGACTCACTGGTAGGCATCAACCCTTAGGTTATTCCTGTCCACGACCTTTCATACTTTCACTTTTCTACCCATTAACTATGGTCACCTACTTCCTTACTCCGCCAAAATATCCTCAGTGGCTCTCGCTCGCTCTCGTTCCGTCTCGCTCTCGCCTTCGCCGGACAAGAGTGAGACAGAAGTGGTGGGGATAGCGAAAAGTCCACTATTATGCCGAAAGTTTTTTAATAATATCTCAGAAAGTAACAAATACCCGCAGCTGAAATTTTATATTACAGGTTCTCTCCCCCTCCCGCCCAACCCCTCAAAATTTCAGTTCATTCCGTTGGTTGGGTCATACCATAGTATATCCTTAATTTGTTGAGCGTACTTTTTTGTATACCCCACGAAAGCAAATGTACGTTATTTTACTGTAAAAAAGGTGGTAACGCCAGATACAACGTATACACGTGTTCGGACGATACCACGATTAACATTTTACCGATCGGTAGCCCATTAATCGGCTACAATTAACTGCTAACCAGTAAGTCGATAAAATGTTAATATATCACTCACCTTTACATAATGCATTAGACTCTCAATTACAGCTTTACACACTTCTGGTATAATTTTTTTACATAACCTCTTTAGATATTTCTAAAGATATTGTGAGCTACTATAACAATCACCGGTTGCAAGAAATGTGAAAGTAATTGCCAATCTTTCTTCAGGTGTAGTGGATTTTATGACGGCAGTATCGTGCTTTGAAACTTTATCATGAATATAATTTGATATAAGAAAAAAGTCTTCTCAAGACATTCTCGTGAAGTTTTTTAATTGATCGGTGCTCGTGCAATGCTCATTCGTGGCGAATGCTCGGGTGAATACGCGGCTTTAAAGGTGAATTATACTACGTTCCACGACAGTGTACTTTGAGAAAAATATATGATTAAGCTATCGTGCGAGAATTAGGATTCAATAAAAATCTTAATCTTATCAATTCGTTAAGTGAATTGAAGTATAAGGGGCAATACTCTGGGTACATTAATCAGATTTCATAGGATGATTTCTATTGTTTTTACTGGTCTCGTATGCAAATGGAATTGTATAAAACTTTAATTAAAACGTGCAGGCAAATAGAAATAGACGCGACTGGAAATTAGTGAAAACAATAGAAAAACTAAATGGTGACAAGAAACATAGGTATTCTTATACAAAATTATTATAAAAGGTGAAAATGGTCGAGCCACCAGCATAGGTGGAAATCCACGCTAGCCGATAAATATAGGAAAGACATACAGGGCGATTCTGGAGCGACGCCTGCCAAAGAGATGCCGCCTGGTACCTTTTTTTAATCCTCGAATGGGTTGGAATACAATAAAAAGTGAGAAATGTCCACGATTTCCGCATTTCTCATCAGATCTCTGCGAAAACGACGTCAATCGATTCCTTATGTTTTTCCGATTAAGATCGTACCAAATTTCATGTAAATTGGATTATTTTTAACGAAGCTAGCGTGAAATTATATAAACATATTTTTCATCTAATTTCCTTCATTAAGATCCGAATTACGTCGTTCTTAGTGTTAGTTTCATCGGCGAAACATAAGGAATCTATTGGCGTCGTGGCCATTTCTCACGTCTTAATAGGTACTCCAACCTCTTCGGAGGCCAAAAATCATCAAATTCGGTGCTGCACTGCGGGGGGTTGTCTCTTTGAGTCCAGTCGCTCCACGATCACCCTGTATCCAATTGAAATGAAAAAATTAATCTTTTTAAAAAATTGAAAAATATATTTTATCATTTTAAAAATTCAATGTAAAAGATTTATTCCCCCCCCCCCAACCCTCCTCCTGCTCCTCCTCTTCCTCCACCACCGCGCCTGTGGCCTCCCCACCCTCTTCCTCCCCCCCAGCCTTCTCTATACGGGTGGCCTTTTCGGCCACCCCGCGCCCTACGGTGCGGCTCTCCTCCACGGCCGCGGGAGTGGATGGCCTTTTTTACAAGTTTCTGGAGCTGAAACAGTAACATAAACATTAAGACATTTCTTAAAACGGAATAACATTCTAACAGTTGCAACGTTTCGCACAAACTAGTTTAATAGGAAGTAAGCCATAGAACCATATTCCACATACTTACTTGGTTCAATTGCCGAAGCAAATTAGATACGGGGAGCCCCCCCCCCCCCCACCGTTATGGAACTCATGGGGAGCGGGGAGCGGGCCTGCACCCCCCTTCCGCCGCCAGAGGAGGATTTTGGGGCGGTGGTGGTGGCGCCTGGGGGACATCCATGTCATTCAGCGCTCTTTGCATCTTAAAATGAAACAAAATATATAAAAAAAATTTCACGTTAAAGGATTTTATTTAACTTAGGTTAAAGGGTAGTAGGTTGGGGATGGATGGTTAACGTTTGGGAAATTTATAAATTTTGTATGTGGGCCGTTTTCATCGGGACGACATAGCGATGTGCGTTACGAAAAACAGCACGTTTCATTTACGAAAAACAACACGTTTCAGTTTGTCTAAAGAAGCACATTGCATCGTTTCTAACGAATATTAGCACGTTTGGTCTTCCGCCGCGAAACCTAGCATCAGGCCCGTTCCTGGCGTGTCTGCAGAAAGTGCCCGCGCACTTGAACGACAAAAACCCAGGGGCGGCCCTGACTAGCATATTTCAGTGCATCGCCACGAAGAATAGCAACTTTTGGATTATACGGTAGAAACTATCACGACCGAGCGCCGGCGGGCGAGCAGAACTTTGGAAAAGGTTACAATGTACACGCGTTACGCGTTCCGTGACGCAGAACGGCCCACGTGCCATTGACTACCACTGTTGACTGCACACGTGTTGCCAAACTTTTTCGTTTCTGTATTGAAACCGAGAGGTGTTTTACTACTTCCGACGATGGTTTCCGGAGGAAAAATGTCTGTCGCATCGCGTGGAACGAAGAAACGGCTATTGAATGTTATATGTCCGAAAAAAAGTTAAATTTTGTCGAACAGTAATAATCTTACAATAATATGACAGTAGTTATTTATCGTTCTACACAACGAAGACACACGTGCTGTTTTTCGTAACGCACGTCGTTATGCCGCCCCAACGAAACGGGCCTATTTGAAAATTCTATTTCCATAATGTAAAGTTAACTTCCTTAAAAATATCCCGATTAAAAGGGGCGCGACTTAGTCTTGTTTCACACGTCACGGCACGGGACGGCAACGGCGCCGTTTATACGGCGAAAGGAACGACAATCATATGGAGACCTTCCACACGTGCCGTCGCCACAGAGGCGAGAAATTTCTATAAGATCGTCACGTTTTTTGCCGAGAACACGGTGCCGTGCCGTGAGTGTGTGAAACGGGGCTTATTCGCGGCATCGCCTTTGAGAACTCTAACGGATGAATCACCCTGTTTAATAGTATTAGTAATTTTAATACTTACATTCTCCATGTTGTCCATTCCAAATTCAAGTTGAGTCGAATGACAGCGAATGACACAATGAAGGAGGCACTGAAGGAGACAGTGGATGGGACACTGGAGGAGGCAGTGGAGGGGACAGTGGAGGACTCTGAACAGAGATACCCGGAATGTCTCTGATGCACACATTGTCACTTGGCGTCGATTGGTTCGAAGCCAAAACCTAGCTTGGCGCCGATTGGTTTGACGTCCCGACGGCATCACGCGCCCCAGTGACAATCTTGTGTTTCAGGGACTTTTTTGGCAAGTGGCAAAGCGGGACTGATTTTTCTCAGTCAAGAAAGTCCCTTTGTCGTCACTGACGAAAAGTCCGTAAGGGTCGTTGCGATCTCGCAGCGGTACATATGTGTATACAGAGAGAGAGATTCACACGTGTCGCAATTTGTTGCGGCAAATTCCCAGATAGCACACGTCGTCTATAAGCTGTCTTTAAGATGTATTAAGAAGTCGTACAGACTTTCAAGACGTCTTAAAGACGGCTTATAGACGACGTGTGCTATTGTCATATCGCACTGCCGCAAAAATTGAGTCACGTGTAAATATCTCTCTCTCTCCCTCTCTCTCTCTCTCCCTCTCTCTCTCGCTCTTTCTATAAACACATGTACCGCTGCGAGATCGCAACGACGCCGCTTCGCTCGTATGCATTAGTAGTATGGTAAAGCGGTTTCCAACGCAGGTCCTCTGAGGGGAGCGCGGGGGCGGGGGGAAGTGAGGGCGCGCGGGGGAGCGCGGCGGAGGGAAACATGGGCGCGGGGCCTGCGGGGAGAGGAAAACCGATTGCGCGCGCACGAGCCGCGGAGTGGGGGAAGCTGCGATGATGGAGGGTATCACTCCAGGCCGAGCCGCCGCGTAGACCGGACCCACCGCCGAAAACTTTTAAGAGGGAGTGAATGACCCCCGAGAACTTTTTTAAACCCCGATCCACCACCGGAAATTTTTTCCGAGGGAAGGGACAACCTTGACCCACCCCCAAATATTTTTCCGAACAATTATGTGACATGCGGCGCGAAGAACGAAATAGATTTATGCAGTGTCTACAAATCTTAGAATTATGAGGCGAGGAGGAAGACGAGTAAATAAAATGGAGACAGAATATGTGTTTAAGAAATTTATTTAAAAAGAATATAATTTAACATTTTTTCTTCCTACGAGCTTCAACTAGAATATCACTGATGGCGCATGCTACCAGTTCGCAATCTACAAGATAATCCTCGTCGTAGTATTTGCTATCACGTATTATTTTAGCAGCACGACGAGCATCTAATGTTTCGCAGGCAACATCGCTCTGCCCTAGCACGTTAACAAAAGTTTCAAATTTTTCACTCGCATCTTCTGCAGTTTGATACAGCCGCGGATACAAATACTCTATACATGGCTGAAGACTAAATAAAAATATTGCTGTATCCAGTGTGAAATACACTGTATCATCACCATGTGTCATCTTTATAATTGGCGAATCAGAGATCCGAAAAAAGTCCAACGATAAATTATCAATCCCCATGTAGTCCGGTTCAGGTAATCGTGCACATTCTTCGATGTTATCACGGTTGTCGAATAGTAGACCCCATGTATGCCATGATAATATGAGATGATTTCCATGATTGTCGCCGAGAAGAACTTCTACATCGGCCGAACGACCTACGTCGATTCCAATTTCCAAATATTTGGTACCCATGGTTGTTAATGCGTATCTTCTGACCATGATACGTGACGTTTGGCGCGGGATAAGAGAACAATCAAAGCTATGAAAGTACTCGCTCGTATTAGAAACAAACATAAATATTTTGAGAAGATGTGAAAATTACACCGTACCGGTCACGATATATATTCTCCCCACATGGAGCTACACCGTCATCTCGCACGATCGGAACGAAACAATCCTCACACCCAGCGAGTATTTCATCAATGGTATACATTTTTTCAGAGCACTATTTGTTCCGTCGAAAGTCACTGATGCTACTGAGCGATTGATTGAATAGCGTCCGGGAACTGGTTTAAATAGAGGTGCAATTGCTTCCCCCCACCACCACCACCACCGCATCTTATTCTAAAGCTACCAATTTTTTAAAATGATTTTCAATCTTAACACCGCAATGTATCGCGCGATCGTGTGTAATATGAGTCCTCCCCAAGCATCTCCATACGATGATGTCATTTTCACGGTGTGAAGAACGAAATAAACGCTGAATCTTAGAATTAGATGGCGAGGAGGAAGACGGATAAGTAAATGGAGAAAAAATATACGTTTAAGAAATTTTATTTAAAATTAAAAGAATATAATTTTAACATTTTTTCCCACGAGCATCAGCTAGAATATCATTGATGGCGCATGCTGCCAGTTCGCAATCTACATGATAATCCTCACAGTAATGTTCGCTATCACATATGATTTTAACAGCACGACGCGCATCTAATGTTTCACAAGCAACATCGCTTTGTTGTAGGACGTTAACAAAAGTTTTAAATTTCGCCTCCACATCTCTGCTAATTCGATGCAGCCGTGGATACACATAGTCTATACATGATTCAAGATTTAATAAAAATGATACTGTATCCGGTTTGAAATACAGCGGCTTATTATGTAGCATCATCCTTACAATTGGAGAATTATAGATATCACAAAAATCCATCGTTAATTGATCCATCTGCATCGAAGGTGATCCAGGTAATCGTGAACGTTCTTCGATAGCATCACGATTGTTGCATAGTAGACCCCATGTATTATATGGTAACGTGAGATACATCCCACGATTGTCGCCGAGAATAATTTCTACATCGATCGTAGGCAGTACTCTGATTCCAATTTCCAAATATTTGCTGCCCATAGATGTTAATGCGTATCTTCTGACCATGATCCGCGATGTTCGGCGCGGGCTAAGAGAACAATCAAAGCTATGAAAGTGCTGGAATAAACATAAAAAATTTTGAGAAGATGTGAAAAATGAAGCCTTACCAAGCAACTGTATCCTCCCCGCATTGAGCTATGCCATCATCTTGCACGATCGGAACGTAATAATTCATGTGTCCGGCGTTTCTTTCGGCACTGGTACTACACATTTTTTCAGAGCACAATTTGTTTCGTCGAAAGTCACTGAGGCTACTGAGCGATTGATTGAATGGCGTTCGGGAGACTGGCTTAAATAGAGGTACAATTGCTTCCCCCACCACAGCATTTTATTTTAAAGCATCTGATTTTTCCATAATGTATTTCAATCTTAACGTCGCAGCATATCGAAAGATCGTATGTAACTTGAGCCCCAATCCTCAAGGATAAAAGTCTCAACACGTGCTGAATGTAATATAATACTTTTGCGCGCCATACGCGTGAATCATAGAAAGAATTTTGCTGTATCAGCAGAAACTGCATAGAACCATGTTGGGTTGGATCGTCAAAAGAGTAAGACAGAGATCGCAAATCATGACACCAGTCATAAAAGCGCGCTCCAAACTGCACAAAACTTCAAATCGTTGCAACGTGTTGCGAGGAAAAGACATTACATTTACATTCCATTTACGACCATGGGAGAATTCGTGCAAGTGTTGGATCAATCTGCGCGATTGATTTCACGGGAAGAATACCTCGCGTGGGAAGAACAGTGCAACGAGTGCATCGAATCGTTGGAAGAACAGAGCCGAGTGAAACGTCCTCGATTATCGATCGGTGTTCGGCAATCGTTGGTTGCTCGAATCGCGCAGCTCGAAGGGCTGAAACATTCGTTGCGCGGCCGTTTTGTGCGCGAAGGTGCAGGACATTCGAGCACAGGACTTTTGTGGCGCCAAATAGACGCTGCGTTCGATAGTCGCGTATTAACCGGTGCCGTGCTAAATTCGAACTATATCGAGCCGCGCAACTTCCTCCAGGATGCAGGAACCATTGTGTTGGAACATGTGCGGGGTGCTTTGAGGAAACAGCGGAACCTCAAAGTGAACACAGTGTTCAACGGCGAATTTGTGGCGGGCGATAAACGTGCAAGTAAGAGCATCAACACCCCGAACTGCGAACTCTTCCGCACATCCGATCTACAGGAGTGGTACCAACGAAGCGTCGTCGAACCCACCCTGACATCGTTGGAAGAGTTCCAGGAACGCGACAGCGGATGGGCATTGATGAGAATCCTTAACCTGACCGTCAATGTCAACAAGTACAATCCGCTGCGCGCAGGGTGCCACTTCAAGTTGCCACAGGATTTATTGTTGAAGAATGCAACGATCAATGTGTAATCCCCGGACAATGCATGTTTCGCATGGGCAGTGGTCGCCGCTCTCCATCCTGCGGAACGAGACACCGCGCGTCCAAGTTCATACCCGCACTATACTTCCATATTAAATCTTCAGGGCATTGAGTTCCCAATGTCCCTGAGGCAAATTGGAAAATTTGAGCGGTTGATCGAAATCTCCATCAACATCTACACCTTCGAGACGAAGAAAGGGTCGACAGTCTTTCCGTTGCGCCTCACTAGCCAAAAAAGGGATCGACACGTCAATCTGCTCTACACACCGAATCAAGAGCACGGCGATGTAGGACACTTTGTATGGATCAAGAACTTGTCCCGGCTGGTGAGCGCACAGCTGAGCAGGCACCAAAAAAAGAAATTCATCTGCGATCGGTACGTATATAAACTTATGAAATGTCTCGCGAAACAAATGAAATAAAAAAAATTTTGGGTTTACAGATGCATGCACTATTTCGGATCTGCCGCGAAGTTGGAGCTTCATTCGCTGGACTGTGGCAAGATGAATGACTGCGCCATCCTGCTGCCCAGCGAAGGCAAAAATCTCCCCAACTTCGACAACCATTGCAGGAAGGAGCGGCTCCCTTTCGTGGTGTACGCAGATCTGGAATGCATCATCGAAAAAACGGAGGACAGTCACCGAATGGGTGATAAATTATGCGCGTATCAGCACCATAAAGTACACAGTATTGCCTATTATATGCATTGTTCGTACGATACATCGCTGTCGACATATCGATGTCGCCGCGACACAGATTGCGTTTCATGGTTCGTAGACGAATTGAAAAATTTCGCGAATTTTGTCAAACCCATTCTGGCCAGTAATGTTCCAATGCTGGATTTAACTCCCGAACAGTTGTCGACATTTCACAATGCAACACACTGTCATATTTGCGAAAAACCATTTGAGGCTAGCGATTTACGAGTCCACGATCATTGCCATCTGTCCGGACGGTTTAGAGGCCCAGCACATACGGAGTGCAATTTAAATTATAAAAACGCGTTTTACATCCCCATAGTTTTCCACAATTTATCCGGCTATGATTCACATTTCATTATCGAGGAAATAGCTATCGCTTTCGAAGGTCACGTTGACGTATTACCCATAACTAAAGAAAAGTATATTTCTTTCACAAAAAATGTCGAAGATACGGCTGATTCAGACTCGCGATAGCATCCTTTCTTAGCACAGATCAATTAAAAATTTTACAATCACAATTTGAAACATTATCCACCGAGGATTTCAATTTATTGACACGAAAATGTGTCTTTCCGTACGAATACCTTGATTGCGAGGACAAGCTGCCGGACCCATGCTTACCACCGCGCGAATAATTCTACAGTTCGTTAACGGGTGAGACTGTATCCGAGAGCGATTACGCGCACGCCGAGACTGTCTGGCAGCGTTTCGAGATTAGAACCTTGGGCGAATACAGCGACTTGTATTTGAAAACAGATGTCTTGTTATTGGCAGATATTTTTGAAAAATTTCGCGAAAGTTGTATCGAGAGTTACGGATTAGATTCAGCACATTATTATACTCTACCTGGTTTCACATGGGATGCAATGCTAAAACATACTAAAATTACATTCGAATTGCTCACAGACATCGATATGGTTATGTTTATCGATCGTGGTATACGTGGGGATTTAAGTCAATGTTCCGGAAGATAAGCACATGCCAATAACAAGTACATGTCATCTTACGACGCATCGGAAAAGTCATCATACTTGATGTACTTTGACGTGAACAATTTGTATGGATAGGCAATGTGTCAGCCCCTACCATACGCTAAATTTCAATGGGTCGAAGATGTTGCGAATTTTGACGTGTCTTCAATCCCGATCGATTCGCCCACGGGATACATTCTTGAGGTAGATCTGGAATATCCGCAACGTCTGCACGACGCTCATGCCGATCTACCGTTCTGCCCGACGCGTGCCAAACCACCTGGTAGCAGGCAGGACAAATTACTCGCGACGGTATACGATAAGCAGCGTTACGTTATCCATTATCGCAATCTTCAACAGTGCACGCGACACGGTCTTCGTATTACAAAGATACACCGCGTGCTTCAATTCGCTCAATCTCCCTGGCTCCGCGATTACATCGAACTCAATACACGGTTTAGAACAAGCGCGACAAACGACTTTGAAAAAAATTTGTACAAATTGATGAACAACGCGGTATTCGGTAAAACTATGGAAAATGTACGAAATCACGTGGATGTAAAACTTTTGACACATTGGGAAGGGCGATATGGTGCGGAGGCAATGATCGCGAAACCGAATTTCCACAGCAGAAGTGTTTTTTCGGAAAATTTAATAGCTGTTGAATTGCGAAAACTCGAGGTGAAATTCAACAAGCCGATATATGTGGGTATGTGCATTCTGGACATATCAAAAATTTGTTTGTACGAATTTCACCACGAGTACATGTCGCCCAAGCATGGAAAAAATTGTAAAATTCTATATACCGACACAGATAGTCTCATTTATCACATTCAATGCGATGATATCTACGAGTCCATGAAACACAATATCGATAGATTCGACACGAGCGATTATCCTACCGACAATCCATATAATATGCCGCGCGTAAATAAGAAGGTTCCGGGGCTGATGAAGGATGAAAATAACGGTGCGATAATGACCGAATTCGTAGGTCTTAGAGCGAAAATGTATGCACTTCGCGTAGACGGCAAAAAAGATACGAAAAAGGCGAAAGGCGTCAAGACCAACGTCATAGCCAGAACGATAACTTTCGACGACTACGCGCAATGTTTGCATAGGGAGATCGAAATGGTTCGCAGAGAATCATGCATACGGTCTAAATTTCATAAAGTGTACACCATTTCGGAATCTAAAATCGCTCTAAGCCCACACGATGACAAGCGGCATATCGTACCCAATTCGATCGACACTCTGCCCTGGGGTCATTATAATATCCCATTGTAAAATAGAAATTGTATTTATTGTATAATATAAAATTATTTGAGAATGTATGAAAAATTATTATTGTGTTTATTCTATTTATTGTGTAAAAATATAAATGGTGGAATTAATGTATAAAAATTGTTCACACATATATATGTATCATTGTATTTATTGAACCATCTATTATTATGCTACAATACATTATTTTTATTTATCCAAGAATTGTGTGATTTATCAAATCCCAACCACTTGACGTACACCTTATCCCCCTTCCTACGTAAGACGTTTTCCACTAGATACACATCAGGATCGGTGACGCGTTGCAGCTCGTGTTCATAGAATCCTCCGGCAACAGGTTTTCCACAGGAATCGACCAGCAGATACGTTGCAGGATTAGTTGCTTGTACTTTGGCTATTTTGAACACCTCCGTTGTCCAATTCGGCGTATAGCCTTTATCGAATATGGTTTTAAATTTGCTCACGCGCACAAACTCGCCCAACTTGAATCTCGCTGGAGCAGCGATCTTTATGTTGCTGTATACGCTGGCTAGCAGCTTATCGGCGATCGCAGGAGTAACATCGCAAGGACGCATTCCGATGGTTCTATGTTTTCGTGCGTTATACTCTGCAAGTAGACTTGGTAGCGCATCGGTCCATCTATAGGTTCCATTGAGCGTAAACAGTTTCCACATATTGTTTTTCAAAGTTCGATTGAAACGTTCTACGACGGAGGCCTTCATCACAGAATACGTCGAATAATGATTAACGTTATGCTTTGCCAAGAGTTTCTGCACATCAGCGTTGTAAAATTCTTTTCCTTGATCGGTTTGCAAATTTTTCGGATATCGATCTCTAAATATCTTTGCAAACGCTTTAGTCACCTCAGCGCCACTTTTAGTCTTGAGCGGCAACGCCCATGCATACTTGCTCAACACATCGATGACGGTGAGTATGTAGTGGTGTCCCTGGTTGAATCGTGAGTATGGACGCATTTCTACAATGTCAGCTTGCCACAGATCATCGTATCCATGCACTATGACACGCCTCCGCGGAAAATGTCTTCGAGCTGGAGCATGCAATTCCTCAACGAGTTGTAGCTTCTTGCGGCCGTGGTTTTCTTTACTCTTGGATTTCGATAATGGCTGCATGTTTGATCGCAGAGGTGTGTACCCCAAATTTGTTGATCGGCATCTCGATGCATACAGTGCACATCATTGGCGTGCGGCTTAATTTATATAATGAGGCCTACCTCGCGTAGTTCCTCGACAATCGATAGAATTTCGGGATCCTGAGAGTTGTTACCCGCCTGACATGACGCTTCCAGCAAACGCAATCTATCCACCAGCTCGTTGGGATCGTCCCAGTGTACGTAATCGATCTTGTTATCGTTTACCACCATGGCTCGTGGTGTCCTAAGACCTTTCCCTGCTTTATTGACTGATGCGCGTGGGATTAGCGGTGCAATTACATGTCTGTACTTGTATCCCTTGTTGCTCAATATGGGATTTTTAGCACCATGACCGCGTCTGTGGGCATTCGTCGCCAGCAGTATACTTTTGTATTTTTGTTTATCAGCATCGGTGTATATAGCATCATTGGGAATTCTCTTGAAAATCAGTTCGTAAAGACCGGATGTTCCTCCGTATCTTACACCATCTATGATTATATTATCATCCTTGTCTATATCGAAAGCCTTATCCCCAAGCATCGTTCCACTATTGCCAAAGTATACACCGTACACATAGTCCATTGTTGTATCCTTATCACCACTTAGGATCGCGCTCATGTATTTTTGCCCCAGCGGACCGAAATGACTGCGAAACGTTTCTTGTCCCTCGGATGTTTGAAGTTGCTGTCTGATAGATGTTACAAACGACTCATTGGGACTAGTTTCGAAAACGTCGTCATCAATAGTTGCGAGCGATTGTACACTGGGAAATGTACTTATTGGTGTGTTAGGAACGGGAGACTCGTTTGATGTAGCATTCCGTCGTTTATGCTTCGATTGAACTGGTGTTGAGGTTATGGGTGAATATTCAGACGACATGTGCCGTTTCCTCTTTGTCTTGCGCGATGTGTTCCCTTTCGGATGGATTTTTTTAGGCGTTAATGTTTCATTCCCTTCAACGTCTATGCTCATCGGTGGTGATGTGCTACCTTCTGCCGCTGAGGTATTTTCAACAATATGTTTTAAGGGTTCGACGATAGGTTTGAAGTATCTCTCCAACGCGACATCTTCCTCCATCTTGCCTGTCTTCAAAGCCTGATGTTTCTTGCGAATGGATTCGCTAGTTTTTGCAATTTCCTTCGCTATTCTCTCGCGATCCTTAATCTCCAGAGTATCGATATCAATCATCGTTGTACCGCTGACGTTGCTTTCCCACCGACGTGTTGATGACAATTGACCGTCTCACGGTATGGCAAACTCGTTAAATCCCTTTCTGTAACGTCCATTGGACATCGCGCTATCCGTGTCTATTACCACGAAACCATACTCCCGTTGCCAACAATTACGACACAAAGCGCAGTAATCCTCGTAAGACATGTCAGTGTTTACGTGATCGTTGTACACATGTTTCAAGTTGGTACCATCCTGCTTAAACAGAATCAGCAGATTGGCATTGTCGCGGATAAGATGTTTGGGTATCTTTGCATACGTCTGACAGAGATAGAAGCAGTCAACGTTCGAGTGGCGCCCCATTGCAAAGTATTCCCTTATCGTATCTTGCTTGTCGCATGCCACGTCATCAAAGATGAAAATAGAATTCGGAAGCGATTCGCAAGGTGGGATGACGTCACTGTTATTCGAAAACGTAAAGTAGCCAATTTCATCTATCGGAGTCAATAAATTCTCCAAATACTGATATTTCGGCTGTTGCAACGACTTGGAGTACACGTACACGTTCTCGAAGCGGACGCCGTGAGGACTTTCCAACAAGCTCACCAACACGTTTGTCTTTCCGCAATTTGATGGGCCACAAACGAGGCAGCGTATAGTGTTTGGTAGCATGGTACCATGTCTGCGCCTGGTTTTGGAAGACATAACTCGTGATTTTTCGTCAAAATTTGTCACGCGTATCGTTACAGGTTGTCGCACGAATCGCATCCTCTCCGCAAACTGTGAAAAATGATTTTGATACGTCGAAGCGCCCTATTTATAGGTCCGCATCGACTCAAAACAGCTCAGTATTCAAAATGCTTCTGATCCTGTCGGATAATTGCGATATTCGAGACCTAACCTCTGAGCAGTTGAAATATATACCAAAGATTATTCTACTCCGAGAGTTTGGGAGACACATTGATCAGTTGTGGGACAGACTCCCCGAGCACATAAAAGCCGATTCTGAGGTTCGGCAGTATCGTCGGTGTCTAGAGCATTATAATCGTCCTTGGCAGCGAACGCATATCGACGGTCCAGCACCATTGATTAAAAACTGTAGCGAATGTCGCCGACGAGAGTAAAGAAAGGCTGTGGTTTGTTAAATCGAGCGATAAACGCGCTACCTATCGAATTACATATTCCGGGATACCAGTTTTGCGGTCCAGGAACACATCTGGCAAAACGATTGGCTGGAGGGGATCAAGGCATCAATCCGTTGGACGCGGCGTGTCGCGAACACGATATTGCGTATTCGCGCAGCAACGACCTCGGCGAAAGGCGCGCGGCAGATAAAGTTCTCGCTGACAAAGCGCGAAAACGCATCGTTGCGCGAGACTCGACTCTGGGTGAAAGAGGTGCTGCTACAGCTGTTTGGGCAGCTATGAAAGCCAAGACGAAAATCGGAATGGGGATGAAAACAAAACCCCGCAAAAGTACTCTAAAGAGAGCGCCGAAAAAGCGGATTCTTCCGGTGGCAAAACGGGGTGGTATATTACCACTTCTCCCGCTGCTAGGTGTTCTCGGATCATTAGCTGGTGGAGCAGCGGGGATCGCCAAGGCGGTAAACGATAATAAGGCGGCGCAACACCAGCTGCAGGAAATGCAACGTCATAATCGCTCCATGGAAGGTCACGGTTGCTCGATTTTCGAGGTGAAGAGATTACCATCAGATTGCACGTACGACGGCGACGACGATAATACATGTGGTGCGAACGAAAGAGATGCTTGTATTGAACGACTCTAGAAACCCGTTTCTTCCAAGTGAAATTGTTTACAACAACTGCAACAGCTCCGATCACGCTAAAAAGAAGAGGCTCAGTGCTGCGAACATTGCATTTTTGAAATCATTGGGATTCATTGTGCGCATTTACGTTGAAAAATGGTTGACATTCTAAGTATTGGAGGGAAGCCGACGTTTGATGACCGCATCGTCAAGCTTCAAACTCACACATACAACCCATACGTCAACACAACGTTTGGATACAGCGATGAGATAAGAATACCGATACAACAGCAGGATTTATACACATTGCCGTGTGAAAGTTTTCTCTATGTGGAGGGGAAATTGAAGATAAATAAGCCAAAAGATGCATTAACGGTGACGTTGGGAAATAATTGCATGGCGTTCTTATTCGATGAGATTCGATACGAGCTGAATGGCGTGGAGATTGATCGCAGCAGAAACGTTGGAATAACTAGCACGCTTAAAAACTATGTATCGCTGACATCTGGCGAAGACAAAAATATGGAGAATGTTGGATGGGGCTTGAAACGGCGCGATGGGCCAATTTTTGCATCCCACTCAAATATTTGCTGGGATTTTGTGAGGACTACAAACGCATGATTATTAATGCGCGTGACGAATTGATTTTAATACGATCGCGCAACGACAACAATGCTCTGATAGGATCGTCGATGTTGGAACCAGAAATTGAATTGGTTAAACTACAATGGCGGATGCCCCATGTGACGTTAAATGACGTTAATAAGCTATCGTTGCTACATACTTTGGAACGTGGACAAAACCTGAGCATTTGTTTTCAATCGTGGGATCTGTACGAGTATCCTCTCTTACAGAGCACGACCAAGCATTCGTGGGCCGTGAAGGCATCTGCACAGCTGGAGAAGCCGCGATGCGTGATCCTTGCTCTACAGACTGGTCGAAGAAATGTGATGAGTGAAGACGTTACTATGTTCAACAACTGCAAATTGGCCAATGTAAAACTTTTTCTCAGCTCGGAATTTTACCCATATGATGATCTGAACTTGGACTTTGACAAGAATAAGCACGCCATCTTGTATCACATGTATACACAATTCCGTAAATCATATTATGGGTATAGTTGCAACGAGGCATTATTCACCGTGGCTGAATTTTTACAATTTGGCCCCCTCGTGGTAATTGATTGCTCGCGACAAAATGAGTCGATCAAGAATGGCACCGTGGACGTGCGCATAGAATTCGAGTGTAAAGAGAATGTGCCTGCAAGTACTACAGCCTACTGTCTGATTCTACACGATCGAGTGGTTGAATACAATCCATTGACAAACATGGTGCGCAAAATAAATTAAATTACCACGCTACTTACCCGCCCTCTCCTGTACTAAATTCGCAAAAAAATTTCATCGTGAAAATCGAGATGTTTTACGAGGATGACCTCCAAATTGTATCGATAATGGCTGTACCAACGTTCGTTGACATGCAAGGGTTCATCGGTGATGGAAGATTTGTCGTCAAGGAAGTGGCTGTCCTACGAATGGGAACAATTCTCTCGCACTATATTTTTGGGAGTTCGATGCCGCATTATCTTCTTTCGAAATCTGACAAATCAAGCATCCGCTGGTTAACGGCGAAACATCATGGGTTACGCTGGGACGATGGAGAAGTTCCATACAGTATGGCTAAACGGCTAATTTCGAAAGCTGTAGCTGATGCGATCGATGAAGAAGAGGATGACACGTGCCATGTCGTATATGTTAAAGGGCTGCAGAAACGCGACTGGCTTGCGGATTTCCTCGATGAAAGTACGAGAGCAGACGCGGTCATCGAGACGCTGGACATTGACTACGAGGATATCAAATCTCTAAATAAGCTAAATGTAGTTAATACTCTGCGATGTGGTAGACACGCGAAACACTGTGCCATGCAAAATGTATTTAAAATATTCAACTGGTGGTCCAAACACCAGGGAAATTCATAAATAAAATATAATCAATTTTTCAATGCGTATAATTTTCTTCACCCTCACCCAACCCAACCTCATGCGTTTGATGTCCGCTAGATTAAGACGATACTTATGCAGAAGTCGTTCGATACACGTTCGATACCCGATCAAAGCCATTCGATGCACGATCAAAGTGGTATGATAGACGTTCAATATCCGATCAAAGCCGTTCAATACCCGTTCAATGCACGTTCGAAGCCGTTCAATATCCGTTTGATTCAGTCTTCCTCCTCGCCTCCTAATTCTAATATTTGTAGACACCGCATAAATCTATTTCGTTCTTCGCGCCGCATGTCACATAATGGTTTGGAAAAATATTTGGGGGTGGGTCATTCACTCCCTCCGGTTAGGTCTGAAAAAGTTCTCGAGGGTCATTCCCTCCCTCTAAAAAGTTTTCGGCGGTGGGTCCGCTCTACGCGGCGGCTCGGTCTGGAGTGATCCCCTCCATCATCGCAGCTTCCCCCAGTCCGCGGCTCGTGCGCGCGCAATCGGTTTTCCTCTCCCCGCAGGCCCCGCGCCCATGTTTCCCTCCGCAGCGCTCCCCCGCGCGCCTTCACTTCCCCCCGCCCCCGCGCTCCCCTCAGAGGACCTGCGTTGGAAACCGCTTTACCATACTACTTGCATTGACCCATAGAGACACTATAATACATGAGTCTGGACACGAGAAGGCCACTTTTTGATTGATCCGCCATTTTTTATCGAAATCCTGCGAGAGAGAAAGAGATATACACCATTTCACTCTTAACAACTCTTACGTTTATGGCGGTATTTTACTATCTATTAATCTGAAAATGTGCATTTGGGTTTTTGATTGGCCCGTCATTTTTCATCTATTTCCGCTGATTTTTAAATCTGTCTATTCTATCTGTTCTATTTGATATATGTTATTTTATTATACTTTAAAATACATTTTAAAATAAATTTTAAAATACCGCCATAAACGTAAGAGTTGTTAAGAATGGTTAAGAATGAAATGGTGTATATCTCTTTCTCTCTCGTGGGATTTCGATCAAAAATGGTGGGCAGTGGCTCGTGTCCAGACTCTTATTATAGTGTCTCTAGGTCGCAGCAACCGGCAGCGACCCCAATAGTGCAAGGGAGAAGTATGCATCTGTTTCCCTGTTACACCAGAGACAGATAGTTAGAATGAGCTTTTTTTGCCCAGAGCTTGTGAATTCTCTCCTGAAATTAGCAAAGAACTTTCCTCTTTGGACACAAAAATGATCGGATATTTTCCTTTGGTATCAAATATTGCGACATAATAGTTGTAGAGTAAATGTTAACGGATCGTTATGAGACTTAAAACATAACTTTAGAAAACTCTAGTGAAGCTGTAAAGTGTATGCACAAACCCTTATGTTAAAAAATGTAATAATATTAAATTAAAAAGTAATACTGGACAGATTCCATGTTTATCAAGGTCCGTCGATAAAAAGTATCGAGGCAATTTTGAGGTACATATAACTTGCAGCGATAAAGTTTTTCCTTAATATACAAGGAAGATTTTCACAAATTTTCACACTGATTAAACGTCCAATATAGTATTTTAGCGCCCCCTTCGACTAGAGCGCCCTTTAGGGGGTAGACACGGGTAATGCAGCGCGCTGTATACCGACACAATCTGGCCCAAAATATGGGTTTAGTAGGATACGTTGTTTGTCATTATATGAGCGAATTTTGGGCTGGGCGAGGTCTTATTCGAAAGAGGAAGGTTCAGTACAACACGCTCTGGCCATGGTTCGACGAGATTTTGTTGATATATAATAATATGAGTCACCAAAGTAGAGAAAAAATGGACAAAATACACTCGCAGATTCCAAGTATTTTTAGGTCACTATAAGAGTTTTGTGACTCAAACGATGTCCAGAGCGTGTTGCATTGAACCTTCCTCTTTCGAATGAGACCTCGCCCAGCCCAAAATTCGCTCATATAATGACAAACAACGTATCCTCGTGACTGCATTCCCAAATCAGAGTTACGCCATATTGACGATAATACAGAGCAAGTCACGTGACAAATTTAGTTGAGCTAGTGCACACGAGATGGCGCCTACTCGGGAGGACTGCCAACGTGGAATCATAGCAAATTGAAGTGTTAGCTGGATACACGAGCCACAGTAAAAGCGTGATGCTGTCAATGCATACATTTTCGAACGATTCTAGGTTAGGTTATATGCATTTTAGGCATACATTGACTAGAAACTGCTGGGAACGAATACATTTACTAAAGCTTTTACCGTAACACATACCTCACATGAAATCGCTGTCGTACTTATTTAATAATTGAGACAGTTAGGGCAAAACGGAATAACCTGCAAATAAATTTTTCCTATTGTACATTGATGGCTTAGCGCACACATATTGTATGTCCAGTTTTAACGTTTTTGAGAAAAAAGGTTCAAACATTCAATGGTACTTTATAATTAAATAAATACTTGTTGCATTATATATATAATGTGTAATTAGTAGTATAAGTTAGAATCTGCAAAATTACAATAATAATTTGATAATAATACTTGGAAGATGGACATGCTACATGTAACCAAGTACAGAGGAGGACATACTAGGATAAAGCCACCAGTAGTCGACCATGTATCAGTAGTCGACCACTTTCAGAAAACATGAAAAATGAGGTTTTTAGAAGTGACGATCTTTTGAACAAAGTGCAGTTTTCGAACTGCACTATAACTGCACTCTCTTCAAAAGATTGTCACGTTTAAAAACTTTATTTTTCATGTTTTTCTGAAAGTGGTCGACTACTGGTGGCTTTACCCTATACTGAATGATATTATATAAAAATGAATGAAAGGAATAATACTGGAAATAATCTTACTTCAATATGATATTTAGGGACATACACTAAACAAAAATATTATTTTTGATAAATTTATAAATAAGATAAAAATGTGATTTTATACAGCAGAAAGACACAGTCAAGCACTATTTGTTGCATATAAAAGCTCAAATTTTATAAAAAGTGGACCTACAATATGTGTGCAGTAAGCCATCGATATAATTAGTAGAGCCTATTGGAATCCGTTATTGCTGCTAACTCAATTTCGTAAATAATGAGGGTTAGTTGGTTGTTGCGCTCACTGCTTCAATTATATGGCAAAATATCAGAGATGAGCATTACTTAAATAACCCCTGACAATTTGTATTTAAAGCGTTATCATTGAATTAATTAATCATGGGGAATTCAATTGTCGGCCACGAATAATTTTCTCGTGTTTATTCGTACTTTCTCGACTAAATATATGACTCTTGACTAGGGTTGCCACTCGTACATTAAAACAAAGTATCTTACGTTATTATAGGTAAATGTACTCTATACTTTTTGATGAGAGGATATTAAACAGTGGCCAGCAGTGCGAGTAAAATAGCTATGTTTATTAGAATATAAGTAAACATGAGTGGACCACTCGAAACATTAAGATAATGTTAATACTGAATAAAAAGATTAATATTCGTGCCGCCTTGAACGGACGATGCAGCACATACAGGCACTCATAACCAACAGAACGGAAGAACTAGTAACTGCGAGCGACTTACACTCATGCGCATGCGCACCATACCTCCCAGCATACATGGGGATGAGATTGCATATTTCAACACTCCGCCTCAAGCTCACGCGCCATGCAGCATAAAAAAAAACGAACAATACATTTCATTCACTCATTCATGCCTAACTCCTTTCGGAACTTTATAAACTTATCCCTTGCTAAGGCTTTGGTCAAAATATCCGCCGTCTGATCTTCCGTAGACACATACTTAACTTCTATCTTCTTATTTCTATAGAGATCTTTGATAAAACTATACTTAATGTCTACGTGTCTTAACCGCTTGTTGTCCTGTTTGGACAATGACGCAATACAAGATTGGTTATCCTCGTACATCCTTAAAGGCATATGTGTTTCTATCCCGAATATATTCAAGAGTGGTTCCAACCATAAATATTTCATAGCACAGGTAGCGAGTGATATATACTCCGCCTCGGTGGAGGATAATGCCACACAATTTTGCTTCTTGGTCGTCCAACAAATAGTGTTTCCGTACAGTTTATATAAATGGCCTGATGTGGATTTTCTATCTTCGGAATTCGCCCAATCCGCATCAGCATACGCGGATAACGGAGACCCTGCATTTCCTTCCGATTTGGTGTATAATAAACCGTAATTCAAGGTACCCTTGAGATAGCGCAATACTCTTCTCAAACCCTTCCAATGAGATTCTTTGGGATCAGACTGAAAACGACTAAAAAAATTTACAGTATAACATAGATCGGGTCTAGTGGTTTGCGTCGCATATAGCAGGCACCCAATCAATTCCCTGTAAGGTATCTTTTCACCTAAAGCTAAGTCTTCTGATCTCTTCGTGGGATTGACCTCCATAGGTGTACTTATCGGTTTACAATCAGACATATTAAACCTTTTGATTAATCTCTCAAAATATGAATATTGACTTAAAAACATACCTCTATCAGTTCTGGTTATCTTAATCCCAAGAAATGAACGCAGTTCTCCTAAATCTTTCATCTTAAATCTACTTTTCAAAAAACTTTTAACTTCTTGCATCTTAACAGTATCATTTCCTGCCAAGATGATGTCGTCCACATACAGTAATATATACATTTTTATATTTCCACATTTAAGAACATAAAGACATTGGTCTGCGATCGCAGGTATAAAACCTAAACTCTTAATGAATTTATCGAATATCAAATTCCAAGCACGAGAGGCTTGTTTTAAACCGTATAAAGACTTATTTAACTTGGCCACTTTACCTGATTCGTTTGCAAAACCCTTGGGAATTTTTATATAGACATCCTCATGTAGATTTCCATGAAGAAAAGCGTTCTTAACATCTAATTGACAAGTCATTAGGTCCTTGTGATTTATGACCACCAACAGAATTCTCAATGTCGTCAAATTTGCAACTGGTGCGTATGTTTCGCAATAATCAAAACCCTTTTTCTGTACACATCCTTTAACCACTAATCTTGCCTTAAAGGTATCGACATTGTTGATTTCGTTGTGTTTCACCTTAAAAACCCATTTTGTGTCTATTGCCCTTCCTTTTTCAGGTAGATTACACAACGACCATGTGTCATTTTCGATTATCGCGTTGACCTCTTCTTGAACAGCCTGAAGCCACTCATCTTTGTCATCTCTTGAAAAAATGTCCTCATATGTGTCCGGAACATCGTCCACGTATGTTTCCGCATTGAAGGCCAATGCCGCGTAGTCACGCATCCAGACTGGTTCTTTTCTTGTACGCGTGCTTCTGCGTGTCTCATCTTCTCCTGATCCGGGAGGTTCAGCGAATTCTTCTGCCGATTCGTAGTTCTCCAATGAGGTCACATCTTCTTCCCGTGTGTCATCCGGTGTTTCCTCGAATTGTGGATGTATTCCTGGTAGCCATTGATCTTCGGGTGATGTTTCAAATTGGGTTTCATCGAATCTCACATCTTTCCCGAGAAGTATACGTTTAGTTTCCGGACACCAAAGCCGGTATCCATTAACGCAATATCCAACCATGATACATTTTATAACTCTTGAGTCGAATTTTCCAGCAACCAGTTCCTTGGGTAAATGAAGGTATGCAAGACAACCGAAAATTTTTAATTTTTGCAACTTCGGCTTCTCTCCATACCACAGGGTTGCCGGTAAGTTGTCCTTTATTGCAGTAGTTGGCATTCTGTTAATCAGGTACACAGCAGTCAAAACAGCTTCTGACCAAAATTCCTTTTTTAGTTTACTATTTAGCAACAAACATCTGGCCTTTTCACAAATGTTTCGGTTCATGCGTTCAGCCACGCCATTTTGTTGTGGCGTATACCTTATAGTGAGTTCGAACTGAATTCCCTTTTCCTTAAGGAAATCTTTTATCTCGTTGGATAAATATTCTCTACCGTTATCACAACGAAATCTACTAAGCCTACAATTAAAATGCGCTGTGGCCATAGCCTCGTATATTTTGAAGTATTCAAAAACATTCGATTTGTTTTCCATTGGGTAGACAGCGGTAAAATGCGTGTAATCGTCTATAAATGAAACTATGTACCTCTTCCCATCATATGAAATTGGATGGATAAGTCCCATTACATCACTGTGTACGAGCTGCAAGGGACGTGTGGCTCGAGTACGGTGCTGATTGTGTGACAATTTTGTTTGTTTGCCTTCCACACATATGCTGCAAATTTCCGAGGACTGCCTTCCGTCGTTGATTTTCATTCCTTCAACGTATCGTGGTAACGTCCTCAAGGCTTCATAGTTGAGGTGTCCTAACCTCTTGTGCCAAACGTCTATTCCCTCGCACAGGAGCGCCGTCGCTGAGTTCCAGTGAAACTTTAAATCATACAATTCCATTTCATTTAATTCCGCAACCGCAATTATTTTATTATTCCTTTCGATAGTTCCTTTACCGTTCTCGAAAATCACACGGTACCCGTTCCTCTCTAGCTTACGCACTGAGAGAAGGTTACGCGTTAAACCAGGAACTCTCAAGACATTCTGAACTTTAATTCTAATTTCTTCTTCGTTCACTAGACTTATAACGTTAATCTCACCAAATTCCTTGGCGAGCAGGATTGCATCTGATTTTGCTGCTTTAATTCTAATTGGTTTCTTTAGAACTTTAATATTTTCTAACCTTTCTTTGTCGTTTACCAGATGCTCGGTTGCTCCAGAGTCCAATAGCCAGTCCGTTGTAGTTTCATTTATCGCTGAGAAGCAAAAAACAGATGCATTTTCCACTGTCATTGCACTCGAAGTAGATGCAATTTGATTCCCTGAATTCTTGGAATTGTTCTGGTTAGCTTCAGTTTGTCTCTTCCTACAATCGGCACGCTTGTGACCTTGTTCACCACAGTGGTGACATTTGAAAGCAAATTTCTTTTCTCCGCCTGAAACAAACTTCTTTTTCGTTTCATTTTTCTTGTAGCCTGCCTTGTTCGATTGCGCGTTGAATGCGTTGAATTTATCTGAGTCTACTTGTTTTCTCTTGTTCACGTCCACTCGTTTGGTTTCTTGATCGAGAAGTCTATTCTTTACAAAACTAATAGTTAAATCTTCCATCGAGAGGGTCTCAATCGCGGTTACGACTCCTTCATATTCCTGAGGCATTGTAAGCAATAAATGACATACTACGTCCACTTCTTCCACTGTTGCACCAGTTGATTTGAGGTCTCGAATTAATTTATCGAACATCAAAAAATGACTAGAAAGTGTATCCTTATTTGAATTATATTTCAGTAATAATAGCTTCTTTCGCAGGAGCAATTGGTTTGCTATGCTCTTTCTTTCAAAAGTGCTACATAAGGACTTCCACATATCAAACGCACTTACTTGGTCCTTTACATATTCCAAGTGACTGTCCGCTATTCGTTGAATGATCTGGGAGCGACATTTTTTGTCACGCTTACATATTTCCTTCAATCGTCTTTCCTTTTCGGCCAGTTCAGCAGATGTGTCCTTTTCCAAAAATGTAATCATTTCCGAGTAAACTCTTTCCGTGAAGTCCATCAGTTCCAATTCGCTTAACAACGTTTCCATTCTGAATTTCCAATTTCCGAAATTCGTTCCGTCGAACAAAGGAACACGATATTTAGGTTCCGTTTCTTCCAACATTTTTATCGCACCTCTGACTGTCTAGTCACTCAAGAAGAATGTCCGGTTTATCAAAAACCACTCGCCACGTGCTGAACTTTAGGTTAACTGGGCCCATAACCTGATGAGAGGATATTAAACAGTGGCCAGCAGTGCGAGTAAAATAGCTATGTTTATTAGAATATAAGTAAACATGAGTGGACCACTCGAAACATTAAGATAATGTTAATACTGAATAAAAAGATTAATATTCGTGCCGCCTTGAACGGACGATGCAGCACATACAGGCACTCATAACCAACAGAACGGAAGAACTAGTAACAGCGAGCGACTTACACTCATGCGCATGCGCACCATACCTCCCAGCATACATGGGGATGAGATTGCATATTTCAACACTTTTGAATAACAATAAAGTACCTACGCGAAAGTAACGCAATATTATTATCTTCTATCTGTTCCTGCCGCTTTAGCATTTATTCAGAGAGTTTTCTCTGTCATGAATGTGAAGTGGCGGGATGAAAGAAACAAGGCCTCTCTCAATCTAATAAAAATCAAATTATTTATCTATTTTAATATGAATATTGAGTGCTATGATGCCATTGAGATATTTCAAAATAATAAAAATTTACTCTGTAATTCTAAAAGCAATGGAAAATATGTTTTGAAGAAATAAAAACTAATAATGTACTTTTAATTTGTTGAGCGTACTTTTTTGTATACCCCACGAAAGCAAATGTACGTTATTTTTCTGCAAAAAAGGTGGCAACCCTACTCTCGACTAGAGTAGGAATGAATACAAGAAAAGTATTCATGGCCGACGGATGCAAGGTCTTCGAATAAAAAAATAATTGACTACATATATGATATATATATATTTATTATAAAAAAACTAATTAAAATTAATAATATGGCGCGCCCCTCCTCTGTCACCTTTCCCTCCTCTTCCACCTTTTCCTCCTCTTCCTCCTCTTCCTCTGGAAGTCGCATGTTCAATTTGGCGGACTATCTTTTTTAGCTCACTGTACTGTAATATGAAAAATAAACATAACTTTCATGAGAATGTAAGAAATTTTTGCGCGAGATCGCCTACGTACATATCTACATACCTGCTTTTGCAGTTGCAACATAATTTCCAGCCATCGCCGCGAGGATGGGGTCGTATGTATCCTCGGACTCCGTCGCGAGGACGGAGTCCTCTCCCGGCGCCTGCTGCTCCGTCGCGAGGACGGAGTCCTCTCCAGGCGCCTGCTGCTCCGTCGCGAGGACGGAGTCCTCTCTCTGCTCCTGCTGTTCCGTCGCGAGGACGGAGTCCTCTCTCTCCTTGGACTTCGTCGTCGGGACGGAGCCCGTCCGCTCGTTGAAGGACTCCGTTCCCGCGACGGAGTCCCTTCCTATTCTTTCTCCATACTCTGCATGCCTGAATTGCTTGCCATCTAAAAGCGAATCGAAGAAACAGTGAAACTATTGAAATAGATTTGAAAGTGCAGTAGAAGAGTAAACGTTTATCAATTTGGTACATTCGGGTGCAATATAGGCTTTCTTTAGCCAAGATTTACCGCAGGAGGGAAATCTTCATGTCTCTAAATGCTTGAGAAACAAATTTCCAATTTCGAGAGCGTTGAAATTCAAACATTTTCAAAATTTGTAATTATGAAGTTATCAAGTTTCAAAATATCTGTAATTGGAGGCTCGGATACAATAAGGGGACTATAGCGCTGCAGCGCTCGAAAATGCGAAAAAGTATTGTCCTAACGTTAAAAAAATTTGGAAAATTAAATTTTGTTAAACCGGATTTTAAAAATATGGTGTTGTAAAGCTCGTCACGGCACACATTTTTTCTTTTTACACTTTCTTCATCGAATCATTAGTATTCGAGATAAAAATTATAAATCAAACAAATTTCTTCGACCAAAGTCAATATCTTTTTAATATAAATTGGGATAACTTGAGTAAATATTAACGAATCGTTATGAGACTTGAAACATAAAACTCGGAAAATTCTAGCAAAGCCGTAAAATATATGCACAAAACCCTTATATTAAGAAATGTAATAATATTTAATTAAAAAGTAATACTGGATATAACCCATGTTTTTCAACGTTCGTCGTTAAAAAGTATCGAAGCAATTTTTACGTGCATGTAACTTGCAGCGGCAAAGTTTTTCCATACAAACAAGATTTTCACCAATTTTCACACTGAATAAAAAATAATTGTAGAAGATATGGCACTGTATATAAATCCCGCGCGGCACCAACAGTCAACGCGAGTGCTAAAACTGCTAAGTAGAGCATTATACGCGGCTGCTGACCGTTGGTGGCCCGCGAGATTTATATATATCGTCATATTTTCTACGATTATTTATTAATTAGTGCGAGAATTGGTGAAAATCTTCTTTATATATTAAGGAAACACTTTGCCGCTGCAAGTTACATGTACCTCAAAATTGCCTTGATACTTTTTAACGGTGAACGTTGAAAAACGTGGGGTATGTCCAGTATTCATTTCTAATTAAATATTATTACTTTTTTTTAACATAAGGATTTTGTGCATACATTTTATAGCTTTGCTACAGTTTTCCGAGTTTTATGTTTCAAGTCTCATAACGATCCGTTAATATTTATTCAAGTTATCGCAATTTATGTTTAAAAAAATATTGACTTTGGTGGAAGAAATTTGTTGGTTTATAATTTTCATCTCGAATACTAAGTAATGATTCGATAAAGAAACTGTAAAAAGAAAAATGTGTGTCGTAACGAGCTCTACAACACTATATTTTTTAAAATTCAGGTTAATAACATTTAATTTTCCAATCTTTCTTATCGTTTGGACAATACTCTTTCGCATTTTCGAGCGCTAGTCTCCTTATTGCATCCGAGCCTTCAATTTTAAAATTTCCGATTTTTCCACTTCTGATGTTTAGAAACAGTCTAATTTTCATCACTTGTTTTCAGTTTCAACTAAAGGAAACCTAAATTCCACCCGAATGTATATACCTTTTCTAGACATTTCGCGGGTAAATTATAACATAACTTTGTTATTCTACGCGAGAATGAATACACGAATCTCTGAGCGTGAAGCTGCGTATCGACATTGCGACGATGCCGCGCGAGGCACGGTTCGCGGAATGGAGAGTCTGGAGACTACCTCGATCATGATCACTTTGCGAGGCAGGCTATTTCGACAGTCTCGTGCTCCATCCAGCATGATATTTGCGTCGCCCGAGCTAGCGATTTTTGATCCGGAGGCCGCGAGGCACCTGTGAGCACGTCAAAAAATCGACGGCTGATGCCTCGTAAAATGATCATGGTCGAGGTAGTCTCCAGACTCTCCACTCCGCGAATGATGTGCCATGCGAGGCAGTCCCGCAATGGCGATACGCAGCTTGAGAAACACGCGGACACTCAAACAATCACACTTCACACGATAGATTTTGCACAAAAAGTTACAACAATACTATGACGGTAATCGGAAACTTTACCCGGAATATGTCTAAATACAGTATTGGGTTGGAAGTAAAATGTAGATGTCAGTTATTATGAAAGTGGCGTCGTGCCAAATTTCAAAAAAAAAGAAATTGAACTTTACGTTTAGCATGTATCACGTTGATATAATACGTAAAAAAATAAGTGAAATGTAACAAACGAAAAATTTGGACTTGGACCACTTTCATAATAACCGGCACATATAGTGAAAAAGACAGGGATAGTAAGCGCGAAAGTACTTACGGTCTTTACTGCTCGACAGTCGTTTTTTTTCTGACGATCGAGCCTTTGCTACCCTCGAGGGTGGGTCAGGGCCCAAACTGCCTTTCTCACTCCCTCAAGATTTTGTATTTCACTCGCACCAAGGCCGGAGCGGGGCGTCATCGGCCCGCGTAAAAGTTCGAATGCGCAAAGGTTTGAAAATGTGGCGCGTGTTCGCGCATACTTGCGGGGTGTTCCTTCATCACCGTCAGGCAAATGGGAAAGGATAATGGTAGAACGAAATATGAATTCTTCGCTAATGAAATCAGTGATACGTCAACAGTATATGCACAGGATAATAAAAAATTCTTTCCTGTGCACATTTCTGTGCACCAAACAGTATTCCCGGAAGTACATATTCTACGTAAATGTATGAGCATACCACCAAACCTAATGAGAAAGAGAGGAACTGTTTAGCCTCTCAGCATCTGTAAACAATGCAGCGACGACGCTAGCTGATCAGTTTCTTGTCGTTTGCACTACAGTGAAGACGCAGAAAGCAATCGGGCTTTTATTTGATGCGCGGATATCGATATATGGAATATTCATAATTTGTGAATTGTTCCATTTCCGCGTGGTTCGTTACTGTAGTGTTGATAAGTGTGTGTGACCATTCACGTTCATCATTGCCATGGAATCAAAGAAGGAAGCCGCAGATGCAAAAAATAAACGCTATTTGGGGGATGGTACAAAAAGGAAGCAGCCTAAGTTATTTGCAAAGCGTTTGTCGAAAAATAGAAAGCGTCGAGAAATGTAAGTTACGTGTTATGGTACAGATTTGTATGAAGTCACAGTTTGAGATGTAGTAGTAGCACGGTATTTTATTGTGTATAATACAGTATTATTCATATTCTTCAAATATGTATATCAACAGCTATCTTTGACGCTTTACGTACACATATTCTATGCTATGCGCACCGCAACGCATGTCATTACTTTACCCCTCTTGCCCCACTCATTCTATTCCAATTCGTATGTTCATCAGTATTTAATTAATTAATAACCCGATTTATACCGTGTTTGGACTCATTTTCATGTGAAAAACATCAGCAGCGCGTTCCTGCAACTTTCATGCCGATGAGACGAAACGTAGAAATTTTAAACTTCGTTATATGTGTTATACAAATTATGTACGTTTTATTAGCATAAAACTTTCAAACTATACGCGTTTCGTTAGATATGCTTCCATTATAATACAGTTGCGACTATTTCAATGGTTGTACGTAGTTTCGAATGGATAAAATATACACTTTAGATTTTATTTATGTGATATAGAAGATAATGTTTAAAATTAGCAAACAGTCATCGATGATTCGCGATTCGATGTTCAGCATATGTAGTTACTTGTTGAATACGAAATACACAGTACTTTTTCTTCTGTCGAATTTTGTCCGCAATATATACGTCCATGTGTACCTTCAACGAAATTTTTCATTGAAAAGCGCAGTCTTCGAAACATTGTCCAGGCCTCACTGGCAACCTTTGTCCCAGCCCGGGCCATGTTTACGACATCTCAAGTACCCTGCAGTTGTGGATACTACTACGCGAAAAGAGAATTCTATTCCGTAGAAAGATATTTTCACACAGTACATTTTCTCGTGCACGTTACACGATGTAATATCTGTTTCGACCAAAAATTGTCGACATTGTATCATGTTTGGTCTCATCACAATCAGGAAAATGTTATGAATATTTGAAAGAAATGTTTATGCAGAAAAAATTAAAATTAAAAAAGTTGAGCCATTATTGGTATTGAACAATTGTGGTAATGGTATAGATAGAGGGCAACCTCACGGATTTTGAGTACCTTGAAATATGTTGTCAAGGACGCCATTCTGAACAACTTTTTCTTCTAAACTTTTTGGTAATTATTTAGAAGTTTTCCATCCTCACCGATTTCAATGATTTTTGGATATGTTATCAAGATCAAGATTTTGAACAACTTTTTCCTATACATGTTACCGTCGCACGGCAGTAGTTTCCGAGATATTCGCACAGAACATCGCCGAACGCTGTGCTGCTACGAACGCGTACGTGTAGGTAGAATACAATGTCGACCTTTCGGTTGATTTATTCCGACGCAACGGACACAGCGATCAACTTGAGGTGGTTGGTCATCTGGGGGATGTGTTTATCCCTGTCTCCAGACACCTCGGGGCGCGAAGCGCCCCGAGGTAGATAGGCTCATGGTAATGTGATTGAAAAAATTACATTCTTTTTGAAAAAAATTACTTTCTTTTTTCAATCACATTCCCACGTGCTATCCACCTCGCGAAGCGCCCCGAGGTGTCTAGAGACAAATATAAACACATCCCCCCCGATGATCAACCACCTCAAGTTGATCGCTGTGTCCGTTGCGTCGGAATAAATGAATAGAAGTTTGTCGCAAATATCTCGGAAACCAAGGTCGACCGCCAAAAAGTTTAGAGGAAAAAGTTGTTCAGAATGACGTCCTTGACAACATATTCCAAGGTCCTCAAAATCCGTGAGGTTGCCCTCTATCTATACCATTACCACAATTTTTCAATATCAAAATTGTTGCGTATCTGCAGGGTTGCCAGCAACATTATGCAGGACCGATTATTTAGCGGAGAGGAACACCTACAGGAGTGTGGTAACGCGTACGTGATGACGATCGGTGACGCACACACTACTACCACTCCTGTAGGTGTTCCCCCTGCGCTAAATAACGCTGTGTCTCTGCATTAGCAGATCGAGGCGCTGGCTTTATTTCTCGGCTGCTACGACTCCCGTTCTATCCTTCTCTTTTACGACCCATTGACAGCGACAAAGTAACCGTGAGCGTCGGAGAATGCTGTTCGCTGAATACTTATACCTATATCGTACAAATTCAATTTCAAACCGAGGGACGCCTTTTATTACTTACCAACTACTTCAATAAGTGAAAATTGTTTAATATACATATTCCTGTTTGGTATCAGTTCCATCGGACATAATGGTACAAACTTTTTTTTTATGAATGAGGTACTGGAAGCGATGTCAAGGTCAAGTTAGTTTTTTGCAATAGAACGGTATTTTTTTTATGGAGGTGTCACGGGATGGTATTTCGATTTTTCGCTATGGATCTATTAGGGGATTTTGCCCGGGTAATATGTAATCGGTATCCACACCGATGTGTAGGGTTGGCTTTATCTAAAATAAACAAACGTAACCGAGATGTTGATCACATTGAATGATCAATGAAGAATAACGTCTACGTCCCCGTAGAACTTTCGGTCCCGATTCCTGACAATATCGATCGTGAAATTTTCCATGCATTTCTGAGTACCACAAACATCTATCCGGACGTAAGAAAACAATTATATTTTTTCTGACTCAAGCCAAAATCCAACTGACCCCAAGGGCCTTACAGGAAAAAATTTAGCCCATCTGGGCTACAGGCAGGCAGCCCTTGCCGAGAAACCGAAACCAACGCTTCGCGCCCCCATCGATTCGCCTGGTGTGAGGGTAACGAAAGTCGAGGTCAGTCCCACGCTTTCGAAAAGCTGTCTAAAGAGACAGGGTGATGCGCTGGAAAGCGTGCTCGTTGACGAGAACCAGACGGATCTCCAACACCGGCGCGGTCAAGTAGGGTTTACTTCGCGAAAGGTAGGGGTGTGCGGATCGTCCCGAAGCTCGGGTTCCCGGCCCTCGGGACGGGTCGGAAAATTTCGGGCGAGATCGGGCGGGGTCTCGATACTTTCGTATTGCTCGAGATCCCGAAGTTTTCGGAATCCCGAGACTCGTTTCGGGCTACAAGCAGTGATACCAGATCGGGGACGGGTGCCCTCGAGAATTTCCCCCACCTCGCGCAAACTACGCCGGGGCAGCGTGTCCGTGAGCTCGGCGCTTCGGAGTCCAACTCACGGACGCGCTGCTCCGGCGTAGTGTGCGCGAGGTGGGGGAAATTCTCGAGGGCACCCGTCCTCGATCTGGCATCACTGGCTACAAGCATGACCGCCGTGAGTGGGCAATTTGATTTCAGGTCGACTCGGCAAAACTCGGACGCGATCGGCTCGAAAGCCAGCTATTACGAGGGGACCGAGACGGAAGGGGCTATGCTTGTAGCCCGAATCGAGTCTCGGGATCCCGAGACTGTCGGCATCTCGAGCAATACGAAAGTATCGGGATCCCGCCCGATCTCGCCCGAAAATTTCCGGCCCGTCCCGAGCCCGAAAAGTCGGGTACCCGCACACCCCTGGCGAAAGGCAAACGACACGTGTTTCTCGGACCCTTCGTTTCGCCGTTATTTTACAACGTTCCATAAAACGAAATACCACCCTGCAGCCCCTCGTTGAATTGTAGGAGGTACAACGTTAAAAATAGGATAATGATTTGGATTGCCGGCCTATGCTTTCTGCGTCGTATTGTCTGACTGTGCAAAAGGGCAAAATGTTTGTTGGAAATATTTTTATTCCTTCAGGTTATAAATTATTAGAAATATGGTCCTGTGTGTCTTACACAATGTTGTACCATTTCAATTATATTATTACCAACTCTCTCCCTCTCTCTCTCTCTCTCTACAGTATTATAGACTTTCAAGGAGGGACATTCCACGCGAATTACAAAATTTTCAAGATCGTGGAAATTGACTTTTATCCATTAAATTATAACTGTTGAAGAAAGAGACTGGTAAGAATGAGCTTTTGAGTGTTTACGCTGGGGAAGTAAGAATACCTAATAAAAATGATGTCACTTAAAATAAAAATTTAAACCATTTATTCTGCAATTGTTTTAAACAAATTCAATTTTATACTTGAAAAAATGAGGATACAGCCCTACTTGTGCTCTTTATGATCACGTTTTCAGAAACGCAGAGACTTTAAAATTAGTCGCATGAAAATTAATTGAATGTGACGCTGCGCCGCCCAGCACCGGCTCGACAGACTAATTGTAAGCCGTGCGTGCTACAATATACAACTATCTATTTCTTTCATTCCTAACCTTGCGTGGCCTTGAAAGTCATAGTACACCATATGGTTGAATTTGTCTTGAGATTTATACACTTTCATATCGGGTAATGAAATACGTAGCATTCCATTTAAAAAAGTGAAGGTCACCTTTGGTTCACGGAAAATATCGCGAACACCAAAAGATGACATACGGGACATTCCACGCGAAGAACCATGTATAGCCTTGAAGGTCATAGTATACCATATGGCTGAATTTGTCTTGACAGTCGCTTTCATATTGGATAATCAAATATATAGTATTCCATTTAAAAAATGAGGATCACCTTCGTTTCAAGGAAAATATTGCGAACACCAAAAATTGAGTTACCGTACTATGTTGTGTATAAAAAACACTAAAAGTTTTCCTTCTTCAGTTTTTTACAAACACTTACCATATTCGAGAATACTGTATAAGAATAACAGATATAGCCGCTTGGCGGCTTCGAGTACCGCACGGCTCAGCTAGTCGAGCCGGTGTGATTTGACGTAGCGTCAACTTTCGGCAATTTTTACAGGGCCAATTTTAAAATGTCCATAGTTTTGACAAATAGACCATGAAGGGGAAGGATAGGGCTATATTCTGATTTTTAAAATCGCGCCCCATGTTAAAAAAATGCATTTGTTTATAATAATTGCACAGAAATGGTTCAAATTCTTTTTTCAAAAAATTGAAATAAATTCTTCTTAAAACTTCAATGTCTTCTCTACAAATCCCCGTAAAGCTCATCTCCATCCGTTTACTACTTCCATAGTTATAATTTATTGAAAAAAGTTAGCACCTACCTTCAAACAGCTGTAAAATCTATATTTTTCAAAATTTTCAAAAATCCTTCTACACATGTTTATGCATCCCTAAAGACTACAACATATTCAAATTTGAGCCACATCCGAAATGTTACTCCAAAAAGTGTCCGATTTCGCGTGGAATGTCCCATACCTTATTATGTTGGATATAAAAAATATTAAACGTTTTCCTCTTTCAGTTTTTGTCAAATACTTACCCTTCGTGAGAACCCTATATAACAATTTCACATATAGACACTTGGCCGCTACTAGTACCGCGCGGCTTACAAGGAAACATATCGAACCCGAAAATTCTGATTTTAATGAAACTCCGTACGATTGTAGAGCATGTCGGAGTATGTAAGAAACGATTTTTTTCTGCGGAAAAACACTCTGAGGGGGTGAAATCAGACCCCAAATTTCCAGCGATTTTTCTTTTTTCGAGTATAACTTTGGATGTACAAAAATTTCTTTTGCAGCGCGTTATACGGCATCAAACACTGAACATTTTGTCCCTTTACGGGTTTCTTCTACCTCGCACCGTTACAAAGTGATACTCGAAAAACGAAAAATCGCTGGAAATTTGGGGGCTGATTTCACCCCTTCAGACTGTTTTTCCGCAGAAAAAAATCGTTTCTTACATACTGCGACATGATCTACAATCGTACGGAGTTTCAATAAAATCAGAATTTTCGGGTTCGATATGTTTCCTTGTTAGCTAGTCCAGCCGGTATTAGGCGAGGCAACGTCTCATTCAATTAATTTTCATGCGACCAATTTTAAAGTGTCTGCAAAGAGCACAAGTAGGGCTGTATCCTCAATTTTTTTTCAAATTTTGAAATAACGCCCTGCTGGTATAAAATTGCATTTGTTTAAAACAATCGCAGAATAAATGGTCTAAAATTTTTTTTTAAGTGACATCATTTTTATTAGGTACTCTTACTTCCCCAGTGTAAGCACCCAAAAGCTCATTCTTACATTTCTCTTAGTTCAACAGTTATAATTTAATGAAAAAAAAAAGTAAATTTCCACGATCTTGAAAATTTTGAAAAATCCTTTGAAATACGTTTATGTATCACTAAAGACCACAATATATGCCAGTTTCACAATAATCCCAAATGGTACTCCGAAAAGTGTCCGATTTCGCGTTGAATGACCCAGAATTGAAATGCGAAAAGTATTCTTTTCATAAGCGGTCAAGTGCATGCGTGCCTGTATACACACACACAGCCGCGTATCGCAGCGCAGCATGCTGCTTGCGGCTGCCTTCGCTTGCGAGTAGCGGAGACGGTTGTGCAGATGTGTGCGTGTGAAAAGCAAACGGGCCAAAAGTGCATGTCCTTCGGTTTGCGTAGCGAGGGAATCGCGTTGTCTAATGCCGCGTTTACACCAAGACGAACACGAACAAAAACATTGTTCGCCAACGTTTTCATCTGATCTTGCCGTGTCCACACCGCCGCAAACATGAACAAAACTCAGTGTACGAATCGTATGTGAACGTTTTGTTCTATTTACGGCGGCGTGGACACGGCAAGAACCGACGAAAACGTACGCGAACAATGTTTTTGTTCGTGTTCGCCTTGTAAACGCGGCATGAGAGGAACAATTGTATCACGCTACGTCCCTCTTCGTATCGCGAAGATAAATTAGAATGATATTCACAGTAATGCAATAATAATAATATTTTTATAAATAAAGCATCCTAACATTTGTGATGTTTCCCTAATGATAAATGACACCAAACACGATATAATTTGAATAATACATATTTAGCGGTAATACGCGTCGGCCGCAGAGAAGGACAGCGAATGAAAAGACTGGGACAATCGGCAGTCCTTTCTTCCACTCGCTCTCTTTTGCTACGTTCCGAGGCTTTCGCTTACATCGAGACTTTACTGTACTATATCTTCTTTTACTATGCCTGCTTTTCTTTTCTATTGTATGTATTTCTTATTTATATGTACTTATGTATCACGTGTTACTGATTATTGACTTTTTACGTGTAGGCAACGATTAAAAATAGCAGCGTGCCTCGCGGTAAGTCAGGGCACCGTGGCGGAAGCAGGTACGCGTGCAGGTACCTCGTACGACGAAACACTTCCCAGCACATCTGCTGCGTATGATTTTCCTACGAACATAATACAGGAAGAAGACGTAGGAAATTTTCAAGACTTCCCAATTATCGAAGGAATTGTAGAACAAGTGGATTTCGATACGGACACGGAAGATATTTTAGAAGAAATTCATTTCAATGCGGACGAAGGGGAAATTGTAGAAGAAGTGCATTTCGAGTCGAACGAAGAAGAAATTGCACAAGAAATAGATTTCGACATAGACAGGGATGAGATACATTCCGTAAGAGACATCAGCGAAGACACGAATCAAGATGTTGGAAATGATGCCGATTACTGGGTGGTGGAGAAAGCAGAACCAGAACAGCCGGAAAATCCAATTTCAGAAGGAATAGACTTCGTTGATTTTCCGCATGTTTTCGAACAAATAAAAAATCTTGGAAAACATTCGACTATTGGCTGTGGCATCGAACATTTTGAAATAGTTAAATGTCGGCGGTATGGATTAGAAAATGCGTATTATGTAGAGTGCAAAATGTGCAAATACACAGAGCGCATATCCTGTCTTCGGGAGAGTAATGCCACTATGGATATCAACCACG
Organism: Andrena chrysosceles; assembly: GCA_963855975.1. Taxonomy (NCBI): domain Eukaryota; kingdom Metazoa; phylum Arthropoda; class Insecta; order Hymenoptera; family Andrenidae; genus Andrena; species Andrena chrysosceles. The sequence continues at coordinate 55,869,891 of OY979767.1, read as the reverse complement.
CCGCTGTCGCCGCAACAATGACGACGGGCGGCGGATATAATCAACTGGAGGAAATACTGACTGCCGTGAACGTGTCCTGTATGACGAAAAGGATATACGAGAAGTGTCAGATTAAAATAATCGATGCCTTCGAAGTGGCCGCACAACGCGAAATGGAAGATGCTGGAAATGAGGAAAAAGCATTAGCTATACAAAGAGGCCACGTACATGCAGAATCCAATCTACCGTTTATCCCAGTTGTCGCGGATGGCAGCTGGATGAAAAGGTCCTACCGTGGAGGAGATTACAATTCTCTTTCTGGCGTAGGAGTCATCGTGGGATACCACACGCAGAAAGTGCTGTACATCAACGTGAAGAATAAATTCTGCATGACTTGCCAAATAGCAGGTACGAGGAAGGAAGAACCGCGCGAGCATCGTTGCTTCAAGAACTGGGGTCGTTATCAGAGTTCAACTGGCATGGAGAGTGTTGCTATTGTCGAAGGCTTCAATTGCAGCATAGATATGCACGGTCTAATATACCATATATTAGTTGCCGATGGCGATAGCAGTGTATACAAGAAGATATTGGACAGTAATCCATATGGAAAGTATATGGTGACGGTACAAAAAATCGAATGCACCAATCACCTATTACGCAATTTCAGTAAAAGAATAAACGACATCGGAACAAAAGGCCGCAATAAAGATCTAAGAGCTGTCGTACAGAGTAATGCTCTCCGCCTGCGTACTGGTATAAAAAAAGCTGCGGAATACCGGTTGCGAGAAGAAATACCACTCGAGGAACGAATTCAAAATTTGAAGCAAGACTTGACAAATGTACCGTGTCACGTTTTCGGTGAACACAAGGAATGTCAGAAGTTAGCATACTTCTGTAACAAATACTCTGATCCCAACAGAGAAGACTACGTTCCACGACTGAGAAATGCTGGTATTTATCAAAGTATCGAAGAAGCGATGCAGCAACTTTTCGTTAAAGCTGACAGTTTGCTGCAGGGTCTAAATAACAATGCTGTTGAAAGTTTTAACAACATCATTGCTAAATTCATCGGAGGCAAAAGGATAAACTTTGGACGAGGGGGCTCGTATCAGGGTAGAGTCTCCGCTGCAGTCGTCCAATATAACACAAAAGAGGCGTTCAGCAAATTGAGTACGGCAATGGATAAAGAGCCGCCAACCATGGTAATAAAGCTGGAAGGACGTCGGAAGCGCGCAGCAGAAAAAGCAAGGGAGTATAAAAAAGAAGCGAAAGCATCCTCCTTTCGAAATAAAAAACAATCGTGCGACCAGGATTACGGCCCCAACGCGGCAAAACCAGATATGGAAGAGACAGTATACTCTTCCGAGTGTAAACGGCACGCGGATATACTCCTTCAATGGCAAACGAGGCGAGCCGATATCGAAGTGGAAACTCGCGATCAGGCGAATAGCGACAAGTGGATTGGTTATAGGAAGAAATTATTAACTGCATCCAATTTCGGCAAGGTATGCCGATTACGAAAGACTACACCACGGGCAAATACTGTGAAGAGTATAATGTACCCGCAACTCCACAATGTACATTCTCTCCAATACGGAAAGGAAAATGAGGCAAACGCCTTGAGACAAATGCGAGAAGAATTAGGAATGCGTATTCTACCGTGTGGCCTCTTCATCGATGACACTGTGCGTCACTTAGGTGCAACTCCTGACGGCCTCGTGGACCATGATAAAATCGTCGAAGTAAAGTGTCCTGAATCGGCCAAGGATTTATCACCTGCTGAAGCAATAAAGCAACTTGATAATATAAGGCGTATTTTCAAGGGTGATGAAATGAATAAAAATCATCATTACTATTATCAAGTGCAAGGACAATTGCACATAACGAAAAGGCAACGGGCCTATTTTTGTTTATGGACGCCGAAAGGAATGAAGATTACAACAGTATCGAGAGATGATCGATTCTGGGCAACAGAGATGGAGGAAAAACTGAAGAAGTTCTATGAGGACTGCATGTTGCCAGAAATTATAGATAGTAGATACAATCGACAACAGCCGATTAGAGAACCTCCTACATAAAAACAGGAGGAGCAGGTACGAGTACACAAGAAAGTACACAAAACGATGGATGAAAACATCCCAATAGCACCGGCGAGTGCATCCAGCGCATATGAAGAGCTGTCGAATGAACAATTGCAATCAAAAGTCACTATTGCACCGGCGAGAGTGCATCCAGCGCATATGAAAAGCTGTCGAATAAACAAATCCAATTCAAAGTGACTATTGCACCGGCGAGTGCATCCAGCGCATATGAAGAGCTGTCAAATGAACAATTGCAATCAAAAGTCACTATTGCACCGGCGAGAGTGCATCCAGCGCATATGAAGAGCTGTCGAATGAACAATTGCAAGCAAAAGTCACTATTGCACCGGCGAGTGCATCCAGCGCATATGAAGAGCTGTCGAATAAGCAAATCCAATTCAAAGTGACAATTGCACTGGCGAGAGCATCCAGCGTACATGAAGAGCTGTCGAATAAACAAATCCAATTCAAAGTGACAATTGCACCGGCGAGTGCATCCAGCGCACATGAAGAGCTGTCGAATAAACAAATCCAATTCAAAGTGACTATTGCACTGGCGAGTGCATCCAGCGCATATGAAGAGCTGTCGAATAAGTCATGTTTCAAAATGTAAGTAAGAAAGTATGTAGAAGATACATACGGAGAGTGAATAGGACCGTCTATGACGGGGGTGGTGGTGGGCCTTTTCACACTCTCCTAATAATAAATTCCTATAGCTGTTCTTTCATATCAAGTGGAAGTGACATCTATAAAAGCGTAAGTATGACACATACTTTTGTTATGTTACGTATGTGGAATTTTTCCCATACGCTGCTCTCAACCGTTTCTTGAGCTCGCGTCTACGAAGGGAAAACGCCCTAAAATCCTTTTTGTTTATCACATACCACTAATGGGGGTCGTGATCTCGACCATCTGGATCATGACCATGGGAACGGGAATGACACGACGACGACCCCGAAAGATCTCCTTATATGGAAACTTCTAACGAACCCCCACTCATTTTCGGGACTATATAAACCCTTTGGTTTCAACCCGCGTCGGTTCAAAGCTATAGAGTCACGCGTAAAGTCACGTCGTGTCACGCTCGTACAGAGTCGGTTATATCCAGCAAGATCGGGCTAAAGTCTCCATCGGAATCATAGTTAACCTCATAGAATCCGCGAGTTCGGTTTATATTCTATTTGGCACTTTGAAATAACCACTCGTACGCCCCGGATCGCCAGTGCGTCAACACCGTGCAATTAGTGGTAACACACACATTTTATTTAATATTTAATCGCGACACTTACATTTGTACAATAACTAATTATTGAATATACGAATGGTGTTCACGTGTAAATCGAGTCGATTACGTTAAACCCACCTTTTACCCAGCGATCCTTATAATATTAGTAGCACTCACCCACTGATACAACTTTACCGCTCGAGTTGTATCAAATATTAATTAAGAGTTACGAGGCATTACTAACATTTCCCGCGACTCCCTGATTTCGCATCAGGTTCGTTCGCAACCCTTTACCAAAACAAGCCATCTTCTCCAACCCAGTGGCTCTCCGATTTCGCATCGGGTTCGTCCACGAAAACTCACCCTTCCTACGGCTCCCTGATTTCGCATCAGGTTCGTCCGTATCCTACAGCTCCCTGATTTCGCATCAGGTTCGTCTGTAAGTCTACCAACTTCCGAACAGCTCCCTGGTTTCGCACCAGGTTCGTCTGTGAATAATCCAACCTCCTAACAGCTCCCTGATTTCGCACCAGGTTCGTCTGTGAACTTCATCCTAGTGACTCCCCGATTTCGCATCGGATTCGTTCACGACGTTTTACCCTCCTGCGGCTCCCTGATTTCGAATCAGGTTCGTCCGCGTTTGACTCCATTCCTAGAGGCTCCCTGATTTCACATCAGGTTCGTCTTCGCTGTCAATATTCCTAGCGGCTCCCTGATTTCGCATCAGGTTCGTCCGCGCACCTAACTAACAAATTCATAAACCGTATTCCTTGGGAAATACCCTTCTCGCCGGCCTCTCGCGTTGCCGCAGCCCCGGCTCGTAACAGAACTGGTGACAGCGGTGGGATGCTACTGCATTAGAATCGCCGTAAAATTTGGGTTTTTAAATACGTTAAAATCACTCGTAATTTATTATTGACAATATACTAGTTCTCGCTAGTCAAGTCACTTAGTATTTTTCAAAATGACAAGCGCACAGGCGAACGTCTCTTCTAATGACATTATGAACCTGACAGTTTCAATTGCAAACTCAATGTCACTCTTGACGCAACGGACATGTATACAGAACATTACTATGTCAATTCCAACCTTCGACGGTGAAAGTCCACCCTTGACGCGCTTTGCACAAAATGTGGAAGACGGGTTAACTTTGATTCCTGACGGTACGGAAGCTGAAAATCTTGCGATAGTATTAACGAAACTGATCGGTCCGGCACGCAGGTGCACGTTAGAGCATAAATTCGATTCTGTTAAGAAATTAGTCCAACATTTGAAAAAGAGATTCGCGCCGGGAAGAAGTTTGTCATATTTTCAAGTCGAAATCGCGAAACTAAGCATTCGCGATGGAGAAAGTCTGCGACAGTACGTCGACAGGACTAGTCATCTCGTTTATTGTGCGCGCGGAGCTATTCGGGAAAGGTATCTGGATCACGCTGAAGATTTCGTCAAAGAAATGGAAAAGGACGTTAAAGAAAACTTCATCGATGGTTTACCGGATCGAATTTCCTGGAAAGTGTCGGCTCAGACTCAAGACATCAAAACACTTGAAGAAGCTTACGACGCCGTGCTACAGATAGATAGAAAATTAAGAAATCGGCGACAGTCACCCCGTAATGAATCACCCTCCAAGTGGTCTCGCCGAGACCATTACGCCGAAGATACTCGTCGTCACGACCGTGAAGTATCGTACCCACTTTCTCCTAGTAGATACGACCAAAACAGGGATCGGTATACAAGAACATCTGGTTTTGAAGAGGAACGAGAAGGACGGACACGCACGACGGCCTGGACCTTGCGTCACCGGAGCCCCTCGAAATCCCCTTCTTATCGCTCCGACTGATCGTACGCAGATGATAGAGAAAAACAATATTCTATTTTAAAAAATCCCGATAAAGATCGCAAGCCGAGCTTATATTGCTGGCATTGCGGTACTGCCGGACATGACGGAAAATCCTGTAGGAAACAACCGCGTAGTCCGAGATATCAACGAGACTCGCGAGATTCGTCCGTCGAATCAAACAAGTCTTTAAACTTCGATCGCGCTCAACGTATAGGCGACACGATGAGCGGAAACAAAGAAGCTCGCCAAAGGACAGTCCGTTTCGAAGAGGAACCCTCATCAAGGAAGCACCTGCCCCACGCATCAACATCAAGGTTCCAGAATTGGAGTCAGGAACGGGAGAATTCCTAATCGATGGTGGAGCATCCGTTAATTTGGTAGTAATTAACGCCCTGGGAGAAAAAGCCGCGATAAACTCTCGGGAAGAAATCGAGTTAACCGGAATTACTACTAATCCAATTCATACTTTAGGAACCACAATTCTTCATATTCACGAAGCTCCTGCACTTTTCTATGTGGTAAAAGAGCTTGCAATAGAATCAGACGGACTTATAGGAAGCCCATTTTTAAAACAGGAAGAGGCCGAAATTTCCTTTTATCATAGGACTTTGGTATTAAAAAATAAACCAACCCGACCTCTACGTTTTTCAAATTATCAGGACATACTTCAAACAAATGAACTACCGACGTCGACCAAACATCGTATCGAGCCCAGGACGTCGCAACAGATTGCTATAACAATAACAAACCCCAGGATTAAGGAAGGATATTTACCACGTATTAAGACCCTCGATCATCTTTACATAGGGGAAGCAGTTGTGAGGAACGAGAAAGGAAAGTGTTACGTTATGGCAACAAATACCAGCGATGTACCCCTAGACGTAGAGATAGAACCACAAACATTGGAGCCCTTTGAAATCTTCGGATCATCAGACGAAGATTTTTACCCAGCTGTAGAACATCCGTCAAAATTCAAAACTAACCAAGATAGAATACAAAAAATCTTAGAAGCTCTAAACACAAAACATTTGAACAAGGAGGAATTAGATTTCGTTATCAATTTAGTTAGAGATTTTCCCGACCGATTTTATCTTCCTGGAGATAAACTTGGGAAGGCCCGCGACTTTAAACATTCAATCCATACATCCAACGATATTCCAATCAACACAAGACAATATCGCTACCCCCTCATACATCAAAAGGAAATTCATAAACAAATTAGCACGTTACTATCAAATGGTATAATTACGCCTTCAAAATCTCCATACAATTCACCTTTATGGATCGTCCCGAAGAAAGAAGACGAAAACGGAGTGAAACGTTGGCGTCTGCTAATAGATTTTCGCGGCCTCAATGAAATAACAATTTCTGATAAGTATCCATTGCCTCAAATCACAGAGATCTTAGATCGATTAGGAGGAGCTAAATATTTTTCAGTCTTTGACCTCGCCAGCGGATTTCATCAAATTGAGATGGATCCGAAGGATAAAGCAAAAACAGCATTCACTACTCCAAATGGACATTACGAATTTTCTCGAATGCCTTTCGGATTAAAGAATGCACCACCCACCTTTCAACGCCTGATGGATCAAGCACTCACTGGACTTCAAGGAACAGACCTCTTTGTCTACTTGGACGACATAGTGATCTACGCATCATCGTTACAGGAACACAATATCAAAGTCAAAAAATTGTTAAACCGCCTTCGAGAACATGGATTAACCCTCCAGACCAACAAGTGCCAATTCCTGCGAAAGGAAGTTGCATACCTTGGACACATTATTTCAAAGGAATGAGTAAGACCTGACCCTAGGAAATTAAAAGCTGTTCAAGATTTTCCAACACCCACAACGCAGAAGAACATTCAACAATTCTTGGGACTTGTTGGATATTACCGAAGATTCGTACCTAATTTCACCACAAAAGCAAAACCATTAATTAACTTATTAGGAAAAGGTATCAAATTTAAATGGACAGAAGAACAAGACCAGAGTTTTAAGCAATTACGCAACGAACTTTGTCAACAGCCCATATTACAATACCCTGATTTCAGTAAACCTTTCATTGTAACAACAGATGCATCTGATTTCGCAATTGGAGCTGTACTTAGCCAAGGGGAGATAGGAAACGACCTGCCGATTGCTTACGCCTCCCGCAGCCTAAATAAACCTGAGAAGAATTATTCAGCTACGGAAAAGGAATGTTTGGCCATGGTTTACGCCGTAAGATACTTCAGGCCCTACATCTACGGAACCCCATTTACCCTCGTTACAGATCACAGACCACTTGTCTGGTTACATTCTGTCAAGGACCCAACTTCTAGACTTATGAAGTGGAAGCTCCGTCTTTTAGAATACGAGTACCAGGTTGTCCATAAATCCGGAAAGACGAATAAGAACGCAGACGCATTATCGCGCAACCCCACGCCTGCCTGTCTACCACTTATTCCACGAGAGCTCCAGGATCCCGACTTCAAAGTCCAGATACCGAAAACAGACGCCAACATCGAAACAATCGGACACCGCATACGACAGTTACGACGAGATAGAGAAAACCGACCCAAGTACCGAGAGACAAGCAGCAGCTCAGATGAAATAGAAGAAACCGCACGTGGGAACGTTCAACATTCTCCAATAATACACAAGAACCGATCTTTTCCCAGCTTATCTCAAGAGGTAACCATGCCAGATGAACGTCAGGAAACCATAAACAGTTTTTCGCCCGCAGCAAACTCCACTCAAATCGTCCCTCTAGATAAGGACCAGACCGTCTTTGACAATCTGATATCCTTTGAGGAGCCGCTCGAAAATACTGTAATAGAAAATGCAAGAAACATTCAACTAGATTTACTCAGTACCCCGCAAGTATCATCGGAAGTCATGGAGGAACCTTTACAACCCTCAATAAACCAGCTACCTGCAGGAGCTACGACCGAAGCAAGTGTAGGACAACCACCTGACAGCAGGTCAACCGAACCTAGGGTCCCTGACCGCACGCTTGACTCTTACCCATTCTTCACTACTGAAATCGAGGATTCAAACGACCTTGACGATCTTGAAGAGATTCCATTAGACCAACCGCATAAAATTATCGTTTCTCCAAATACTTTTACCGCTGAAGAAGGACATTACGTACACTTCATTTCCGCCGACTGCAATTTAGTAAACCCCGTCGGAAAATTACTTCTGGATACTGAAATAATTAGTAAATCAAATCTTCTAGCAACACAACCAAAAAAGGGACAGGTGATAACTACAGACAATGGATTATTTAAAACTTTCAGTATAATAATCTCAGATAACTTCTTTGATAATATTAAAAGAGTAGACGTGCTTAACGGCCTGCAAAATCTTCGACACACTTTGGATCAGAATCAGATTAAATCATTTCGGATCTCTGCCACGGGGGAGCTTCACAAAATACCATCCAACGAATTCGTCAAGATTTTAGAAGAGGTTTTCATAGGAACAGGCCTGCAGATTATTCTATGCAACTGTATCATCACCACACCATCCGAAGAAGACAAACGGCACATCATCAGCGAAGCTCATGACAGTTTAATCGGAGGACATAAAGGAGTAACGAAGACATACAAACGCATTCGATCAAAATTCCATTGGCCACAAATGCGCAACGACATTCAAGACTATATCCGAAAATGCCAGAGTTGTCAAGAACAGAAATTAGTCCGAGCAAAAACTCGTCAGCCAATGTTAATCACCGACACACCTATAGGAGCCTTTGACAAAATTTCTTTGGATACAGTAGGACCTTTACCAATTACACCCAGTGGGAACAGACATATTCTCACCATTCAAGATAACTTAACGAAATATTGTGTAGCCGTAGCAATACCTAACATTCGAGCTGCTACAATTGCAGATGCTTTCGCTAGACATTTCATCGCGATTTACGGTACACCTCGCGCAATACTAACAGACAAAGGAACAAGCTTCATCGGAACACTTATGACCAATCTATCTGAAATATTTAAAATCAAGCAAATCACAACCTCGGGATATAGACCACAAACCAACGGATCTCTGGAACGAAGTCACATCGTCCTCACCGAATACCTCAAGCATTACATGGATAATTATGAAGACTGGGATTTATTAATACCGTTCGCAATGTTCTCTTACAATACATCTGTTCACGAAGCAACAAATTTCACCCCATACGAATTAATCTTTGGAAAGCCAGCTCGAGAACCAAGCTCTTTCCCAAGTGGCGAAAAATTAAAGTCATTTGGAGACTACTTAGTAGAATTAATAACACACGTGACTAATATTCGGAATATAGCCGCAGATAATCTAAATAAAGCAAAAATCCGTTCAAAAGGTTATTATGATAATCGTGCAAGACCAGCAACGTTTAACGTAGATGATTTTGTTTACGTACTCAAGGAACCTCGCACTAGTAAATTTGATCCACATTACATTGGACCGTACCAAATAGTAGACGTAACAGACTTGAATAATGTAGTACTACGAACGAACGATAAATTAATCACGAAACATCAGGACAAATTAAAACACGCCTACTCTCCATTCACAGCCGAAAACCAATCATGATTTTCGCATATTTGCTCCTGTTGCCTCTCGCTGTCATTTGTGATGATCGGACCATAACACCACTTGAAGGAGACACCGGACTTTTCTACGAAAAATTACCCGACATAAGGACCTTCCAATCACAATGGCGCCTAGTCACATCTTTAGATGTTACTCGGTATCTCAACTATGCTCCACATGTGAAACACCATATCTCAACGATGAATCAACTATGCAGTCGTCATAATTCAATCAACTGCCTCAGCAAGGAATTAGGACCTCGATTAATCAAGAAAGAAGAAAACACCATGCGTTACAGCAATCTGATACGCACTGCAATAGGTGACACTACCCATCTTAAAACACCATCCCCACGGCGTAGCGTACCTTTTGGATTCATCGGCTCTATCAGTAAAATGTTATTCGGAACTTTATCGCAAGAGGACGCTGAATACTACAACCATGAATTAAACAAAATCTACAAGGATCAGCGGGAAATTACCGAAATAATAGCTAACCAGACACACATCATAAAGGGAGAATTTTCAATCACGCACGCAAGGCTAGTTAATCTAACTAAGACTATGTCTCAACTAGAAAAAACGATGGTCTTACATTCAGAAGCATTTCAAGAGACGCAATCGGACATCAGCAAACTACGTTTCGAAGCAACCATCAGAGACTCCGTAATCGAAGTCGAAAGAGGTTTAGATGATTATAATACCAACTTACTGCTATTAATAGATGCAATACTACTAGCGAAGCAAGGAATTCTACACCCCGCTATCCTCTCACCAGAACAATTATTGAGATCAGCTCAAAGAATTAAGGAAACACTCGCATACGAATTTCCTTTAACACCTGAGGAATTACTCACAGAGCAAATCGAAAAAATAACAAATTTAAACGTAATCTTCACGAGAGGAAGAATACTCTTTGAACTCACCATACCTCTTTTAGAACGTAAAACGTACAATTTATATAAAATATACCCTTGCCCATCGACACACGATCTTGGAACAGAAAAAGTAATCTCATATATCCAGCCACAAATCCAGTTTATTGCAGTCTCACCAGACGAACAACAATATTTTTCTCCAACGGAAGAATACTTGAAAACATGCCGGTTTCATCACAATCAATTTTTGGGACCTGCTACACTGCCGGTATATCAAGCAGATCGACAACCAACCTGCGAATCTATGTTGTTATTAAACCCGACTTCGATAAATTGGAACACCTGTACCATTAAATTGACCACACAAGTAAAACCGTACTGGCAGACCTTAAATACACCAGCTACGTGGCTTTACTTTATGACAGAAAATAAAAAGGCACAAATTTATTGCAAAGGAAAGAAACCTGTAACGCAAAATATCATTGCCGTCGGAATCTTTAAATTAAAACCAGGTTGCCAAGCAACAATAGACTCCGTACAACTAAAATCACTGGAAACCATTGACACTTCGCAAAACATTGAATACTACCCCTCCAAATCTTATAATTTATCAATAATTATACCAGAGGTAACCGAACATCACTTCGAAGCTTTGAAAGTGAACGAGCAGAAACCTACAAAATGGGAGGATCTGCCAACAGCACTATCACTTACAGAAATAGAACAACGAGCTAGAAATTTTGCAACTCATCAAACATCCATTCGACAAGTACAAATCTCAACCTTTTCCTCTATTGGAAGCATAATAGTAATACTGATCATAGTAAATCTAATATTGATCATGAAACGCAAATCTCGCCAGCATAATAATAAAACAGAATCTCCAAAAGAGAACCAGGAAATGCCAATGAATACACCAAGTACATCCGAAAATCACAGCCCGTGCGCCACCGTCTTCTAGAGGGATGAAACCACTCCCACGAGAAACCCCCTCTGGCACGTATAGCTTCAGGGTGGGGGGCGAGATAAGGGTTCCTTCCCTATAAAAGCTGGGCATTAGGCCCCTTAACTCAGTACAAATCCAGCCTCCATGTCTGAGAACATTGCCACACAAACCACACCGAACGAAGGTACAAGGACCGTCGCAGTACAAACAGGATATCACGGTTCTTGGGAATCATTACCCCGAGTGGGTACTGTACTTACATCAAGGCCGTACAGTTGCATCACCAGAGGACTCGTCCGAAAAGGCCGAAGCTGTTCGACCCGCAAGATCACATCTAAGGCAGTGGGGACTCAAACAACTACCAAAAACGCCCCAAAGCGTATTCCGGATTGGCTGGACATCAAGGAGGTGACGGACAAAAACATCAGAGACTGGATACCGGGGGAGCAGATCACCACGAAGAAACGCAAACATGAGGACCCTCTCGGTGCGCGATTTCGGTGAAACATGCCGCTGCCTGGTAATGTACGTGGAGGACCCCACCACCTTCTGGGTCTGTTTGGATAAATACGCGGAGGCAGCGAAGGTTGTGTTTCGCGAGTTGCACAATTTTATGGTGTCCAGACAGTATTTATGCTTGCCAACGATAGACAGTATTAAGCCGGGACGACTCGTGACCGTGAAATTGTCTCGGAAGAGATGGGTTCGTGGCGAGGTCATCGCAGTTAACGGAACTACCTGCACCACCTTCCTGGGCGACTACGGCATCGCCATGGACGGCCCTGTCACGGAGCTACGGTCCCTGGCACCCCGGTTCCAGGCTCTCCCATGGCTAACAACTAGGATTCAGCTGAGGGGTGTAAAACTACGTTCCTGCAGACCGCTCCAGAGGACCAAGCAAATCGCGGAGGTGGTCATGGCGAGAAGGAAGGGCCTCCTCTCAGAAATACAACCTACACTGGACGGCCTCACGGCCGCGCTGACGCTCGACCGGCTACCCGGGCAACCACCACTGGACGTCATCGAGCACTGGCTACAGATCGGCTACGTAGTGCCCAGCGACGAATAGAACTTCCACACCCTACAACACCTAGCGATAAGTACACTACACTACACTACACCCGACAATTCTCTTTTAGACTTTTCTCATAAAATGATTTTGGAGCGTTTTTCCTTCTTTTGAGAAAGCATCACGTGAATCGCGATGTTTCGTCTTGGCGAGGGAGATGTTACGTATGTGGAATTTTTCCCATACGCTGCTCTCAACCGTTTCTTGAGCTCGCGTCTACGAAGGGAAAACGCCCTAAAATCCTTTTTGTTTATCACATACCACTAATGGGGGTCGTGATCTCGACCATCTGGATCATGACCATGGGAACGGGAATGACACGACGACGACCCCGAAAGATCTCCTTATATGGAAACTTCTAACGAACCTCCACTCATTTTCGGGACTATATAAACCCTTTGGTTTCAACCCTCGTCGGTTCAAAGCTATAGAGTCACGCGTAAAGTCACGTCGTGTCACGCTCGTACAGAGTCGGTTATATCCAGCAAGATCGGGCTAAAGTCTCCATCGGAATCATAGTTAACCTCATAGAATCCGCGAGTTCGGTTTATATTCTATTTGGCACTTTGAAATAACCACTCGTACGCCCCGGATCGCCAGTGCGTCAACACCGTGCAATTAGTGGTAACACACACATTTTATTTAATATTTAATCGCGACACTTACATTTGTACAATAACTAATTATTGAATATACGAATGGTGTTCACGTGTAAATCGAGTCGATTACGTTAAACCCACCTTTTACCCAGCGATCCTTATAATATTAGTAGCACTCACCCACTGATACAACTTTACCGCTCGAGTTGTATCAAATATTAATTAAGAGTTACGAGGCATTACTAACATTTCCCGCGACTCCCTGATTTCGCATCAGGTTCGTTCGCAACCCTTTACCAAAACAAGCCATCTTCTCCAACCCAGTGGCTCTCCGATTTCGCATCGGGTTCGTCCACGAAAACTCACCCTTCCTACGGCTCCCTGATTTCGCATCAGGTTCGTCCGTATCCTACAGCTCCCTGATTTCGCATCAGGTTCGTCTGTAAGTCTACCAACTTCCGAACAGCTCCCTGGTTTCGCACCAGGTTCGTCTGTGAATAATCCAACCTCCTAACAGCTCCCTGATTTCGCACCAGGTTCGTCTGTGAACTTCATCCTAGTGACTCCCCGATTTCGCATCGGATTCGTTCACGACGTTTTACCCTCCTGCGGCTCCCTGATTTCGAATCAGGTTCGTCCGCGTTTGACTCCATTCCTAGAGGCTCCCTGATTTCACATCAGGTTCGTCTTCGCTGTCAATATTCCTAGCGGCTCCCTGATTTCGCATCAGGTTCGTCCGCGCACCTAACTAACAAATTCATAAACCGTATTCCTTGGGAAATACCCTTCTCGCCGGCCTCTCGCGTTGCCGCAGCCCCGGCTCGTAACAGTTATGCAAATAATTAGATTAATTGGAAATCATCATGAATGTTTCTCTCATATATGAATTTGTTCTAGATATTTCCACCAATCAGTATCAACGTTGAAAATCATGCTCTATGAAACGAGGAAAGGAAGGCAGTCTTCTCCACAAGCATAAAGATAAGTAAATAACATACATACATTTACATTTTTATTGTATTCAGATTACAACTCGTTCTAACTTTTTATCACAGGTTCTATGACAACTAATTGGAATCAAAAGGGGTCAGTGCCATTCCAAGAAAATATTTATGGGAAATAGGACACAATAATAATGGTTTCTTCAGTAAGTGTAAGTATCAGTCTTTACATTCAAGTGGTATAAACACAAAAACTAATTTTTATTGAATTCATTTATTTTTCCAGATCAAACCAGCATGTATGAACGAATCTATCATTAGCGATCTATCATTCGTTCTATCACGACAAGCGGTATGAAAAGCGAGTGAACAAAAGGGAACGCCGAAAACGGTTGAGCGTCTTCTCGAACAATCACCGAAAATCGATCAAGAAAGTATGCATTATGATTGGGCCGCTCGTTTCACGTGGTGAGCGGTGATTGGCTGAGCAGCTACCCGGAGAATAGATCGCCGGATCGATCATCGATCAGCGGCGTATTCCGTTGCCCAGTAGGTGCTGCGGTGAGCTTAGGTGCGGCGGAATAGTGAACTAACGGAATCTCAAACATTCACCCGCCATCAACAGCTGTTGGATGATGTTGATGTAGAATCTGAAACAGGCAAAACTGCCAATTTTGCAATTGGCCTGATTAATGTTGTCGTGGCAGTCTTGAGTGTTGCCACTCGAGTGAGCCCATCCTTTCCTGGGTGAAGAGTGATGACACGAGCAAGTGGCCACTTGCTCGGTGGAAACCGTTCATCCGTGATGAGCACTAAGGATCCCATCTGGATCTCATTTGATGGGTGATGCCACTTCGAGATGGAGAGTTGACGTTGGAGATAGTGCGATGACCATTGAGTCCAGAAACGTTGAGTCCTTTGTTGAATAAGTCGCCATCTGGCTGATGGTGAGATGATTGCATGCTCGACAGATGGTTCTGGTAGAGTTGTAAGAGGCTGCCCGATGAGGAAGTGCGCAGGTGTGAGGGTGGAGATGTCTTCAGGGTCATGACTGAGAGGCTCGAGCGGTCGTGAATTGAGCATGGCTTCTATCTGGGTAAGAAGTGTGTTGAATTCTTCATAGGTGAGTACCGTCTCACTGACGGTTCGCCGAAGATGGTATTTAATCGACTTCACGACGGCTTCCCATTTGCCTCCCATGTGAGGAGCTGCTGGTGGGTTGAAGCACCAGCCAGTGTTGTCATTGACAAACAGCTGACTGAGTTGCTGATGATCCTGTGAGCCCTGAATGAACATTCTCTTGAGAATGGTGTCTGCTCCGATGAAATTCGTTCCACAGTCGGAGTAGAGCGTGGTTGGGATTCCTCGTCTTGATGTGAATCTTCTGTAGGCAGCGATGAATCCTTCAGTTGAGTAGTCTGTGACAATGTCCAAATGAACAGCTGAGGTCGTAAAACAGACGAAAACACAGATCCAGCCCTTCTGAGTTTTTGCGCCTCGCCCTTTCCATGTCTTGAGAATGATGGGACCCGCGTAGTCGATGCCAGTGTGGGTGAATGGTCGTGAAGGTGCAACTCTCGAAAGAGGTAGTTGGCCCATTAGTTGATGGGCACGGATCCCCCTTTGTCGAGCACACACAACACACCGTAGCACATGAGTCTTGACTGGCGCTCGCCCTCCGATGATCCAATAACTGTTTCTGATGTGAGCGAGGGTGAGCTGGGTCCCTCCGTGTATAGTTTGTCGATGGGCATGGTCTATAATCAGAGTAGACAGACGTGAGTGGCGAGGTAAGATTGCTGGATGCTTACTCTCATACACCATATGGGCATTGTTGAGTCGGCCTCCAACTCGAATGATTCCTTTTTCATCGATGAAGGCTGTGAGTCGATTAAACACATGGGATGTTGGCATCGAGGTGCCTGAGCTGAGGACCTTGAGCTCGGTTGAGAAGTAAATTGCTTGAGTGGCCTTGATCCAAAAGTTCCTGGCCCATTCCAAGTCCTCTGGCAAGAGTGAGATGATTGGCAGAGACAATGGCAACTTCTTCATTCTAGTGAGGATTCTATAACAAACTGAAGTGATGCGATAAAGTTTGTTGAGAGACGAGTATTTATAAATGAGGTCCCAGTGGTATTTAATCTGCTGAACGTTGAGTAGATTTGAAATTCCAGGACGAGCTTCTAGTGCACTCGAGTCGTCCTTCAAAATTGGTTGGGGTGGCCATGAGTCACTGGGTTGAGTGAGCCATGATGGTCCCGTCCACCACAGTTCATGCTGTTCAAGCTGAGCTGTTGTTAAGCCTCTTGATGCGCAATCAGCTGGGTTTGACTTCCCTGGTACATGTCTCCAGTGTGCATCTTGGGTGAGCCCATGAATTTGGGAGACACGATTCCGTACGTAGTCCTTCAGGCGTGAAGCGTGAGCTTTGATCCAGATTAGCGTCACTTGAGAATCCGTCCACAAATGTGTTGTAGCAATGTTGAGCTGCAGGGTTGCTTGAACATACTTCATGAGCTTCGCAAGCATCAATGCTGCAGTAAGCTCGAGCTTCGGGATAGTGAGCTTCTTGAGGGGTGCTACCTTCGTTTTGGAGCACACGAGTGTCGACACTTTGTGATTAGTGGACGGTGATGTAACGGTAAGATAAATTACCGCCGCCATGGCGAGCTGAGAAGCGTCAGAGAATCCATGTAATTCCACTGTTGAATTGCTGAACGTGTGAAACCACCTTGGTATTGAGAGTCTGGCCAGACTTGTGAGATCTTCTCTGATGATGAGCCAATTGGATGTGACTTGGGATGGCAGTGGATCATCCCAGCTGATTTTGTGCAGCCACAACTCTTGCAAAAGTGTTTTTGCTCGAATGATGACTGGTGACAGAAATCCGAGTGGATCAAATATTTTTGCTACTTCTGAGAGGATGAGGCGTTTGGAAAGCTGAGAGGTTGAACTTGCTTTTGAAGAGAATGAAAAGTTGTCATTGAAAACATTCCAATGTAATCCAAGTATTTTGGTATTGCAGTCGTCGAGTGAAATGATTGAGCCATGGGCTCGTGTGGTCTGTGAAATTAATTCAAGCAACGGAGGGTATGTCGAATGCCATTTGGCAAGTGGAAAACTCCCGCGTTGCACAGGTCTCTTAATTGTTGAGCAATGGTGATAAGTGTCTCACCTGTGTCGGCGCCACCAAAAATGTCGTCAACGTATCTGGCGTGGGTGATGCATGGCACTGCGAGTGGAAAGCGATGACCCTCGTCTTCCACCAATTGCAGGAGAGCTCTTACAGCCAGAAATGGGGCAGCCTTTGTACCATAAGTGACTGTGGTGAGCTTGTAAGGCACCTCCTTGTAATTTTCATCTATCCAGAGCACCCTCTGGAGGTCTTGATCATCTTCATGCACCTTGACTTAACGATACATCTTTGTCACATCCGTGGCAAAAATGAACTTGTGCTGACGGATCCACACTAGCACATCCGTGATGTTGAGAAGAAGATTTGTGCCAGTGTGCATGAGGTCATTGATTGAGTGCCCAGATGTGGTCGGGCTTGATCCATTGAAGACGACCCTCAACTTTGTCGTCTCGCTGTCGAGCTTGATCACTCCATGGTGTGATAGATAGAAAATAGAATGAGTGTTAGGTGGTATGGATGGTGCTCTTACCATATGTTGAAGCTCCACGTATTCCTTCATGAATCCTTGGTACAGATTGCAGTACTCGTTGTTTTTATTGAACTTGTTGAGCGTGCGCTTCAAGCAAGCATGTGCAGTCTGATAGGAATTACCAAGTAGCTTCGGAGAAGATCTGAGAGGGATGCGTACGATGTAACGTCCTGTAGAATCACGAGTGTGTGTCGCTCGAATGTGATCCTCACATTCTTGTTCTTCAGGGGTGAGTAGAGTCGGTGTGTCCAGTGGGAGTTCTTCTTGAATCCAAAACTTGGCCAGTAGATCTTGAAGAGCGTTATCCTTGTGCTGCACTGTGGCAGAGTGATGCAAGGAGCTGAGTTGATTGGAATCAACGGTGATTGGTCCAAGAACGAGCCACCCAAATATTGACAGCTGAGCAATTGGCATTGAAGGATCGCCCTTCCTAATATTGGGCTTGATGATCTGCCCATAAGTATCTGCGCCGATGACAATGTCAATGGTTCTTGACGTCAGAAAGTCTGGATCGGCCAGTTGAAGGCCGTTGATATGTGGCCATTCTTGCTGAGGTGATTCCACCGATGGCAAATGTGGCGTCAGTGCCCTGAGTATGTGTGCTTGAATATGCACAGTTGCTGGGCAGTAATTGAAGCGAAGCGAAATTGGCACGACTCCTCGAGTCTGAGTAGCTTTGTTGCCTCCAATGCCGAAGACAGAGATTGTTGAATGGATGCGTTGGAGCTTGAGCTGAGTAATAAGCTCCTCCTTGATGAAGGTAATTTCGGAGCCTGCGTCGATGAGCATCCTGACTGGAAGGGACGTCACCGATGTGATGAGCTGAGCGTTGGCGGTTGCCAACAGAGTCATTGACGAGCTTGAGGTGAACTTGGCTGCTGAATGCAGAAATGCTGGTGGACCTGTTGAGCTGAGCTGGAGAAATGTTGAGCTGGTAGTTGATGCGACGACTGCACCGACACATCAATGTGTCGCGCCTTGAGCTGCGTGTGGTTGAGCCGATGGTTTGTCGCTGGCCTGAGCAGACGGTTGCTTTGGGGGCAGATGCAACATCATGTGGTGTGGGGCGCCACACGTCTTGCATCTGAGAGCAGACTTGCAGCCATCTGTATGGTGTCGGCCGCAGCAGTTCCTGCACAGATTATTAGTGGTGATGACCTTGCGTCGTGCTTCCACTGTCATACCCCTGAACTGCGGGCACATAACCATGAAGTGGTCTCCCTTGCATGCGTCGCAAGGGTATGCCGTGGACTTCGACCGTTGAGCAGGTTGAGCATCCCTTTGGGCTTGAGCTGTGTGCGTGCCAGCCTTGCGTTGAACTGAGCGCGTTGGTGTGGATGTGCTGGCTGACGCCTTTTTCGTGGAGCTCTCTGTCTGCTCCAATGCTGAGCTTTTGGCCTCGATGAAGGACAAGAGCTTTTCGTACCTCGGATATTCGGAGGTATTGTCCAGCGATGTCTCCCAGGCTTCGCGAGTCACCTTGTCGAGGGACTTGGTGATGGCATGCACTAAGATACAGTTGTGCATCTCCTCGTCGGCTTTAAGTGCAACCAAGGATTCGTTCACTTGGTTGACAGTTGAGGCCAAGTCCTTGAGCGAAGTTGCGCAGCGCGTGGTGATCGGGGGTAGAGTGAGCAGCTTCTCCAGCTGCTCCTGGATGAGCAGACGTTTATTAGAAAAACGCTTCGTTAGGAGATCCCAGCACGCCTGGAATGATGAGCCCCTGAGCGGGAAGGCGTTGACTCGCTTCGCAGGTTCTCCACTCAGGCTTGAGCGGAGATAGTGAAGGCGATCTATCTCCATGAGGGTGGAGTCCTGGATTATGAGTGATGTGAAGAGCTCGCTGAACGTTGGCCAATCAGTGTAGCTGCCAGAGAATTTTGGCAGCTTGGTTGCGCGTGCAGGCGCTGGCTTGGCGTGGGCTGGGCTTGAGCAGCGCGCAGGTCAACGATGACTTGTACGTCTTCCTTGACGCGGTTCAGGTGGACCTTCATCTCCCACATTAGCTGCCGCTCTTGTACTGCCACTTCGGTGGCAAAGTACTCGTGGTCGAGGAACTTGGCAGGCCACACGGCCTCGAAGTGCTCGTGTTCCTGACAGAAAGCTTGGTGTATCTCCTCGACCTGAGCCGTGAGCAATTGCACCTCCTCTAGAGAGGTGGAATGCGCGTGAGACGGCAGCTGTGTTTTCAAGGTGGATAACGATTTGAAGCGACCCACCTGAGTTCTTGCCTTTATGGTGAGCTGAGATGAGAGTGCAGCGGGGGACGCTGATCTCGACCGTCCCTTGTTGTCCTGAGCAGTGGTGGTTGCCTGCAGCTCCTTGGGGACAGTGAGCGTGGCTGCCGTCGACGGCTTTTCCTCCTTGGCCTCCTTGACCTCTTTGACTTCTTGGAACTTGGTGGTCTCCTTGTCAGCCATCGTTGAGATGAGCTCTTGATTGTCTTGCACAATGCACTACACTGCACTTTCACCGTCGCTCCGGCTCGAAGGACCAAAATGTTTGCGAATTAAGTGGTTGAGCACGCTGGAAAGTGAGGTTAGGGATCGACGGTGGGAAAGTAACACGCGGTGCACTGAGTTTTGAGTCAAAATTGACCGAGTCACTTTATTTAAAGAGCTCACGATGAGCTTGAACGAGCACAATGGTTTCTGCTGCTGAGCAGAGATAGCACAAACACGCGGTCACGAAATGCGATGAGCACACGTGTTGTGCACGAGAAGAGAAGAGCAGCGGAATGAATTAACTCACTCGTGAACAATAAGAATTACACTGAGCAAGGTAAAATGCGTACAAAGTTGTTCGTGAGCACTGAAAGGGATGAGAAAATAATTCACACGTTGCGAAATGAAACGAGTAGGTACACGTCTATCACGACAAGCGGTATGAAAAGCGAGTGAACAAAAGGGAACGCCGAAAACGGTTGAGCGTCTTCTCGAACAATCCTCGAGAATCGATCAAGAAAGTATGCATTATGATTGGGCCGCTCGTTTCACGTGGTGAGCGGTGATTGGCTGAGCAGCTACCCGGAGAATCGATCGCCGGATCGATCATCGATCAGCGGCGTATTCCGCTGCCCAGTACGTGCTGCGGTGAGCTTGGGTGCGGCGGAATAGTGAACTAACGGAATCTCAAACAATTTCATTGTCAAGCATCATGTTTTTGGAAAGCCACGCTGTTGGATGTATTCCATTGAATGGCAAAAAAGAGGATTGCCACATGCACATATTTTGATTTGGTTGATCGAAAAAGTCACACCAGATCAAATTGATCGAGTCATCTCAGCAGAAATACCAGATGTCGACATTGATCCAGACTTATTTGAAGTCGTTACCAAAAACATGATTCATGGTCCATGTGGCTTACTCAACAAAAATTCACCATGCATGTCTGATGGAAAATGCACGAAACGATACCCACGAAACTTACTTGCCGAGACTATCACTGGCAATGAAGGATATCCACTCTATCGTCGACGAGCAACTGAAGATGGCGGCAAATCCATCACTTTAAAAGTACGAAACAATAATGTTGAAGTCGATAATCGTTGGGTTGTACCGTATTCACCGTTACTCTCGAAAACGTACAAAGCACACATCAATATTGAGTATTGCAATTCGGTGAAATCGATCAAGTACATTTGCAAATATGTCAACAAAGGAAGCGATATGGCAGTTTTTGGAGTGGGAAATGCATCTGC
The DNA here is from genome assembly GCA_963855975.1 of Andrena chrysosceles. NCBI lineage: Eukaryota > Metazoa > Arthropoda > Insecta > Hymenoptera > Andrenidae > Andrena > Andrena chrysosceles. Next base: position 55,848,395 of record OY979767.1, on the reverse strand, counting down.
ATCTATCAATGAAATCGACCAATATCAACTGGGACGCTACATTAGTAGCAATGAAGCAGTATGGCGCATTTTATCATTTCCAATCCATGAACGACATCCAACAGTTGTTCATTTGGCAGTGCACCTTGAAAATAGACAGCGCGCGTACTTCACAACAGAAAATGCACGTACAAGAGCATTGTCGTCACCACCAACAATGTTAACTGCATTTTTCTTATTGTGCGGGGATGATATGTTTGCAAAGACGCTACTTTACTCTGAAGTGCCAACATACTACACATGGAATTCATCAGCAAAAAAGTTTAAACGTTGCAAACAAGGTAAAGCAGTTGAAGGACATCCCAATTTATATTCGACCGACACGTTAGCCCGTCTGTATACTGTTCACCCAAACAATGCAGAATGCTTCTACTTGCGATTACTGTTAATCAATGTACGTGGACCGACATCCTTCCAAGAATTGAGAACAGTAAACGGTAAAGTATGTGCCACTTATCGTGAAGCTTGCCAAGAATTAAATCTTCTTGAAAACGATAAACATTGGGAGACTTCACTCGCTGATGCATCGAATACTGCTCAACCACAGCAAATACGCACGTTATTTGCAATTATATTGACAACGTGCTTCCCATCCAATCCAAAAGATCTTTGGGGAAAATACAAAGACTACATGAGTGAAGACATCCTACATCGTTTGCGTGGCACGAATCAAAATCCGGACATTCAGTTTACACCAAACGTGTATAATAAGGCATTGGTTTTGATTGAGGACATATGTTTGGCAATCGCTAACAAAACACTGATACAATTGGGAATGGCTGCTCCGAATCGATCTGCAAACGACCTCTTCGATCGTGATTTGCAACGAGAAACACACTTTGATGTCGACGAATTGGGTACATTTGTTCAAATGAATCTTCCTAAATTGGTTCCAGAACAACGCATAGCGTATGACAGAATTATGCATGCAATTACAAGCCAAAGCGGCTGATTATATTTCCTAGATGCGCCCGGAGGCACAGGGAAAACTTTTCTCATTTCACTTATTTTGGCAACCATACGATCACGAAAAAATATTGCACTGGCAATCGCATCATCTGGAATTGCGGCAACTCTTTTAGATGGTGGCCGAACAGCACATTCAGCACTGAAATTGCCGTTAAATATGCAAATCACTGAGACACCAACGTGCAATATCAACAAAAATTCTGGAATGGGTAAAGTACTCAAATCATGTCAACTCATTATATGGGACGAATGTACTATGGCCCATAAAAAAGCATTGGAAGCGCTTCATCGTACACTAAAAGATTTGAGAGGAAATAAACAGCTCTTCGGTGGTGCACTCATTTTATTGTCGGGTGATTTTCGACAAACTCTACCAGTTATACCACGTTCAACACCCGCTGATGAACTTAATGCATGTCTCAAATCATCAGTTTTATGGCGACACGTACAGAAATTGACTTTGAAGACCAATATGCGTGTACAACTACAACATGATGAATCCGCTGAATGTTTTGCAAAACAATTGTTGGATATTGGGAATGGGAAAATGGCAATCGATGAATCCACACAATATATCACATTGCCAATAAACTTCTGTAAAATCACAGCAACCACAGACGACTTGATTCACAAAGTTTTCCCAAATATCGCACAAAATTACAAAAATCATCAGTGGCTCAGTGCACGTGCTATATCAGCAGCCAAAAACAACGATGTCAATGCCATCAATTTCAGCATTCAAAACAAAATACCAGGCGAAGCGACAACGTATAAGTCCATCGATACTGTCATAAATCAAGACGAAGTCATCAATTATCCAACAGAATTCTTGAATTCGCTTGATTTGCCAGGCATGCCGCCGCACGTTTTAATATTGAAAATTGGCGTGCCTATCATACTTCTCCGAAACATCAATCCACCACGACTTTGCAACGGTACCAGGCTTTCAGTAAAAAAGATGATGAACAATATCATCGAAGCTACAATTTTAAATGGTAAATTTAAAGGAGAAGATGTACTGTTGCCACGCATCCCAATGATTCCGACAGATATGCCATTCGATTTCATACGTTTGCAGTTTCCGGTGCGACTCGCATTTGCAATCACTATTAATAAAGCACAGGGACAATCGCTACAAGTGTGTGGACTAAATTTGAAAAATCCATGCTTCTCACATGGACAGCTGTATGTGGCCTGCTCACGCGTCGGAAAACCTTCTAATTTATTCGTGTACGCACCAGATGGAAAAACAAAAAATATTGTGTATCCAAAAGCACTTCAATAAACCGAATTAAAACATAAACACTTCCTTTCTGTGGAATACTAAATATATTATCGCATTAAATTGAAGACCATGCGAATGTACATACATATAACAAACCCGGGCAACGCCGGGTACTTTAATCTAGTTTAAAATAAAAAGGAGAGATTGGAACTTCTTTACTAATACTTGAAATATTGATTTACTGATCATATTTTCACAATGTGGAAGTTACAGCAATTATTTGCAATTATTGCTCTAATTATTATTCTTCCGTCTATTGTATATAACATATAACAAGGAAAAGTCTCCAAATCGGTCAACAGTTAACACCCCGATTTTTTTATAATTCTTTACGGTTCTATGCAGAGATGGACATTATTTAAATAAAAGAATATACTTCCGAATGGCCCCAGTGGCCGATCGACACGAGGCTTAGGAGGGTGTGTATACCCTAAATCTAAAATTCTATTTAGCTTCGGGTATTTATTAGTTTCCATTGTTTATTAGAAGACCGTTCATCTTTTTCATCTTTCATTCTATTTTTATCCTAAAATCCTATTCAGATATATTGGCCGGTCGATTCGTTTTCGCGAACAGCGATCAAGAAGAAATCAGCCACCACCATCTGACGATCCTGGATTTGTCAGTTGGAGTTCCTCGGCTATCGAAGGGTATGGTGGGGTAACGGGAATGCTGCTTGACTCCGTTTGAACGTAGTCGTGTGGCTGTTATTTATTCTTATTGTTAGCGTAGTAGTTGTGTTTGTTACGAAGCTATGCATAGACCAATACGAGATGAAGCTATGGAGAAAGAATCAATGTTCTGGCCAATAAAGCTCCTGCATTTTTTCGGAGCTAAGTCACACCTATTCTGATGTGTGTATTTCTACGCTGACAGATTGGTTTGGCCTGTCAGGCCAGAAGCTTGGCGCTATCCCCACCACTTTTGGCTCAGTCTTGTTCTGCGAAGGTGAGAACGAGTCAGAAAACGTTGAGAAAAGGAGCGCCGAGGCAGGCAAGCGGTATAGTGGGAGAATACGCGTTACGAAACTCACCGGCCAATATATCTGAATACGATCTTAGGCCGCGTCCAGATCTGAACCGAACGCCACTTGAGACTCCGTAATGCCCCGTTCTTATGTGTGGAACGAATACCAACTTTAACTGGATTTTATACATCTTTAAGGGGGGAGACCACTGTCTCAAATCTGAAAAAAAATTTTTCTTTTTACATTTTCTGAAAGACGTATGTTTCAAGAATGTTCTCTCCAAATTTTATGAAAAAATTCGCAAAATTGACGGAGATATGGTGTTTTTCATGAAGCGGTGTCAAACGCGCGACTGAAACACGCGGAACATTGAACGCGTTTTCCACAGAATGACATTTTTCAACCGCGTTGACAGTCTACAGAAAAAACTATATGTTCAATTGGCATGATCAAGGACATTTATTGTACGGAAAACCCGTCGCTATTACGTGACGATCAGACATTTTCAATTTTCGACCTGCTTCTATTTTTTTTAGCAACATTTCCCCAATTTTGTACCCCGAAAACATGACTTTTTTCTTCAGTGGTCCGCCATTTTGTTATTTTTTACAATTTTGACATTTTTCGATCGTCACGTAATAGGGGCAAGCTTCTAGTTTCTAAATATTATTGTTTTTTTTTATTTCGATGAACCATATGGCCTGGGGACTGTCAACGCGACTAGCATGTTTTTGCCGGAGCGCAAATTTTGACGAAGAGTATACAGGAAACGGATTTATGAATTTGATTGAAAAAAAAATTTTCTTACCCTTCGATATGTACACTATTAACTATACTAAGCAATAAATTGATTTCCTTGCGTTATTTGGTTGAAATAAATTCCCGAAAACACCCTTACATTTCGGACCGAGACAGTGGTCTCCCCCTTAAATTCTCCATCAGAATATGCATATTAAATATACCACAGTCCTAAATGTATGGTAAAAAAAAATAGAACAAATCGAAAAAATGGTAACTTTTTTGTCCGCTAGTGTAAACTATGTGAGATACGAATTTGTTTTTTATTTATAAACATATTCAAACTAGTCCTCTATAAACTACTGTAACGAATTTTGCAAAATTTTTAATAAAAATTAACTGGATGATGAAAAAACATTCTTTTCCCTTTTACTGACGTTAGGGAGGCTGTAGAGCCAAGGGTAATCCCAGAATATTGGCTAATGCCAATATTGACCCTCCGTTACCTCTGCATTCGCAATTTTTGTATAGATCACATGAAATAAATTTTCTTTACATGAGATGACGCTCGCCCAATCGTTATTCCGATACAATATTCAAAGAAAAATAATGCGCAACTCACCGGCTATATCGGTATACTTTTTCAATGTACGAATTTCGGTCGTTTGCCTTTAGAATTTTGCTCAATATACCACTTGTTCCTTGTTGTAAAAGGAAAGGGGGATATTAAGGGAGAAGAAAGGAAAAGAAAGGATAGCAACAGTAGTGTGGGGAGTAGCGTGTGTAGTTTGGATATTTACGGGGGAAAGAAGCGGGAGAGAGAGGAGGAGACGGGGGATTTAGAGGAGGAGAAGGCGGGGGTGTTTAAGAGGAGCGGGAAGATGAAGAGGTCGCCGGAGAAAGGGGGTAAGGGAGGGGAGAAAGAGGCAGAAGAGGGGGGGAGGGCTGGGAGGGATGCTAAGGGGGATGATGTTAGAGTTGAGGAGGATGAGGGAGGAAATGGAAAGGGAAAGGGAGGAGAGAAAAGAGCTGAAGGAGGAAATAAGGAAGGAGATTGAGGAAAGGAGGAAGGACAGGGAGGAAAGAAGAAAAATGGAGGAAGAGTGGAGAAGGGAGAGAAGGAGGTGGGAGGAGGTGTGGAGGGAGGAAAGGATGAAGAGAGAGGGGCTGGCGGAAAAGATTAGGAAGATAGAAGAAAGGGAGAGTAGGCTGGAGGAGATGATAGAGAAGTTGGGGAGCGGGAGAAAAGAAAGAGGGGGGAGTGAGGAGAAGGGTCTGGGGGGGGAGGGGAATACGGAGGGATGGGAAGTGAGGGTGAGAAGGATGGAGGTGATGCAGGATAAGAAGGAGAGGGAATGTAGGAGAAGTAATGTGGTGATAAGGGGGCTGGAGGGAGAAGAAAAGGACGTGAAGGGGGAAGTGGGGAGGCTATGGGAAAGGATGGGGTTGGGAGTGGGGGGAATAAAGGAGGTGGTGACGTTGGGTAGATCAGGAAAAGAAGGGGGTGGTATGGTGCTGGTGAGATTGGAGGGAAGAGAGGAAAAGAGGAAGGTAATGGAAGCGAAAAGTAAGCTGAGGGGAAGACGGGAGAGGGTGGAGGATGACCTCACGGGGGAGGAGAGGAGGGCGAGATGGAAAATAGAGAGAGAGGCGCAAATGGAGAGGGGGAGAGGAAGGAGAGTGCAGGTGGGGTATATGAAAATGTGGGTGGATGGAAAGGTAAGAAGATGGGACGAGATAAGGGAAAAATGGCAGGAGGTGCAGGGAAACGAATGAAGGAAGTGGGAAGGGGGAAGGGAAGTGGGAAAGAGGAGGGGAAAGGGAAAAGAAGAAGGGGGAAGAGCTGGAGGGTGGCGTTTTGGAACGTGGCAGGAGTTAAGAGGAAGGATGAAGAGTTCTGGAGGGGACTGGAGGAGTGGGACGTGATGGTACTGAGCGAGACCTGGGTGGAGGAGAAAGAATGGGAGTACGTGGAAAGGAGGCTGCCTAAGGGGTATGTGTGGGAGAAGCAATGGGCGAGGAGGGAAAAGCAGAAGGGAAGGGCGATAGGGGGAATGTTAATGGGGGTAAGAAAGGGGCTGGAAGTGGGCAAGGGAGGAGGAGGGGGAGAGAGGGAGGGGTTGATGGCGAAGAAAGTGAAGATTGGGGGGGGGGGGTGGTGGAAGATAGTGGGGGTGTACGTTAATAGGGACTTGAAAGATAAGCTAGAGGAGTTAGGGGAGTGGATGGAAGAGAGGGAGGGAGGAGTAAGAGTATTGATAGGTGGTGATTTCAACGCGAGAACAGGGGAGGAAGGGGGAGAGGTGTGGGAAGGCGAGGAGGAGGAAGGGAGGGTGGGGGAGAGTGGGAGTAGGAGGTCCAAGGACAAGGAGGTGAATGGGGAAGGGAAGAGGTTGTGTGGGTGTCTAGAGGAAAGGGGATGGGGAATAATGAACGGGAATATAGAGGGGGACGAGGAGGGGGAGTGGACGTTCACAGGGGGTCGGGGGAATTCTGTCATAGATTATGTGCTAGGTAACGAGGATACAAGGGAGAAAGTGGAAAGGCTGGTGGTAGGAGAAAGAATAGAATCGGATCACCACCCGGTGGTGGTTTGGCTGAGAGGGGAGGGACGTGACGAAGGGGGTGGGGGTAAGAAAGGAGAGAAAAGGGGAGGGGGCAGAGGAAATTGGTCGGAAGAAGGCAGACTAGAGTTTATGACAAGGTTCGGAAAAAGGGGTGGGGAGGAGAGGGGAGTTGACGGGGAATGGTGTGAACTGCGGGAAAGAATAAGGGGTGCGATAGGTACTGCGGGGAAGGGGGGGGAGAGAGTAAAGAAGGGAGGATGGTGGGACCGGGAGTGTATGGAGGAGAAGAGTAAGGTAAGGAGGGAGTTAAGAAAATGGAGGAAGGAAGGGGGAGAGGGGGGGGAAGTACAAGGAGATGAAGAGGGAATACGGGAAATTGTGTGAGGAAAAAAGAAAGAAGGAGGTAGAGAGGTGGGTGAAGGAAGTGGAAGGGGTAAGAACGGAGGGGCAAGTGTGGAAGGTAGTAAATAGAGGAAGGAGAAGGAAGGGGAGGGTTAATGAAGGAATAGCGATGGAAGAATGGGACGAGTATTTCAGAGGGCTATTGGGGGGAGTGGAAGGGAGAGTGAGAAAGGGGGGAGAGACGGAAAGGGGGGAGGACGGTGAGGCAGAGATAAGGAGGGAAGAGATAGGTAACGTGATAAAAAACTTAAAGGATGGAAAGGCGGGAGGGGGGGATGGAATCACAAACGAGGTGTGGAAATATGGGGGCTTAGAAGTGGAGGAATGGCTTTGGGGGATTTGTAACAGAGTATGGAGGGGGGAGGGGTGGCCGGAAGGGTGGAGGGAAGGGGTGGTGGTTCCGGTGATGAAGAAGGGTAGGGGGGAAAAGGTGGACGACTACAGGGGGATAACGCTGACACAGACGGCGTACAAGGTGTACGCGTCTGTGCTGGCGGAGCGACTGAGGCTGGAGGTGGAGGAAAAAAGACTGCTGCCACCGAGTCAAACGGGGTTTAGGAGGGGGTGGGGTGTATTGATAACGTATATGTGTTGAACTACTTAATAAATAGACAGGTGGGGAGAAAGGGGAAGAAGATGGTAATTTTGTTTGTAGATATGAAGGCTGCGTTTGACTCGGTGGACAGGGAAGTGTTAATAAGGGCAATGAGAGGGAGGGGGGTAAGGGAGCAGCTGGTGGTGAGGTGCGAGGAGGTGCTACAGGAAACTATAGGGAGGGTGAGGGTGGGGAATGAGGAGGGGGAGAGGTTCTGGACGGCGAGAGGGGTGAGGCAGGGGTGCCCGCTGAGTCCGAGCCTCTTCACCCTCCTAATTGCGGATTTGGACGAGGAATTAGAAAAGGGAGGATGGGGGGGGGGTGACGCTGGGGGGTAAAAAGCTGTACGCGTTGGCGTACGCGGATGACGTGGCGATACTGGCGGAGGATGAGGAGGGGATGAAGGGGCTAATGGCGAAATTGGAGAGATACGTGGATGGGAAGGGGCTGGAGGTAAACATAGGAAAGACAAAGGTCATGAGATGTAGAAAGGGTGGTGGGAGATGGAAAAGTGTGACGTGGAGGTGGAAGGGTAAGGTGCTGGAGGAAGTTAGGAGTTTCAAATATCTGGGCTACACGGTGATGGGGAATGGGGGGCAGGAGGGGCATGTGGTGGAGAGAGTGAGGAAAGGAGCAGCGGTGATGGGAAAGGTCTGGGGGATAGGGAAAAGGTTATTTGGAAAGGATTGGGAAAGAAGAATGTGGCTGTTCGATAAGTTGGTTTGGCCAGTGGTCGGGTACGGGGCGGAGGTGTGGGGATGGAGGGAAAGAGAGAAGATGGAAAGGCTACAGGAGAGGTTTATGAAGTGGGTTTTGGGGGTAGATAGATGCACGCCGGGGTACATGGTGAGGGAGGAGATGCAAAGGGGATTGTTGAAGGGAAGGGCAGGGATGAGGGCGTGGGGGTATGAGAGAAAGCTGGAGGAGGGGCAGGGGGGGGCGGAGCTGGCGAGGAAGTGTTGGGAGGAGGTGAAGGGGAGGATAAGGAGGGGAAAGTGGTTGGAGGGGTGGGAAGAGGATAGGAAGGATTTTTTCGAGAAAAGGGGATGGACGCTGGAGGAGATGGAAGAGGCGAGGGAAGGTGGGGGAATAAGAGGAGAGGAGCTGATGAATAGGGAAAGGAAAGGCCAGGAGGAGGAGAGGTGGGAAAGGATAGGGGAGTCAGAATACAACAGGTGGTATGGAAGGGTGAAGGGGGGTGGGCTGCCGGGGTATTTGAAGAAGGGATGGGGGGAGAGCAGGTGGCGAAGAATGGCTAGGTATAGACTGGGAAACGAGATGAGGGGGGGTAGATATTGGGAGGAGGGAGATAAAAGGAGGTGCAGGGTGTGTGAAAGAGAGGGGGAGACGTGGGAACATGTGTGGGAGGAGTGCACGGGGTGGGGGGTAGAAAGAGGGTGGCAGGAGATGGCGGGAGAAGTACTGGGTGATGGGTGGGAGGGGGAGGAGTGGCTTAGGAGGTTAGATGAGTGGAGGCAGGTGTGTGGGGGTATGGTGGTGTGAGAGAGGGATTGGAGCGGCTGAAGAGTCGTGCGGAAGCGGAGGTCCGGGAGGCGGGTGTGCGTGCGGATGTAGGCTTCGGGGAGGAGGGGGGAGCGAGCGAGCGGAGATGTGTTTTTTGTATTCGTGTATATCTAGAGACGCGGTAGCGTCTCGACGCCAAGTACATGAAAGAAAAGACACCTTGTATATGCCTGTCGCTGCCGTGTATCTTTACTCGACGCACAGCTATTCCAACCTAACCTGAAACTTATTTCATTAATATCTCATCACGCCTGCAATATTTTCTAAATTTAAAGGCATTTTTCTTATGTAAACCGCATATAAGCTTTCGAATAAGACCAATTTCAATAAAATCGGTCCACGCATGACAGAGATATCGTAATATCGTCTCATGAATCTGTCGAAAATGGTAAGATTCTTCTTCTGATTCTCCAAGGAATTTTTCGTCAACCATAGTACATATATATATTTTCGTCGTCAAACAGAATATACGTATATACGCGTTACACACACACACCTTCAGCCAACACATGTTTCGTTCTTCGTTCGTCGACTCTCGGGATTATTCGGCGGGGATCGTCGTCCGTCATTGTACATACATATATATATACTATTTTGAATTTTATAACCTACCAAGTGCTAAGTGTCAAATAAAGTAAGTTGTCCGAATTTGGAATGTCACGAGTTTTTACACTACATAGGAGACTGAATTATTGTCTCAATTAATAAGGTAAGTCGCCAAAATTTTTTTAATAGATTTCTTATGTAGAGTCGCAGACTTGGAAGTTGTTCGGAGATGGTTCGACTGCGAAGCATCTCCTTTCACACAAGTTTCTGGAAATTTGTATCATGCATGTACAAAATAATATATTGTAGTAAAAAATTACATTGCATTTAAATTGCCAGATACTTGTTTTTGTATATACCAGCAATTTAGAGTTTTTATGTAAAGCTTATTATATATTATAGAAATGAAGGGGACGCACAGGACTTGGATAAAAATGAAGGGGACGCACAGGCTTGGATAGTAGAATTGAAGGGGACGCACAGGCTTGGATGGATAGAAATGAAGAGAATGCACAGGCTTGGAGGTTGGCCGGAGAAGATTAAATAGATATATAGATAGACAGAGCATCTTGTTTCGCACAAGTTTCTGGGAATTTGTCAAATAAGGTAAATTGGCAAAATTTGTCAATCAAAAGACATAGCATTAAGAATTATTAAGAAAATAGATTATGGTGTACTGCTTGCAATGTAGAGCAAGTCACATTAGTTAAGAAAGTACCCTGAAAACACATCTCCCTTGATGCTCTTCAATCTTTTGTGAAAGACATTCGTAATACTTTAATAAAATCCACAGTAGTTGTCACGCTATTCATTAATTTTTTAGATTCCCATTATTTTAATTCACCAATAAACATATTAAATTATTATTAGTTTTATTCCAACACCAATAAATTGTGCGTTAAAAATATTGGATCTCCTCATTCATTTTCGCTGAATTATTACCATTAGCATTTAAATTTCCTGCAACAAGACTTTCCGCCATATGCTCTCACCTGCTTTGAATACATTATGTAGTCTCTACACTCACTATAGCAAAAGGCCACTCTATTTCTATAAATAATTAATAAGTTCTACGTTAAGTTGTATATAATTATTAAAATGAGGCTTTATATATATATATAATTTACAGATAATCATCAAAGCAGAAGATGATGCAGTGTGATCTACGTTGGACTATGTACGCACAAATTTTCACGTAGGGTTTTGCATACGCAATTATTCATTCAATGTGAGCACGTGTGATAATATATTATATATTTACAGATAATCATCAAAGCAGAAGATGATGCAGTGTGATCTATGTTGGACTATGTACGCACAAATTTTCACGTAGGGTTTTGCATACGCAATTATTCATTCAATGTGAGCACGTGTGATAATTTATATAAATAATTAGTAAATTTGTCCTATTTTTCAGTTAACGATGCAGATGAAGAGAATTATTTTAACAGCTGAAAGAGAAAGTAACTCTGCTGCATGAGCAAATGAAATAACCACATTTTTATGTATGAAAATAACGAATTTATTTTTTTATATGTTATTGGCCGCCGCCACGTCCACGGCCCCGCCCCCATCCACGACCCCGGCTCTGGCCACGTCCCCGGCCCTGGCCACGGCCGCAAGCTGCTTCGCGCACTATGTACTGCACACAAAGTACTATACATTCATATAATACATATAGATCGGCAATGCAGTGCACATGTTTTTTGGGGGAAGGTGTTAAACTTACGTAGAATTTATCCTTAATCAAAAAATAATAAAAGTACACTCGCTGAACTGCTTTGCGCTATTCCGAGTATTCCGAGTAAGCTTTACTGGCTACAAACTAGCTTTATCTTCTAACATCACTCGATAGGCTGCAGTGCGCCGTAAACGCGTGGACGTGTAACGAAGATAGATCAGAATTTATTATTTATTGGGATTTCCTTACTTTATCCTTACTTTTAGTACCCGTGACAGGGAAAAATTTGTAAAAAAGAAGAAGCTGAAATTCTGAATCCCAAAAAAAACTTCAAAAAAGTAAAAAAATATGACGCCAAGAACATGAATTATCTTTGTAAAAAGAAGTGAGATCCCCATAAGAAACTTTAAAAAAGTAAAAAAATTACGCCAAGTACATGAATTAGCTTTGTAAAAAGAAGTGAGATCCCCAAAAAAACTTTAAAAAAGTAAAAAAATTACGCCAAGTACATGAATTAGCTTTGTAAAAAGAAGTGAGATCCCCAAAAAAAAACTTTAAAAAAGTAAAAAATACGCCAAGTACATGAAAATGTCGAGGACAAAAAAAGTATTATCAAAAATCAAAAAAAAAAAGAAAATAGTATACATGAAAAAGTCGAGGAAAAAAAAGAGTATTATCAACAAATAAATATAAAAAAAAGACAAAGAAACATGAAAAAGTCAAGGACGAATAAAGTATAATTAACAAAAAAATATAATCACATAAATAAAAAATAAAAAATATGATTACAATATAAAAAAAGATGTGAAATCAAAATGAGCTGCAAGTACATCACAAAAAAAAAGAAAATAATATAATCACACAAAAACAAAAAATAATATATTCACATAAAAAAGAAAATAATATATTCACATAAAAAAGAAAATAATATAATTACAATATAAAAAAGGATGTGAAATCAAAATGAGCTGCAAGTACATCACAAAAAAAAGAAAATAATATAATCACACAAAAACAGAAAATAATATAATCACACAAAAAAAGAAAATAATCTAATTACAATATAAAAAAAGATGTGAAATCAAAATGAGCTGCAAGTACATAAAGGTACTTTCCAACTGCGCTTAAGATGACACAACTACATATACACAGCTAAAATGCTGTGTTATTCCATTACTCATATCGCGGACATTTTAATTAACCCATCAAAAAGAATCCCATTTAAAAACATTGTCGTAAATTATTATTAGCTTTACAAAATTAATGATATACACAAATTGCGCCAATTATCACAATGGCTATTTATACAAAGAAAAAATCACAATGGTACAATGAAAAAATGTATTAAATAATATTAAGCAGATATATTTTTATACAAATAAATATTTTAATACGAATAAATATTTTATTCAAAATACTTGGCGCTGCTCTCCGAATTGGTGTTGCTAAACTGAATAAATATGTATAAATTGCAATAATCTTTTTCTTTCTTTCCTGTGCGTGCGTTCGTGGATGTGTGTATGTGCATATGCTACGTATGATGTATTTTAGATTGCAGCGCCAAGTATTTTGAATAAAATATTTATTCGTATTAAAATATTTATTTGTATAAAAATATATCTGCTTAATATTATTTAATACATTTTTTCATTGTACCATTGTGATTTTTTCTTTGTATAAATAGCCATTGTGATAATTGGCGCAATTTTTGTATATCATTAATTTTGTAAAGCTAATAATAATTTACGACAATGTTTTTAAATGGGTAGGCTGTACAGTAGATAAGTAAGTTAGATGTAAGATAGGTTAAGTAAGTTTAAGTTAAGCTAAGTTAGGATAAGGTAGGATAAGGTAGTATAAGGGGGTTTTCTGTTTGTGAAGAGGAGGGAGAAAGGGGATAGGAGATTGTAACCCCGAGGGGAACAATAATAAAGGATTATTATTACCACTTGTTCCGTGCCTGGGAAAGAAAGAATCACACTCACACACGATATTGGCGATTATAAACTATAACAATAGTTAAAAATAATATCAAACACAACGGAATGAGATCTAACTGAAGGTTGAAAACAGCGAAAAGTATTAAGCGAATATAAAATGCAGAATTATAGAAATGGAAAAACGATTATTTGTTTGAACATGGTGAAGTTAAACACTATTTAACGTGAAAAGTTGAGTCCATTCACTATAAACATTGGAATCTCTGGTTCGAAATGAAATTTTGAGGTAAAGGAAGAAATTATGATCCACGGACACCTTGTCACGCTCTCCGCGACTGTACAACAAATAGTGACTTCAGCTTCGCGCCCCCGGGAGCGTCCGGCCGCGAAGCCGCTCAAAAGAACTGACGCTGCAATCCCAATCATGTCCTAGCAACCGATGCATGATGTCATTAGGTGTTCGCACCTTCATCTTTCCATACTTTATACTTGGACGCTACCGATCTTTGATCCTAATTCCCAGACGGAGTACACTTGTTCTCACGCATTCTCGCACTCAGATCACTCCTTTACATCGATGCGATTATTCGACGGTCGGAAATGCGCTCGACGAGGTGTCACAAAAATGCTAGATGCATTGTCAAGACGCACCCCCGCCGCTTACATTAAATCAATTTCGCGAGGTATGAGAACCACTCGTTATTTTCGAACGAGCTCCGAGAATAATGCTGATGCCTCAGCACAGTTCCACGTTCAGGGTTCAGCGCAGCGACACAGTGTCGCGACGACGGCGGTCCCAGTACCGGAGGTATCCGGCGGGGTATTCTGGGACATACTTTTATTTTGGCTAAAAAGTCACATAAAAATCATTTTTTCTTGAAATTTCAACGCATGGTTTTGTAGTACGGAGAATAACCTTTCTTTTGATGCCAGTGGCTTGATCCAATTCCATCAAAGGAAAACGCGTATTTATTATTGTAAACAAAATAATAATTCATAATTGATATAAAAAAAGAAAAATGGCGAACAGAATCATTCCGAATCGCAGTGAACACACGTGTAAGTGTTTGGGTTGGGACCGGCGCATCTTATGTGGACGCCACGATCACAAACGGTGCAATATGCAGTGTTCCGGCGGTTCTCTTTCTTCGGCATATTTTTTTTGCATACTGTGCAAAAGTCTAGGTCCTCCTCCACGTCAGTTTCAGTCGGAGACGGAATATGCTTCCGCTTCTTTGCCGCTGGTGGGTCGCCTTTCATCGCCAATCCTTGCCGCTTCTTCTCGGCCTTATCACGCAGGTCAGCAACAACTGGCGATGTCAAAACGGCCGTTTTCATTGGCTTCCGACCACGATTTCGACTTTTTGGCTGGCGTGCCCATTTCCAATGGTCCAACCGTTTTCAGTGCGTCCCGCAGATGTTTGACCGAAACGTGAGAGCTCAACGAAGCAGTTCCGCTTGTCGACGGTTCTGATGTCAACACTTCTTCGTGTGCTGCGGTTGAAATATCATCACCAGACACAATAATTGGACGCTGAGTATCAGCATTTTCTTCTTCATCATAATCATCATCATCACCGCTGCTCAATTTTGAAGCGGTGAAGTCGACTTCGGAAAAGATTTGTGCATCGAACGGAAAGATGCCAGTCCTGTCGCGCTGACGGCCAAAGCTACAGACACATTGGTGCCTCTTTCGGCTGATGTTGATGAGCCGACACGCTTTTGTCCCTTTCGAGCAACGATTTTGACAGGTTCCGATGGCACAGTCGGGCATCCAGTTTTATCCATATTCCAAATGCGATGCGCTTCGAATGGTGTGGCACTGACCACAGACGACAAATTGGCGAAGAAGGCATCGACATTCTCTTTGCAGAAGGCATTCGCTCGTTTTTGGCTGGTTTGCTGTGGTTTCCGCAAAGACAAATTGCTATGCCGCTTCATGAAATTTAGCTGCCAATCCGAACTTGCCTCTTGGTTTTCGTCCCATGAATTCGGATACGAAATGCCGATCTTTTTAGCATATTCGTATGCAAGTGCCCGCAGCTATTTCAAACTCAAACCATTGTTGATATCGCTGGCCTTGAGCACGTATTTCATGAGCGCCGCTTCTTGTGCTGAATTGAAAATCTGAAATAAAAATTATTCATTTGTTAATGAATGAACAAAATGAATGAAATCAACACAACTCACTGTTTTTGGACCGCTCGTCAAACATTCCATCAGCAAACTCTTCATTACATCAACATCAGCTGTGGCAACGTCAATTTTCGCCTTGTCAAAACTTGCAACATAGCGCGCCAAATTACTCTTCGGAATGTTGTACGTTGTTGCAGCTTCACGAATCGAAGCGTTGTGGATTTTAATTTGTTTGATCGCCTCCAAAATAGAGGCGACATTCACCGATTTTTCTTGTTTAGCGTAATAACGCGGCATAGTAAGGCTAAAAAATATTTTTGAAACAAAAAACAATAGAAATTTGCCAAAATAATAATGCTGTGTTGAAATAATGCATGGAAAATCACTTATACGCATCAAAAACGTAAAAAACTGACTGTCCCGTAATTCCCCGAACAAAGCGTCCCACAATTCCCCAGACGCTTATCTTTACAATATTGCGGCGTATAAGTAACACAATGCAAACTTCATGCAAAATTTCTTTTGTGGTTCGAAGGTTTAAGGTTACACGAATATTATAAACATATTTACCTGAACTGGTTTGCGGGAAAACACAAACATAAATAAACCAAACGCACACTGGCAATAAAATTTTGAGAGGTATAACAATTAACTCGATATCAGAGCGAGGTAACAGAGCATGTGAATAAGTCGAGTGCTCAATAGAAAACGAGTTTAGCATGAGACGAAGCGATGACAGCCGTTTGCAGGTGTCAATTATTACTAGGGAAAAGAATATGGCGCTGTCTCACAATTGTCCGTGTCCCAGAATACCCCACCGTACTAATGATATAATACAGTGAGCAAGAGTGCGCTCGACGAGGGTTTTCCTAGAACGCTAAGCATTGTCGATACACTCTGCTTACTAACAAAAAGAATTGTAAGAAAGAAAAATTTTAAATTTTTGAGTCCTTTTTGGGACGTAACACCCCTCCCTCCTTAGAAACGTCGTCGACCCGACGACGCGTTAGCCTCGGAGCACCGCTGACACAACCATCAAGACAGCATGCTAGAGAAACGATTCCTTAGCGTGTGACGAGGTTTCCCAGAGTGCAGAATTCGCACACTAGGAATCGTCCACAAGGAAATACCCGCGCGAGGTGATCCTATCGTATGTTATTGATAGATCGATGTTTTTTCGGTCCCTCTTCACGCAGTACGCTTGGGTTTCACCGAGGAGCAGATGCAGTTTATAATTTCTAATGGGGACAGTATTCCCTGCAGTTGTCACGGTAGCCCGAGTTATCTCGTTACATCCCTCGATATTGATTGACTCAACATCAAAGGAGTGCTCTTGAAAGCCACAAATGTCCAGGTCTGTGATCCCTAAATTGTCCCGAGCGTCTACTCGTCTTAGCCGGTCTAAACGGGACAGAAATGTGGCCCCAACATCGCTGTACATGTTGGCCATAATAAGTTCCTCGCATCGTGCAAGCTCCCCAAGTGGTGCAAGCTCCGCGCCTCTTACAGACATGCAAGAGCTCACATTTAATCGCTTTAATGACCTCAGAGCTCCCATAGCCTGGACGACGTTACTGTCAACGTTACTGTGCTTCAATTAATTTGTTTATTTTGAGCCTGCTACTATCAATTTTGCTTGCTAATTATTTGCTCTATTATTTCATGGGTTTGATGCAGGTCGCTCATGACTATGTGAGTTTATCTATCAATTTCCCGGTCAAAATATTTGGCATCCTCCATGTTCAGTGTACCAAACAAGGAGCTACTTAAAGAACCTACGAAACCAAGCGGAACGCTTCGGCGATCTATTGTTTTCGGAGATTTTATAATATTGGTAGGTGTTGCGGTGATTTCAGTGATTAATCGTTCTGCTTCCTTGTGCAGATGCATGACCTCGGTCATTCTGCCCTTCAAATACCCTATTCTTAATAGTGAAGTACAATCTGTTTTAACGACAAATGATATACAATTTTGATAAACGGTATCCAAAGTTTCATTCTCATGTTTCCAATTTTTGGTAATTTGTCGGATGTCAATGAACAATGCTACACGCCAATCCGCTCACGCGAATTCAACGCTGTTACTCCTTTCATAGTACAGTCCTGGACTGGAGGGCATCCGTGTGATACGGTAGTCTCTCAGATCGTTATCAGGCTCTTCCGTAGGTTTACCCATGGTTACAAGGCATGCCCAGGTGATTACCAAATTTAATCGATATAGCCTTGAGCTGCCCATTCTTTCCCCTAAACTAATACTAATTTATCCGGGTACTTGGTAAAAAGTTTTTGAATTATCAATTTTTATGTTAGTAATTATTTCAAACAATTATTTATTGACATAAACTTAAAAGAACGATTTATTTCATGAACTGATCAAAAACTAGTGCCTGATCAAGAACTAGTTCCTTAACGGTATGTACAATGACGGACTACGATCCCCGCCGAATAATCCCGAGAGTCGACGAACGAAGAACGAAACATGTGTTGGCTGAAGGTGTGTGTGTGTGTGTGTGTGTAACGCGTATACGTATTATGTCGACGAAAATTTTGACTGGAGAAGAAGAATCAGAAGAAATATCTTACCGTTTCTGACAGATCCATGACATGATATTACCCCTGATAACCACATCTGGGGCGCAGAGCCTGACGTCAGATCCGCAGTCATCTATGTCCGCATTACGATACGTTCTGAGGTACAGAGCCTGACATCAGGACCCTGACGTCAGATGGGCAGCAGATTCGCATCAGATCCTGCCGTTCGCCTGACACGTATAACAGCGCCATCTGAAGGCCAGAATTACCAAACTATTCCCTTCGCGTGATGCCACACGGCTGTCCCTACCCTTAAATAACCATCAAGCAAATTCTACAGTTTATTAAATAATTAATGGGTCATTCCACGCGAAGTCGGACACTTTTCGGAGTAACATTTAGGATTTTGGTGCAACTTGGATATGTTGTAGTCTTTAGGGGTATATAAACAAATCTCAAAGGATTTTTCGAAATGCCAAAAATTGTGGATGTTACAGCTCTTTGAAATATAGTGTTTACTTTTTTTCCAAAAATTATAACTGTTGAACTAACAAACTGATAAAAATGACCTTTTGGATGCTTACAGTGGAGATATAAGAGTACCTAATAAAAATTATTCCACTTAATAAAAACTGATATTTGACCATTTATTTAGCAATTGTTCTTAACAAATGCAATTTTATAGTTGAAGGAACCTTTTTAAAAATTTGAAAAAATAGGAGGATATATGTTAGAAATGTTGAAGTACCATGTTAAGAGGGGCTGCACGGATGAGCCTAACCAGATGTGGCGACCGTGATGAGTGCAACGACGAGGGCCTCGACTAGCGCGACGCCATAAAGACCATACATTAGCATCGAGGACTTTAGGAGTCTTTCCTAAAGGACAAGAGTGGACTTTCCATGGGACGGAGAGACAGTCTATTCCAGACCTCGAAACGAGGAACACCGTCCGACTTTCTTTTGCCTGCTATAGAAATAAACCTACATATAACGCTAATTCAGACAGCGAGTTTATTCGTTCATTTTTAATACTATATCGTACATATAGCCCTGTATTTCCTCTTTACGGACACGTTTTAAAAATCGTGGACGTTTTAAAATTGGCCAAATGAAAATTAATTGAATGTAACGCTGCGTCAAATCACACCAGCTCGACTGGCTGACACGTGCGGTACTCGCAGCGGCCAAGCGGCTATATCCGTTATTCTTATACAGTGTTCTCTAATATGGTAAGTATTTGTAAAAAAACTGAAGAAGAAAAACTTTTACTGTTTTTTATACACAACATAATATTTTTGGTGTTCGCAATATTTTCCTTGAAAAGTGGGTGACATTCAGTTTTTTAAATGGAATGCTATATATTTAATTACCCAATATGAAAGCGACTGTCAAGACAAATTCAACCATATGGTATACTATGACCTTCAAGACCACACATGGTTAAGAATGAAAGAAGAAATTCAATCTACTAGATAGATAGATCGATATATTTATTTTATTCCTAACCTTGCTATATCCTCCTATTTTTTCAAATTTTTAAAAAGGTGCCTTCAACTATAAAATTGCATTTGTTAAGAACAATTGCTAAATAAATGGACAAACATTCCTTTTTATTAAGTGAAATAATTTTTATTAGGTACTCTTATATCTCCACTGTAAGCACCCAAAAGGTCATTTTTATCAGTTTGTTAGATCAACAGTTATAATTTTTGGAAAAAAAAGTAAACACGATATTTCAAAGAACTGTAACATCCACAATTTTTGACATTTCGAAAAATCCTTGGAGAAAGGTTTATATATCCCTAAAGACTACAACATTTCCAAGTTGCACCAAAATCCGAAATGTTACTCCGAAAAGTGTCCGACTTCGCGTGGAATGACCCTAATGCTACTTATTTCAAAAAGTATTTATACTTTTTTTATTAATATAGATGATCGGTGATTACAATTGTTACAAAATAATATAAGTAGCGCATATAAATCCGAAGAGGGACTTTCAACATTTAAATTTACAAATCCACGTCCCGTAACCACTGGTACCTAGTAGGAGCGATATCAGAAAATTTCATTCAATATTTTCGACTTCTTTTTTGTGTAAAAGCATCATGTTTCCTGTTGTGTTAGCGCTGAAAACAAACACAATATTAGTATAAAATTAAACGTAACGTATGGATAAACAGGATACATGCCATACTTACTTCAACTTCATCTCCGCACAGTACACACCCTAGGCGATCATGCATGCTCCTGCGAACATTAAAATTTATAAGAAAACATATGTTAAATTATTATCTACTAAACAAAACGCTAAACATTCGCACGTCGCGCGTAACCCTACTTTTCTATCTCGCAGATAATAATGTAAATCTCGATTTCCACGACGTAAATAATTGGAAATTATTCAATTCCATAATGACATTTACCTTCTCGATACGTCGAGATGATTTGTCTGGATATTGTTGCTTAGAATCGCGTGGACGGAGTGTCAGGCGTCCGAAAGACGGAGCGAGACAAAACATTAACACGTCGCCTGTCTCGGAGCGTCCTCGCTCGCTTTTAATGCCGCTCGCTCGCTCTCGTTCCATCTCGTTCGCGGCTAATTTTTCCACAATCTTCACATGTAACTGGGTTCGCTACGTTGATACCACATCCACTACATTTTTAGATACTGGCGCCATTACACTGGAGCAAACACGTAGGCGTCGGGAGAGACCAAGGACAAGCTGACGGTACTGGCAGGATCTCCCACGAGAAGACCACCCACGAGTTAAATCACAACAGCGCAAAACACAAGCTTATCAGATGACAGGAATTGACCACTCGGACAATAACTCCAGCAAGCAGCAAATTATAGCACAGTTTAAATCATACAGTTTAGAAGAACACAGCGTTTCCCACGTCACGATAACGGTAACGAGACAACAACAAGTACCTGTCACCTCAACAGCTGAGCGTACACTCATACATGATCAAAGCCGTTGAATCCCCGTTCGATACACGATCAAAGTGGTTCAATACACGTTGAAATCCGTTCAATACCGGTTTGATACACGATCGGAGCCGTTCAATACCCGTTCGATACACGCTTCAAGCCGTTGCACAGTGGCGAATTTCGCCGAAAAGCTGGCCAAAAATGAATCTGCAATTCCCGTGCAAATTATTAAAATATTTTATTGTAATATAACTCTAAGAAGCTAAAAGTATAATTTTTTAACGTTTAATGTTTAATTTGTTGTTTTAATTATAATTATATTATTAAAAATATTAAAAGTATTGTGGTTTGTAGGTTTTAGTCAAATAATTACGCAGTCATTACTGAAACATTAATATTTGTATATATTTTAACATTATTATATTGCATACTTATACATCTATATTTATACAAACATTTGGTACATAGCACTGATGATCAACGAGATGCTTTTCTTGCGGAATTTTAAACGTTAGGTATAATTACTAAGTGAGAGCTCAACCGCAATTTTGTCACTATTAACTTCCGTCTTATTTTGACTCGCATAAATATCTGCTGAAAGTGCTATCTGTAGGTGAACAGTGCATGTTTTATGTATAAATGAGTTTCATTGCGCGTTGTAGCATTCGGCACTTCTGTAAATCTTCCCGAATACACCTTTACTTCCGAACTTCTAATTGCACAGTAATTCAATTATTTATTGCAATGCAATCACTTGCCTTCACTCCGATATATAATATACAGGATAATATAACAATATAACGTTAAAAAATATAATTTCAAACAGAATTATTTCTCTCGTATACAGAGATTTCGCAGTCAATGTCACCTGTTATAGGAAAAAACTATTCCTACTTTTTCACTATATACGCAAAATTTTCTATTCTTTCCCGCACTCGCTCAATTTCTTTTCACAACATATATACACGCAGAGCAACATATGCAAAATAACATAAAATATGTATACAAAAAAAAGAGATATTTAAAGAATAATGCTGAGTAACAAAATATAGAATGATATATAATACATATGTAAAGTTAAAAAAAATAAAACTTCAAAAAAGGGGCAAAAGTTCGCACAATGCAGTGGGGCAAGAGTTCGCATGCGAACTTTCGCCCCAAAATAATTTGATAGGTGTTATATCTTCATTAAACTTATTTTAATTCTAGAGTTTGCTCAATTTTGAGTTTATGATAGTTGAGCCACGCTGATATCAGCTTTTGATTTTTGTTATTAATTTTTAATCCACAATATTTTTCCAAAATACGTTTTTTATTAACTTTTTGATTAAAAAATATAACTTTATTTTATTGTCTTATTCATTTATTGGTAGAACTTATAAGAGGACAACCGGCCGAAAACCTATTAGTGAGGAGATGCTTCAGATCGCTCGAGATAAATTAGAAGCAGGACTTTCAACAAAAAAGATCGCTGCAGAATTGGGAACACCGAAAAAAATTAATTATAAACTATTAGGCGTTTTACTGTATTGCCCGAACTATGTACTTATGCAGGAAAATAAAACACTTCTTTGGATATTTCTCGTTGCGTTCTTTTGCCCCATAACATGCGAACTTATGCCCCACATATCGGGTAAAAGTTCGCATTTGACACTTTTTGGAAATATTTATTTTATATAAGTTGTGACATGTAAATTTACATGAAGTCACTGCCTATCGAATAATGATTATCAGTGTAATACCAAGGATTTTAGAGAAGTCTAAACATTAAGTGCGCTTTCTTACCGCACATTACTCTACACAAAAATGAGAATATTTGCCAAAATAGCAATTTGTTGCAAAAAACTGCAACGGGGTCTTAAAGTGCATACCTTGAGCTTTCATTTAAAAAAAGAATGGTGCTTGAGCTCGCTTGAGTTGTAACTTTTTGCTTAAGAATAAACAAAAAATTGATATGCTTTCAGTACTTGTTTATAAAAACTTTTACAGATTTCACATTTGTCACGCCGTCCGACACTCCATCGCCACCCAGCAATTCAATGCTTCATATCCGATAGAACTCTAGACATAATGATAAGAATCACCCCTCCACTCTGTAAATTCCAATACGAATAATCGATTCCGTTACCAAGAGAGAAATAAAGGAAGTCAGTCGTTGCAAGCCTATTGTCGTGTGACGTTCATTCTGTCCGACTCCAAGTCTAATTAATAGATAAGATTACTGCGTGAGCCGAAATTATTATTAGACAGCGTCTACCTCTAAGGCGTTGTCGCGTTACGAGTCCTATTTAGAAGTAAAACATTAATTTACTTCACTTTCACTGTTTCCACGTGCTATTCCGAGCCGTCCAGCAGAACACGTGCGAACCAATATACTGTGTCACCAAATTTGGGTATTTCCCCGTGACATTTTGGCGATCCTGCCAGGATCACGATCTCCTGCGGTGATAAGTGTCTTCTCCAAACTTCCGAGACCAGGACTGCGAGAGCCTGCACCCAACGAAGGGACTGTGAGAGCCAGCGAGACGACAACAGGAAGATCGGCCTGAGAATTTTCACTATAAGGAATCAAAGGTAAGCGTGGCTCACCATTCCTTTATAACATATCGCGAATCTCGCGTTGAATATTGTACGGACTCGTCTGAAAACGAATCCCTCGTCACAAAAATGGAGACAAGATTAGATGAGCTTGAAACATTAGTCAAAGGTTCTAACGCTACGTTGATTGAACTGATGACAACTATGAAACAGAACCACACAATACTACAGACAGACATCGCTGTGTTAACTCAAGAGAATACTTCAAGAAGAGCAGAAATTAAAGAGATAGGAGCTAGAATAGGTAAACTCATGACCACCGACGACGAACGATCACATCATTCCGTCATATCGGAAGACGAAATCGATGAACCTGTTTCGCGTCCTGGAGGAAGCGCCTGGCATGATCCGAGCGTCACTCCGTCCCTTCCGATCGTGAATCACCGTGCCAATATCCCAGCAAAGGACGTAGTACGCACGATCAAATCTTTCCGCGGCCGCGACGACACTGGAGTCGAAGATTTCATAACGTCCATTAAGATAGCCCGCACGCAATGTAAGGAGGAAGACTTTCTATTACGTTTGATTATTGCCGAGAAGATAACAGAACATGCGGAAAGAAGCATTAGACATTTATCGATTAATTCTTACGACGAACTTTACGACGCTTTACGGAAGCACGTAGCGCCAGCAACTACGGTAGGAAACGCGCGTAGCAAACTAAAGGATATCAAACAAGGCAACACGGAATCCGTGCATTCGTACAACTTAAGATTTCGCCAGCAATATAGCGAATTAAGATACACAATTCAATATAATTACGCGAAACCCCAAGCACGCAAGGTGATGCTTGACTCGGAAGAAGAATCCTCTAACCAAACATATATTCAAAATCTCCGTCCAGATATCAGCCAATTAGTTTACGCCCGGCATCCTCTAAATTTAACACTTTCCCAGCAATGCGCGACAGAAACTGAAACATGGTTACGCGAAGCATCCTCTCGTTCCCAACCAAGTTCAAGGACCGCGCCATTACCAAGGCGACCCCAATCATCACGCACGACACAGGAATCATCGATAAGCCGTTCCCATCCGACGGCAGCTGCGTCTACCGAAAGTCCTTCAAATATTCCAGTATCACCCGCACCGCGAACAAACTTGAAGTGTGCATATTGTAGTATAATGGGGCATACAATCAACCAATGTAGAAAACGAAATTTTCATTTACGCCAGCAAGGCAAACTCCCGCCTCGTGTAAATCAACTGACGGAGTTGCAACACCAAGAGTATCACGAACCTCCGGTAGACTACGACACATCCACGCGCAGCTCGGAGGAATGCGAAGTAAAGGAAGACTACTCATTGACACAGGATCAGGAATAAATCTGATAAAATCTTCGCTACTCGATAAAATGTTAACAAGAATTCCAGAGAACCAAAATTTTTGCATGGGTCGTGATTTACATACAACCAATAAAAGGGTACAACTCACCAGTTTAGGCAAAATACATGATTTCTTTGAGATACCAGATAATTTCCCGATATTAGAAGACGGGATAATCGGACTACCATTCCTCGACGCACATAATTTTACTATTACCAGCAAAACGCTTACTATAAGCGGCCAGACGATTCCATTGATAAACGAACTTGCTATCCCCGCGAAAGAAACCGTCCCAGGGACAATTCAAACAGATAATGGGATACAACGCGTTCTATTTACGAATCTTCTCGACTCCGATATTCGAACCCCTATCAATAATATCACCTTCGAACACAAAGACGTCCCATTAGGACATCGTCTACGCCAATTGATGGATAATATTCGAACAAATCATCTGGAAAAGGACATCCGGGAACCATTAGAGAAAATAATTTTTTCGTACTCTGACATATTTTCGTTCAATGACGATCCGTTACCCGCAAATAAACTAACATCGCACTGCATCACGACCAGCAGCGATAAACCTGTATTCATCAAACCGTATCGTCTGCCGAAATGCCATGAACAAGAAGTAAAGTTACAGGTTAGCGAAACGTTGGAAAAGGGCATAATAGAAGAATCCGACTCAGATTACAACGCACCGCTTCACGTAGTCGCTAAGAAAAGGGACGCGAGTGGGAAAATAAAATGGAGAGTAGTTGTAGACTTTCGTAAATTAAACGAACTGACCGCCCTTGACGCGTATCCACTACCCATAATCGATAATATACTTGACAGTTTAGGTAAAGCCAAATTTTTCTCGGCCCTCGATCTAAAGTCTGGATTTCATCAAATCCCAATGCACCCTAACTCCAAGAAATATACAGCATTTTCCACACCTGATGGTCACTATCAATATACACGAATGCCATTCGGCTTAAAAAACGCTCCATCGACGTTTCAACGGATGATGGACAAGGAGTCCTCTCTCTGCTCCTGCTGTTCCGTCGCGAGGACGGAGTCCTCTCTCTCCTTGGACTTCGTCGTCGGGACGGAGCCCGTCCGCTCGTTGAAGGACTCCGTTCCCGCGACGGAGTCCCTTCCTTTTCTTTCTCCATACTCTGCATGCCTGAATTGCTTGCCATCTAAAAGCGAATCGAAGAAACAGTGAAACTATTGAAATAGATTTGAAGTTTATCAATTTGGTACATTCGGGTGCAATATAGGCTTTCTTTAGCCAAGATTTACCGCAGGAGGGAAATCTTCATGTTTCTAAATGCTTGAGAAACAAATTTCCAATTTCGAAAGCGTTGAAATTCAAACATTTTCAAAATTTGTAATTATGAAGTTATCAAGTTTCAAAATATCTGTAATTGAAGGCTCGGATACAATAAGGGGACTATAGCGCTGTAGCGCTCGAAAATGCGAAAAAGTATTGTCCTAACGTTAAAAAAATTTGGAAAATTAAATTTTGTTAAACCGGATTTTAAAAATATGGTGTTGTAAAGCTCGTAACGGCACACATTTTTTCTTTTTACACTTTCTTCATCGAATCATTAGTATTCGAGATAAAAATTATAAACCAAACAAATTTCTTCGACCAAAGTCAATATCTTTTTAATATAAATTGGGATAACTTGAGTAAATATTAACGAATCGTTATGAGACTTGAAACATAAAACTCGGAAAATTCTAGCAAAGCCGTAAAATATATGCACAAAACCCTTATATTAAGAAATGTAATAATATTTAATTAAAAAGTAATACTGGATATAACCCATGTTTTTCAACGTTCGTCAGGTACCTACCTTCAAACAGCTGCTTCGCGCACTATGTACTGCACACAAAGTACTATACATTCATATAATACATATAGATCGGCAATGCAGTGCACATGTTTTTTTGGGGAAGGTGTTAAACTTACGTAGAATTTATCTTTAATCAAAAAATAATAAAAGTACACTCGTTGAGCTGCTTTGCGCTATTCCGAGTATTCCGAGTAAGCTTTACTGGCTACAAACTAGCTTTATCTTCTAACATCACTCGAAAGGCTGCAGTGCGCCGTAAACCCGTGGACGTGTAACGAAGATAGATCAGAATTTATAATTTATTGGGATTTCCTTACTTTATCCTTACTTTTAGTACCCGTGACAGGGAAAAATTTGTAAAAAAGAAGAAGCTGAAATTCTGAATCCCAAAAAAACTTCAAAAAAGTAAAAAAATATGACGCCAAGAACATGAATTATCTTTGTAAAAAGAAGTGAGATCCCCATAAAAAACTTTAAAAAAGTAAAAAAATTACGCGAAGTACATGAATTAGCTTTGTAAAAAGAAGTGAGATCCCCAAAAAAAATTTAAAAAAGTAAAAAAATTACGCCAAGTACATGAATTAGCTTTGTAAAAAGAAGTGAGATCCCCAAAAAAACTTTAAAATAGTAAAAAAATTACGCCAAGTACATGAATTAGCTTTGTAAAAAGAAGTGAGATCCCCAGAAAAAACTTTAAAAAAGTAAAAAAATTACGCGAAGTACATGAATTAGCTTTGTAAAAAGAAGTGAGATCCCCAAAAAAACTTTAAAAAGGTAAAAAAATTACGCCAAGTACATGAATTAGCTTTGTAAAAAGAAGTGAGATCCCCAGAAAAAACTTTAAAAAAGTAAAAAATACGCCAAGTACATGAAAATGTCGAGGACAAAAAAAGTATTATCAAAAATCACAAAAAAAAAGGAAATAGTATACATGAAAAAGTCGGGGAAAAAAAAGAGTATTATCAACAAATAAATATAAAAAAACACAAAAAAGACAAAGAAACATGAAAAAGTCAAGGACGAATAAAGTATAATTAACAAAAAAATATAATCACATAAATAAAAAATAAAAAATAAGGATTACAATATAAAAAAAGATGTGAAATCAAAATGAGCTGCAAGTACATAAAGGTACTTTCCAACTGCGCTTAAGATGACACAACTACATATACACGGCTAAAATGCTGTGTTATTCCATTACTCATATCGCGGACATTTTAATTAACCCATCAAAAAGAATCCCATTTAAAAACATTGTCGTAAATTAATAGCTTTACAAAATTAATGATATACAAAAATTGCGCCAATTATAACAATGCCTATTTATACAAAGAAAAAAATGTATTAAATAATACCCATTGTTCAAGAAATTCTGCATTCTTACGCCATCTTCTAGGCCCACCGGTAATTAGGCAATGGCAACGGCCCAGCTGACTCATGTGGAGCGTCGATCACTGCCCCTTCCATCAACTTGCGATCGTTGGAAGGGGGACTCTCTTCCTTCCAGGAAATCGAGCGCGGTTTCCTGGATCTAGGACTCTGTTCGCGACTTTGCTAAAGTAAACACGCTTTTAATCCCAATACGCACTTTTCGCTCTATCGCACCTTGCTTGCGCTTTATTCGATACTGCTTCGAATCTTTACGCTTCGCGACTTTGCTTCGCCAGCTAATAATCGCTACGCTTGAGCTGAATACTAGTTTCTAAGTGTTACTTGTTTTGTGTAATATCTAGTAAGACATGTTGTGTAAAGTAACTGTTAATTTAACTGTGTGACCTTTGTACAGAATTTGACACTTGTAAGTGTATTTTAGTTCGTGAACGCTGTAAATATAATTGCTTAGTGCTCCTTAATAAACTTTAGTTTCTTGCGCCGATCCTCTAATAAACTTTCTAACATTTTTGGTCCTTCGAGCCGGAGCGGCGCTTGTGAAACCAGTTCGCGACCGTTAACTAGTGCCGTGTAACCGTCGCGCGTGACCTCCACCTGCAAACGATGAGGCACATCATAACGAGTCAGCGTGACCTTAACGGCCGAATCTTGTGCGCGTTTGAATATCTGAGGACAATGGATACGATTTTCGATATGCTACAACGTCGATCTCCCAGAATATACTACAAGCAGGACTACACTCGAATCTACAGGAGGATTTTCCCACGATGGATACCGACGCGAGTGATCATCTGCCTGACGATGTTCACGACGTGTTGGACGAGCTATATGTGCCGTCTACAGATGCCGATATTGGCGGTGCCGTTCATCAACCTGCTGTTCTACCACTTTGGCACTCTCTTCCTCGTGTTCTTCTTGCAAAACGCGATGATGCTGTACCGGGCGAACACACTAAGATTCCAGCTGACGAAGGGTGGCTTGTATGCGAGTCTGACTTGGGCCGACGGGATGTTCTTCGGATTCATCTTCGGCTGGGCCGGTGACACGCTGAGGCGCAGCCAGATCATCTATGTTGCTGTTCTTCGGAAAGGTGCCACGGAGTTCTCCCACTTCATGCCAGGCATTTTCCACATTTTGGTGAGCTACGCGGGATGCCGTCTGAGTAGTATGGTAATGCCGATTCCAACCCAGGTCCTCTGAGGGGAGCGCGGTGGCGGGGGGAAGTGAGGGCGCGCGGGGGAGCGCGGCGGAGGGAAACATGGGCGCGGGGCCTGCGGGGAGAGGAAAACCGATTGCGCGCGCACGAGCCGCGGAGTGGGGGAAGCTGCGATGATGGAAGGGATCACTCCAGGCCGAGCCGCCGCGTAGACCGGACCCACCGCCGAAAACTTTTAAGAGGGAGTGAATGACCCCCGAGAACTTTTTTAAACCCCGATCCACCACCGGAAATTTTTTCCGAGCGAGAGAATGACCTTGGCCCACCCCCAAATATTTTTCCAAACCATTATGTGACATGCGGCGCGAAGAATGAAATAGATTTATGCAGTGTCTACAAATCTTAGAATTAGGAGGCGAGGAGGAAGACGAGTAAATAAAATGTAGACAGAATATGTGTTTAAGATATATATATTGTTACATAAAAAAAGATTGAATAATACAAATATAAATTGATATAAAATATAAAATATAAAAATAAAAGTAAATAGAAATGTAATATAAAATAGAATGTAATATAAAAAGTAAAGAATATAAAAGAATATAAAAACTATTGGGGGGCGAGGGGGGGTGATGGAGGTGACGGGGGTGATGGTGGCGACGATGGTGAGGGCAGGGGTCGCGGCCGCCGCAGGGCCCCCGACCGCGGTGCATATAACCGCACCCGCGCACCCCCATAAGTCCGCAGCCGCGCAGCCCCATACGTCGGTGCCTAGAACACAGACACGTCAATATAATACTGACACATTAAACATAATAAACATGAAACACATAAAACAATGCAAAGTATTACATACTTGTGGATGCGGCGACGGTGACGGCGAACGGGGTGGTGGCGACGGCGAACGGGGTGGTGGCGACGGCTGCGGCGACGGCCGCGGCGATCCCCAATCGCTCGACCACGTAGGCGACGGCGGTGCTGGAGGTGACGGCCCACGTGGTGGCGATGGGGATGGTGATGGGGGTGGGGACGGTGTGAGCTCTAGACATAGAAATTCATGGTAAAATATTGATACGAACACCTGATTTAAGAGCACTTGGTTTCAACAGTTAAACGCGATAAATGTCAAAATATTGTTATGTACATACCTCGCCACCTCATCGAATCATAAATGGAGGGCGGCCTCCAATATCCCATAATTTTTATTAAAAGTACTACACGTCTTTGATGTTTGAAGACAACTGGTCTCGCTGCATCTCCAGGCTCTCGCATGCAAACTCCTATCATGAAATCGAGAAGTGCGTAGCTTTGCAAAAGTGAGATGCTGTTGTTCTTCACATTCATTTTCGCTGACCATCCTTTCCTTATTCACACGCATCTTCTTTCCCTTCCTCTTTGCCACATCATGCGACAAGACCACATCACTTTGAATACGTATCGAACGGGTATTGAACGTTTTAGAACGTATATCAAACGGATATTGAACGGCTTCGAACTCAAGGATAAAAGTCTCGACATGTGTTGAATGTAGTATAATATCATTGTGAACGCTAAATCTTACACCGAATCTTAAAATTAGACAGCGAAAGGAGAAGGAAGACGGGTGAATAAAATGGAGAAATAATATGTGTTTAAGAATGATAATATATTGTTACAAATAATGAATGAATAGTAATAGTAATAGTGAATATAATATAATAATAGTAATATGAATAGTAATAATAAAATAGTTAATAAGGATGAAATACATGAGATAACAAAAGAAAAAAAATGAAAAAGAATTTAAATATCCTCCTCGTCGGATGACAATTGCAGAGGTGGCGTCACGAGCCCCTCTTCCATCCATGCGGGGGGCGGCGACCACCGCGGCGGTGGTGTTAACTGCCGCGACGGTGGCGGTGATGATGACGCCGAGGACGTTGACGACAACATCACGCCCTCGAACTGCCATGGAGGTGATAGGGGCTCCTGAAGCGATGGCTGCGGCCTCCTCACATCGATCCAGGGAGGCGATGGTGGCGATGGGGGCTGCGGACGTCGCAGGGGCCCCATTTGGTGGTATGGTACCCAGGGCCGTCGCAATCTGGCCGCCATCCTAGACCCGAATACCAGGCCCGAGCGCAGCATATGCACCGCTAGGGGTGCAGCCTCAGCCTCCCCTGCCAGAACCCGCGCCATGAGCGCCATTATAATCATCGGCACACGGTCCTAGAACAGATACACAAACATAATAAATATGACACATATCAAACATAATAAACATGAAACATGCAAAACAATGCAAACTACATACCTGCGGAGGCGGCGAAGGCGGCGGCGACGGCGAACGGGGTGGTGGCGACGGCGATGGCGATGGCGATGGTGAATACTAAAGCATAGAACACCATGATATTAACATGTCCACTTGATTTTAATCTCGCTCGATTTCAATGGTTAAAGACGAATAATGTCAAAATATATTGTACATACCAATGAGTCATACTCCGGGGCGATGCGTTGTAATCCCATTTTTTATAGCACAAGAAAAAAATTGTCCCACACAGATTACACAAATTGCACAAATGTCTAACGATTAAAAATCAGACTGTTCGCCTTCCACAATTAACAGACGACTGGTCTCGCTGCATCTCCTAGCTCTCACATGTAAAAACCCCCTCCTATCATGAAATCGAGAAGTGCATAGCTTTGCAAAAGTACGATGCTGTTGTTCTCCGCATTCATTTTCACAAACTGCACATTTCTTCTTCGTAGACCATCCTCTCCTTATTCCCACGCATCTTTTTCCCTTCTTCTTTAGACACTTTGATCGTGCATCGAATGGCTTTGATCGGGTATCGAACGTGTATCGAACGACTTCTGCATAAGTATCGTCTTAATCTAGCAGACATCAAACGCATGAGGTTGGGTTGGGTGAGGGTGAAGAAAATTATACGCATTAAAAAATTGATTATATTTTATTTATGAATTTCCCTGGTGTTTAGACCACCAGTTGAATATTTTAAATACATTTTGCATGGCACAGTGTTTCGCGTGTCTACCACATCGCAGAGTATTAACTACATTTAGCTTATTTAGAGATTTGATATCCTCGTAGTCAATGTCCAGCGTCTCGATGACCGCGTCTGCTCTCGTACTTTCATCGAGGAAATCCGCAAGCCAGTCGCGTTTCTGCAGCCCTTTAACATATACGACATGGCACGTGTCATCCTCTGCTTCATCGATCGCATCAGCTACAGCTTTCGAAATTAGCCGTTTAGCCATACTGTATGGAACTTCTCCATCGTCCCAGCGTAACCCATGATGTTTCGCCGTTAACCAGCGGATGCTTGATTTGTCAGATTTCGAAAGAAGATAATGCGGCATCGAACTCCCAAAAATATAGTGCGAGAGAATTGTTCCCATTCGTAGGACAGCCACTTCCTTGACGACAAATCTTCCATCACCGATGAACCCTTGCATGTCAACGAACGTTGGTACAGCCATTATCGATACAATTTGGAGGTCCACTCGCTTCCAAGACAGACGAGAGAATGCAGTCTTTCTCGTAAAACATCTCGATTTTCACGATGAAATTTTTTTGCGAATTTAGTACAGGAGAGGGCGGGCAAGTAGCGTGGTAATTTCATTTATTTTGCGCACCATGTTTGTCAATGGATTGTATTCAACCATTCGATCGTGTAGAATCAGACAGTAGGCTGTAGTATTTGCAGGCACATTCTCTTTACACTCGAATTCTATGCGCACGTCCACGGTGCCATTCTTGATCGACTCATTTTGTCGCGAGCAATCAATTATCACGAGGGGGCCAAATTGTAAAAATTCAGCCACGGTGAATAATGCCTCGTTGCAACTATACCCATAATATGATGTACGGAATTGTGTATACATGTGATACAAGATGGCGTGCTTATTCTTGTCAAAGTCCAAGTTCAGATCATCATATGGGTAAAATTCCGAGTTGAGAAAAAGTTTTACATTGACAAATTTGCAGTTGTTGAACATAGTAACGTCTTCACTCATCACATTTCTTCGACCAGTCTGTAGAGCAAGGATCACGCATCGCGGCTTCTCCAGCTGTGCAGATGCCTTCACGGCCCACGAATGCTTGGTCGTGCTCTGTAAGAGAGGATACTCGTACAGATCCCACGATTGAAAACAAATGCTCAGGTTTTGTCCACGTTCCAAAGTATGTAGCAACGATAGCTTATTAACGTCATTTAACGTCACATGGGGCATCCGCCATTGTAGTTTAACCAATTCAATTTCTGGTTCCAACATCGGCGATCCTATCAGAGCATTGTTGTCGTTGCGCGATCGTATTAAAATCAATTCGTGACGCGCATTAATAATCATGCGTTTGTAGTCCTCACAAAATCCCAGCAAATATTTGAGTGGGATGCAAAAATTGAAATGACTTTTCACTATTGGCCCATCGCACCGTTTCAAGCCCCATCCAACATTCTCCATATTTTTGTCTTCGCCAGATGTCAGCGATACATAGTTTTTAAGCGTGCTAGTTATTCCAACGTTTCTGCTGCGATCAATCTCCACGCCATTCAGCTCGTATCGAATCTCATCGAATAAGAACGCCATGCAATTATTTCCCAACGTCACCGTTAATGCATCTTTTGGCTTATTTATCTTCAATTTCCCCTCCACATAGAGAAAACTTTCACACGGCAATGTGTATAAATCCTGCTGTTGTATCGGTATTCTTATCTCATCGCTGTATCCAAACGTTGTGTTCACGTATGGGTTGTATGTGTGAGTCTGAAGCTTGACGATGCGGTCATCAAACGTCGGCTTCCCTCCAATACTTAGAATGTAAACCATTTTTCAACCTAAATGCGCACAATGAATCCCAATGATTTCAAAAATGCAATGTTCGCAGCACTGAGCCTCTTCTTTTTAGCGTGATCGGAGCTGTTGCAGTTGTTGTTGCAGTTGTTGTAAACAATTTCACTTGGAAGAAACGGGTTTCTAGAGTCGTTCAATACAAGCATCTCTTTCGTTCGCACCACATGTATTATCGTCGTCGCCGTCGTACGTGCAATCTGATGGTAATCTCTTCACCTCGAAAATCGAGCAACCGTCCGTTTTGATCCACAACGCGTATCGTTAGATCCGTAATGATCCGTGCGGTGATTGGAAGGTAAATGATCTGCGCGGGCGTTTCCGATATCTTATATCCTGGTGGAACTCTCGGTGAAAATTCATGTATCGTATGGACACGCCTCCCACTGTTGTACGCGCCAGCGGTCACGCTACATTCTATACGAACAATGTTCACGTTCATGATATTAATTGGATCGTCCGATTCGTGCCACCGTCCTGGTTCTAATACCCGATTCGTCGAGAATCCCAATAGCGATCCAATGTTATTAGGCTTTGTAAAATCTACGGTGAACCAACAGTACAGTTCGCTTTTCATGGTGTTGTTGTTGGGACGCAACACTATTGGATACGCATCGTTGTCACCACCATCGGTACCGTCGAGATTTTGAGGATACCGTTCGAGTAATCGCTGCTTCAAATACTTGGCAATGGCGTCTAGTTCGTAGGAGCCATGGGGAATCGTAATGTATTCAGGAGTGGTGTCGACGCTGTTGCTGATGTCATAGTTTACGGTGAAGTAGAATTTATCATTGCTCGAGTCGATGTTTGGTATGGTGTGATAAGTTTCAAAGGTTGTTAGACCAAGCTCGTAATCATCGTCGCTCAAATCTATGGGTGGAAAGTAGCTCACCGCGAGGGTGCTACTCATGCCGGTTAGAGTGAATGTTAACGACATATTCCGAACTGTACGGCTCGATTAGTACTGAATCAGAGTGGCGGGAAGTCAATCCTTAAATTTGGTACCGATCGTTTGTAGAAAGCGTAGACATAGTTGTCCACAATTGCTCTGATTGTACTTCTGATAAGACGTTCGATTGTATTCAATTTTCACAGCATCCTTATCCAGATATTTTACCAATTCCTTGGGCGGTCGAAGATTTCCAAAGCTGTCGAAATATATAGCTCGACACCCTCTCTTCGCATATGCCACCCAATGAGTCCCCGACCCCTCGACATTGTCCAAATTTACAATACCGCTCTCGTTTCGACGTACTCCTCCGACTGGTAGCGCGTTTCGCATAAAAACACCTCTAAAGAATGGAATATGCATACGTTTTGCCAACTCCTCCAATTGTGCATCGGTAGTTACACCCGCGGGCATTTTTATTTTCTTTTCGGCGTTTTTTTTTTCGTTTCGATATTCCCTGTCCACGCTTGTATGGTGCGAGATAAAGTCCGCGGCCTTCCATGGAGCGATTATGACGTTGCATTTCCTGCAGCTGATGTTGCGCCGCCTTATTATCGTTTACCGCCTTGGCGATTCCCGCCGCTCCACCAGCTAATGATCCGAGAACACCTAGCAGCGGGAGAAGTGGTAATATACCACCCCGTTTTGCCACCGGTAGAATCCGCTTTTTCGGCGCTCTCTTTGGAGTACTTTTGCGGGGTTTTGTTTTCATCCCCATTCCGATTTTCGTCTTGGCTTTCATAGCTGCCCAAACAGCTGTCGACAAACAAACAGAGTCGAGTCTCGCGCAACGATGCGTTTTCGCGCTTTGTCAGCGAGAACTTTATCTGCCGCGTGCCTTTCGCCGAGGTCGTTGCTGCGCGAATATGCAATATCGTGTTCGCGACACACCGCGTCCAACGGATTGATGCCTTGATCCCCTCTAGCCAATCGTTTTGCCAGATGTGTTCCTGGACCGCAAAACTGGTATCCCGGAATATGTAATTCGATAGGTAGCGCGTTTATCGCTCGATTTAACAAACCACAGCCTTTCTTTACTCTCGTCGGCGACATTCGCTACAGTTTTTAATCAATGGTGCTGGACCGTCGATATGCGTTCGCTGCCAAGGACGATTATAATGCTCCAGACACCGACGATACTGCCGAACCTCAGAATCGGCTTTTATGTGCTCGGGGAGTCTGTCCCACAACTGATCAATGTGTCTCCCAAACTCTCGGAGTAGAATAATCTTTGGTATATATTTCAACTGCTCAGAGGTTAGGTCTCGAATATCGCAATTATCCGACAGGATCAGAAGCATTTTGAATACTGAGCTGTTTTGTGTCGATGCGGACCTATAAATAGGGCGCTTCGACGTATCAAAATCATTTTTCACAGTTTGCGGAGAGGATGCGATTCGTGCGACAACCTGTAACGATACGCGTGACAAATTTTGACGATAAATCACGAGTGATGTCTTCGAAAACAAGACGCAGACATGGTAGCATGCTACCAAACACTATACGCTGCCTCGTTTGTGGCCCATCAAATTGCGGAAAGACAAACGTGTTGGTGAGCTTGTTGGAAAGTCCTCACGGCGTCCGCTTCGAGAACGTGTACGTGTACTCCAAGTCGTTGCAACAGCCGAAATATCAGTATTTGGAGAATTTATTGACTCCGATAGATGAAATTGGCTACTTTACGTTTTCGAATAACAGTGACGTCATCCCACCGTGTGAATCGCTTCCGAATTCTATTTTCATCTTTGATGACGTGGCATGCGACAAGCAAGATACGATAAGGGAATACTTTGCAATGGGGCGCCACTCGAACGTTGACTGCTTCTATCTCTGTCAGACGTATGCAAAGATACCCAAACATCTTATCCGCGACAATGCCAATCTGCTGATTCTGTTTAAGCAGGATGGTACCAACTTGAAACATGTGTACAACGATCACGTAAACACTGACATGTCTTACGAGGATTTCTGCGCTTTGTGTCGTAATTGTTGGCAACGGGAGTATGGTTTCGTGGTAATAGACAAGGATAGCGCGATGTCCAATGGACGTTACAGAAAGGGATTTAACGAGTTTGCCGTACCGTGAGACGGTCAATTGTCATCAACACGTTGGTGGGAAAGCAACGTCAGCGGTACAACGATGATTGATATCGATACTCTGGAGATTAAGGATCGCGAGAGAATAGCGAAGGAAATTGCAAAAACTAGCGAATCCATTCGCAAGAAACATCAGGCTTTGAAGACAGGCAAGATGGAGGAAGATGTCGCGTTGGAGAGATACTTCAAACCTATCGTCGAACCCTTAAAACATATTGTGGAAAATACCTCAGCGACAGAAGCTAACACATCACCACCGATGAGCATAGACGTTGAAGGGAATGAAACATTAACGCCTAAAAAAATCCATCCGAAAGGGAACACATCGCGCAAGACAAAGAGGAAACGGCACATGTCGTCTGAATATTCACCCATAACCTCAACACCAGTTCAATCGAAGCATAAACGACGGAATGCTACATCAAACGAGTCTCCCGTTCCTCACACACCAGTAAGTACATTTCCCAGTGTACAATCGCTCGCAACCATTGTTGACGACGTTTTCGAAACTAGTCCCAATGAGTCGTTTGTAACATCTATCAGACAGCAACTTCAAACATCCGAGGGACAAGAAACGTTTCGCAGTCATTTCGGTCCGCTGGGGCAAAAATACATGAGCGCGATCCTAAGTGGTGATAAGGATACAACAATGGACTATGTGTACGGTGTATACTTTAGCAATAGTGGAACGATGCTTGGGGATAAAGCTTTCGATATAGACAAGGATGATAATATAATCATAGATGGTGTAAGATACGGAGGAACATCCGGTCTTTACGAACTGATTTTCAAGAGAATTCCCAATGATGCTATATACACCGATGCTGATAAAGAAAAATACAAAAGTATACTGCTGGCGACGAATGCCCACAGACGCAGTCATGGTGCTAAAAATCCCATATTGAGCAACAAGGGATACAAGTACAGACATGTAATTGCACCGCTAATCCCACGCACATCAGTCAATAAAGCAGGGAAAGGTCTTAGGACACCACGAGCCATGGTGGTAAACGATAACAAGATCGATTACGTACACTGGGACGATCCCAACGAGCTGGTGGATCGATTGCGTTTGCTGGAAGCGTCACGTCAGGCGGGTAACAACTCTCATGATCCCGAAATTCTATCGATTGTCGAGGAACTACGCGAAGTAGGCCTCATTATATAAATTAAGCCGCACGCCAATGATGTGCACTGTATGCATCGAGATGCCGATCAACAAATTTGGGGTATCGCTCGAGAAGAGTGGAGCAGCTAGAATGGACTATTACAAATGGAGTGGTTTGCTTCGAAATTACATGCGAGATAACGCTCTTTGCGTGGTTGGTGCCGACTTTGATACAAAATCATGCAAGATACGACGCGTAGCTCAACCGGTGGCCGACACCGATGCCGTCAATAAACTATACATGGAAAAGAACATTAAACTTTTGAGAGAGCGGCAGGAAGAATTAGAGAGGAAACTGATCGCGTTTCAAAGAGATATGCTGACGCTGCAAAACAGCGTTCAAAAGATATCGCAGGCGTCGAATTCTATCCCGCAGCAGCGCTGCGAAGGAGAATCATGCGAGGCGGATGAACTTGCCCCTGGACCGATTGGGAGCACTTAATGAACGTACCCGATAATTATCGCATTATTCGTGTCAAAGACACCTCTGCGATCAAACATGCAGCCATTATCGAAATCCAAGAGTAAAGAAAACCACGGCCACAAGAAGCTACAACTCGTTGAGGAATTGCATGCTCCAGCTCGAAGACATTTTCCGCGGAGGCGTGTCATAGTGCATGGATACGATGATCTGTGGCAAGCTGACATTGTAGAAATGCGTCCATACTCACGATTCAACCAGGGTCACCACTACATACTCACTGTCATCGATGTGTTGAGCAAGTATGCATGGGCGTTGCCGCTCAAGACTAAAAGTGGCGCTGAGGTGACTAAAGCGTTTGCAAAGATATTTAGAGATCGATATCCGAAAAATTTGCAAACCGATCAAGGAAAAGAATTTTACAACGCTGATGTGCAGAAACTCTTGGCAAAGCATAACATTAATCATTATTCGACGTATTCTGTGATGAAGGCCTCCGTCGTAGAACGTTTCAATCGAACTTTGAAAAACAATATGTGGAAACTGTTTACGCTCAATGGAACCTATAGATGGACCGATGCTCTACCAAGTCTACTTGCAGAGTATAACGCACGAAAACATAGAACCATCGGAATGCGTCCTTGTGATGTTACCCCTGCGATCGCCGATAAGCTGCTAGCCACCGTATACAGCAACATAACGATCGCTGCTCCAGCGAGATTCAAGTTGGGCGAGTTTGTGCGCGTGAGCAAATTTAAAACCATATTCGATAAAGGCTATACGTCGAATTGGACAACGGAGGTGTTCAAGATAGCCAAAGTACAAGGAACTAATCCTGCAACGTATCTGCTGGTCGATTCCTGTGGAAAACCTGTTGCCGGAGGAT
Source organism: Andrena chrysosceles (assembly GCA_963855975.1). NCBI lineage: Eukaryota > Metazoa > Arthropoda > Insecta > Hymenoptera > Andrenidae > Andrena > Andrena chrysosceles. Next base: position 55,808,849 of record OY979767.1, on the reverse strand, counting down.
TCTATGAACACGAGCTGCAACGCGTCACCGATCCTGATGTGTATCTAGTGGAAAAAGTCTTACGTAGGAAGGGGGATAAGGTGTACGTCAAGTGGTTGGGATTTGATAAATCACACAATGCTTGGATAAATAAAAATAATGTATTGTAGCATAATAATACATGGTTCAATAAATACAATGATACATATATATGTGTGAACAATTTTTTTATACATTAATTCCACCATTTATATTTTACACAATAAATAGAATAAACACAATAATAATTTTTTTATACATTCTCAAATAATTTTATATTATACAATAAATACAATTTCTATTTTACAATGGGATATTATAATGACCCCAGGGCAGAGTGTCGATCGAATTGGGTACGATATGCCGCTTATCGTCGTGTGGGCTTAGAGCGATTTTAGATTCCGAAATGGTGTACACTTTATGCAATTTAGACCGTATGCATGATTGTCTGCGAATCATTTCGATCTCCGTATGCAAACATTGCGCGTAGTCGTCGAAAGTTATCGTTCTGACTATGACGTTGGTCTTGACGCCTTTCGCCTTTTTCGTATCTTTTTTGCCGTCTACGCGAAGTGCAAACATTTTCGCTCTAAGACCTACGAATTCAGTCATTATCGCACCGTTATTTTCATCCTTCATCAGCCCCGGAACCTTCTTATTTACGCGCGGCATATTATATGGATTGTCGGTAGGATAATCGCTCGTGTCGAATCTATCGATATTGTGTTTCATGGACTCGTAGATATCATCGCATTGAATGTGATAAATGAGACTATCTGTGTCGGTATATAGAATTTTACAATTTTTTCCATGCTTGGGCGACATGTACTCGTGGTGAAATTCGTACAAACAAATTTTTGATATGTCCAGAATGCACATACCCACATATATCGGCTTGTTGAATTTCACCTCGTGTTTTCGCAATTCAACAGCTATTAAATTTTCCGAAAAAACACTTCTGCTGTGGAAATTCGGTTTCGCGATCATTGCCTCCGCACCATATCGCCCTTCCCAATGTGTCAAAAGTTTTACATCCACGTGATTTCGTACATTTTCCATAGTTTTACCGAATACCGCGTTGTTCATCAATTTGTACAAATTTTTTTCAAAGTCGTTTGTCGCGCTTGTTCTAAACCGTGTATTGAGTTCGATATAATCGCGGAGCCAGGGAGATTGAGCGAATTGAAGCACGCGGTGTATCTTTGTAATACGAAGACCGTGTCGCATGCACTGTTGCAGGTTGCGATAATGGATAACGTAACGCTGCTTATCGTATACCGTCGCGAGTAATTTGTCCTGCTTGCAACCAGGTGGTTTGGCACGCGTCGGGCAGAACGGTAGATCGGCATGAGCGTCGTGCAGACGTTGCGGATATTCCAGATCTACCTCAAGAATGTATCCCGTAGGTGAATCGATCGGGATTGAAGACACGTCAAAATTCGCAACATCTTCGACCCATTGAAATTTAGCGTATGGCAGGGGCTGACACATTGCCCATCCATACAAATTGTTCACGTCAAAGTACATCAAGTACGATGACTTTTCCGATGCGTCGTAAGATGACATGTACTTGTTATTGGCATGTGCGTATCTTCCGGAACATTGGCTTAAACCCCCACGTATACCGCGTTCGATAAACATAACCATATCGATGTCTGTGAGCAATTCGAATGTAATTTTAGTATGTTTTAGCATTGCATCCCATGTGAAACCAGGTAGAGTATAATAATGTGCTGAATCTAATCCGTAACTCTTGATACAACTTTCGCGAAAATTTTCAAAAATATCTGCCAATAACAAGACATCAGTTTTCAAATACAAGTCGCTGTATTCGCCCAAGGTTCTAATCTCGAAACGCTGCCAGACAGTTTCGGCGTGCGCGTAATCGCTCTCGGATACAGTCTCACCCGTTAACGAACTGTAGAATGATTCGCGCGGCGGTAAGCATGGGTCCTGCAGCTTGTCCTCGCAATCGAGGTATTCGTACGGAAAGACACCCTTTCGTGTCAATAAAATGAAATCCTCGGTGGATAATGTTTTAAATTGGGATAGTAAAATTTTTAATTTATCTGTGCTAAGAAAGGATGCTAATTTGTCGAGACTGGCGTTGAGAAATTTGTACGAATCGATGAACCGCAATTTAATACAATTTCGCGAGTCTGAATCAGCCGTATCTTCGACATTTTTTGTGAAAGAAATATACTTTTCTTTAGTTATGGGTAATACGTCAACGTGACCTTCGAAAGCGATAGCTATTTCCTCGATAATGAAATGTGAATCATAGCCGGATAAATTGTGGAAAACTATGGGGATGTAAAACGCGTTTTTATAATTTAAATTACACTCCGTATGTGCTGGGCCTCTAAACCGTCCGGACAGATGGCAATGATCGTGGACTCGTACATCGCTAGCCTCGAATGGTTTTTCGCAAATATGACAGTGTGTTGCATTGTGAAATGTCGACAACTGTTCGGGAGTTAAATCCAGCATTGGAACATTACTGGCCAGAATGGGTTTGACAAAATTCGCGAAATTTTTCAATTCGTCTACGAACCATGAAACGCAATCTGCGTCGCGGCGACATCGATACGTCGACAGCGATGTATCGTACGAACAATGCATATAATAGGCAATACTGTGTACTTTATGGTACTGATACGCGCATAATTTATCACCCATTCGGTGACTGTCCTCCGTTTTTGCGATGATGCACTCGTGTTTGGGAATGGTATAGTTCCACACGCCGCCACACTCACTCTCACGGCAGCACCTACTGGGCAGCAGAACGAACGGCTGATCGACGATCGATGACAATCGATCGCTCGATACTCACCATCGAACGCACAGCCAATCACCGCTTAACACGCAAGCCCCTCCGCCAATCAGAAAGCAGCGACGCTGCTCTCTGAGAAACCGTGAAGAAGCGCGAGCGGAAGTCAGCTATATTCGGACTCTTGTGTAGATTCTCGCCGCTACCGGACTCTCTTGTACGCGTCGCGTGTATTTTTGCGTTCTTGTGCGAAATTCACAAACATTCTGTATTGAACTCAATCACAGTAGATTACACTCATCTTTTAAACACTCACACTCACAATCACAACACTCAGTCCCCAATTAATACAATTGTAGTGGACGCCACGTGGTGAACCACCTCGTGGTCTTAATCATTTTCCACTCACTCAATTGACAGTGCTGTGGATCAGTAATATCCCTGTGCTAAATTCACTCAATTACACTCACACTCAACGACTCAACGCTTTATTTTAAATAAATCACGACAAGTGTTTTCACGCGAAACAGTGCTATTCTTTTTCCATCTTAACCAGTCTAAGAATCATATTCAATCATCTCACTCGCATACAACTCGAGATCTGTGTACACCACGAAAGGGAGCCGCTCCTTCCTGCAATGGTTGTCGAAGTTGAGGAGATTTTTGCCTTCGCTGGGCAGCAGGATGGCGCAGTCATTCATCTTGCCACAGTCCAGCGAATGAAGCTCCAACTTCGCGGCAGATCCGAAATAGTGCATGCATCTGTAAACCCAAAATTTTTTTTATTTAATTTGTTTCGCGAGACATTTCATATGTTTTCTATACATACCGATCGCAGATGAATTTTTTCCCATTGTGCCTGCTCAGCTGTGCGCTCACCAGCCGGGACAAATTCTTGATCCACACAAAGTGTCCTACATCGCCGTGCTCTTGATTCGGTGTGTAGAGCAGGTTGACGTGTCGATCCCTCTTTTGACTAGTGAGGCGCAACGGAAAGACCGTCTTCGTCTTCTCCATCTCGAAGGTGTAGATGTTGATGGAGATATCATTCAACCGCTCAAATTTTCCAATTTGCCTCAGGGACATTGGGAACTCAATGCCCTGGAGATTTAGCACAGACGTATAGTGCGGGTATGAACTTGGACGATCGGGATGTCTTTCCGCAGGATGGAGAGCGGCGACCACTGCCCACGCGAAACACGCATTGTCTGGGGATTGCACATTGATCGTTGCATTCTTCAACAATAAATCCTGTGGCAACTTGAAGTGGCACCCCGCGCGCAGCGGATTGTACTTGTTGATATTGACGGTCAGGTTGAGGATTCTCGTCAATGCCCATCCGCTGTCGCGTTCCTGGAACTCTTCCAACGATGCCAGGGTGGGTTCGATGACGCATCGTTGGTACCACTCCTGTAGATCGGATGTGCGGAAGAGTTCGCAGTTCCGGGTGTTGATGCTCTTACTTGCACGTTTATCGCCCGCCACAAATTCGCCGTTGAACACTGTGTTCACTTTGAGGTTCCGCTGTTTCCTCAAAGCACCCCGCACATGTTCCAACACAATGGTTCCTGCATCCTGGAGGAAGTTGCGCGGCTCGATATAGTTCGAATTTAGCACGGCATCGGTTAATACGCGACTATCGAACGCAGCGTCTATTTGGCGCCACAAAAGTCCTGTGCTCGAATGTCCTGCACCATCATGCACAAAACGGCCGCGCAATGAATATTTTAGTCCTTCGAGCTGCGCGATTCGAGCAACCAACGATTGCCGAACACCGATCGATAATCGAGGACGTTTCACTCGGCTCTGTTCTTCCAACGATTCGATGCACTCGTTGCACCGTTCTTCCCACGCGAGGTATTCTTCCCGTGAAATCAATCGCGCAGATTGATCCAACACTTGCACGAATTCTCCCATGGTCGTAAATGGAATGTAAATGTAATGTCTTTTCCTCGCAACACGTTGCAACGATTTAAAGTTTTGTGCAGTTTGGAGCGCGCTTTTATGACTGGTGTCATGATTTGCGATCTCTGTCTTACTCTTTTGACGATCCAACCCAACATGGTTCTATGCAGTTTCTGCTGATACAGCAAAATTCTTTCTATGATTCACACGTATGGCGCGCAAAAGTATTATATTACATTCAGCATGTGTTGAGACTTTTATCCTTGAGGATTCGGGCTCAAGTTACATACGATCTTTCGCTATGCTGCGACGTTAAGATTGAAATACATTATGGAAAAATCGGATGCTTTAAAATAAAATGCTGTGGTGGGGGAAGCAATTGTACCTCTATTTAAGCCAGTCTCCCGAACGCCATTCAATCAATCGCTCAGTAGCCTCAGTGACTTTCGACGAAACAAATTGTGCTCTGAAAAAATGTGTAGTACCAGTGCCGAAGGAAACGCCGGACAAATGAATTATTACGTTCCGATCATGCAAGATGATGGCATAGCTCAATGCGGGGAGGATACAGTTGCTTGGTAAGGCTTAATTTTCACATCTTCTCAAAATTTTTTATGTTTATTCCAGCACTTTCATAGCTTTGATTGTTCTCTTATCCCGCGCCAAACGTCACGTATCATGGTCAGAAGATACGCATTAACAACCATGGGTACCAAATATTTGAAAATTGGAATCGACGTAGGTCGTTCGGCCGATGTAGAAGTTCTTCTCGGCGACAATCATGGAAATCATCTCATATTATCATGGCATACATGGGGTCTACTATTCGACAACCGTGATAACATCGAAGAATGTGCACGATTACCTGAACCGGACTACATGGGGATTGATAATTTATCGTTGGACTTTTTTCGGATCTCTGATTCGCCAATTATAAAGATGACACATGGTGATGATACAGTGTATTTCACACTGGATACAGCAATATTTTTATTTAGTCTTCAGCTATGTATAGAGTATTTGTATCCGCGGCTGTATCAAACTGCAGAAGATGCGAGTGAAAAATTTGAAACTTTTGTTAACGTGCTACGGCAGAGCGATGTTGCCTGCGAAACATTAGATGCTCGTCGTGCTGCTAAAATAATACGTGATAGCAAATACTACGACGAGGATTATCTTGTAGATTGCGAACTGGTAGCATGCGCCATCAGTGATATTCTAGTTGAAGCTCGTAGGAAGAAAAAATGTTAAATTATATTCTTTTTAAATAAATTTCTTAAACACATATTCTGTCTCCATTTTATTTACTCGTCTTCCTCCTCGCCTCATAATTCTAAGATTTGTAGACACTGCATAAATCTATTTCGTTCTTCGCGCCGCATGTCACATAATTGTTTGGAAAAATATTTGGGGGTGGGTCAAGGTTGCCCCTTCCCTCGGAAAAAATTTCCGGTGGTGGATCGGGGTTTAAAAAAGTTCTCGGGGGTCATTCACTCCCTCTTAAAAGTTTTCGGCGGTGGGTCCGGTCTACGCGGCGGCTCGGCCTGGAGTGATCCCCTCCATCATCGCAGCTTCCCCCACTCCGCGGCTCGTGCGCGCGCAATCGGTTTTCCTCTCCCCGCAGGCCCCGCGCCCATGTTTCCCTCCGCCGCGCTCCCCCGCGCGCCCTCACTTCCCCCCGCCCCCGCGCTCCCCTCAGAGGACCTGGGTTGGAATCGGCATTACCATACTACTCGTCTGGTCCTCGCAAACGTGTTCCTGGTGCTGGCGTTGGGCTTCAACGGAACAGCTAGCATCTCCAACTTATCCAACATTCAGGACTCTAAAATAGTTTAACAACCCTAATTGCCTAGGACTCGTACGAAAGCTGTACTTCGTCAAATAATTCTCCGAAGCTATATAATTTAGTATAAAACTTTCCTAGACGGTTGCACGGCCAGTTCCTCCACACCTAATATTACTGTAAGGACTGGATATTTTCTGTAGGCAATAATTGAAGCAGTTAGGGTTTCGCGTTTCTATACATTTTCTGGGAACAATAGTTTATTCGCAAGGACAGTCGCTGGGGTCTTTCCCAATTATCAACAGCACCGCTACACGAGACACAGCTGACAACCATAGCGCACTCGCGATCAGCTTGCTTATCCGAGAACGCGCTTAAAGTATCTGTCTCGGAATCACTTGTTGTACATCTTGCGTTTTTAGCTATTCGCGATCACGTGCTAAATCGCGAATTCGCTTAGTGACTCGCCCTACTTGCTTTGGACGAGTGAAACTGGTAACGCGCTTACGCTAATGTTACGCGGCTTGTCTAAACTAGTTCGTTCAACGTCGCTGCTAGACCGCGAACAAGCTTTAGCTAGTTTATCGCTAAACCTAGCCCTACCTGCTTTGGGCTAGGACCGCTGACATTTTGCGTTGCGCTATTCGCGATCGTGTGCTAGATCGCGAAATCACTTGAGGGACTCGCCCCTCTGCTTGTCTGGGCTAATTCGTTCGCTGTCGCTTGCTGGACCGCGAACGCGCTTGGTAGGTTATCGCAAAGCCTAGCCCGATCTGCTTGGGCTAGGACCGCTAAACGCTTGATTCGCCCTCCCTGCTTTGGGCGAATAAACGCGGGCTTTCGCGTCGCTAAAGTCTAAACCAACTCGTTCGCCGTCGCTCGCTATACCGCGAACACGTTTTAACTAGGTTATCGTTAAACCTGGCCCTACCTGCTTTGGGCTAGGACTGCTACTGCTCGCGCGCGTTTGCTGCCGCGATGAACTGACGATGAACAAAAAGGAAGCAGCCTAAGTTATTTGCAAAGCGTTTGTCGAAAAATAGAAAGCGTCGAGAAATGTAAGTTACGTGTTATGGTACAGATTTGTATGAAGTCACAGTTTGAGATGTAGCAGTAGCACGGTATTTTATTGTGTATAATACAGTATTATTCATATTCTTCAAATATGTATATCAACAGCTATCTTTGACGCTTTACGTACACATATTCTATGCTATGCGCACCGCAACGCATGTCATTACTTTACCCCTCTTGCCCCACTCATTCTATTCCAATTCGTATGTTCATCAGTATTTAATTAATTAATAACCCGATTTATACCGTGTTTGGACTCATTTTCATGTGAAAAACATCAGCAGCGCGTTCCTGCAACTTTCATGCCGATGAGACGAAACGTAGAAATTTTAAACTTCGTTATATGTGTTATACAAATTATGTACGTTTTATTAGCATAAAACTTTCAAACTATACGCGTTTCGTTAGATATGCTTCCTTTATAATACAGTTGCGACTATTTCAATGGTTGTACGTAGTTTCGAATGGATAAAATATACACTTTGGATTTTATTTATGTGATATAGAAGATAATGTTTAAAATTAGCAAACAGTCATCGATGATTCGCGATTCGATGTTCAGCATATGTAGTTACTTGTTGAATACGAAATACACAGTACTTTTTCTTCTGTCGAATTTTGTCCGCAATATATACGTCCATGTGTACCTTCAACGAAATTTTTTCATTGAAAAGCGCAGTCTTCGAAACATTGTCCAGGCCTCACTGGCAACCTTTGTCCCAGCCCGGGCCATGTTTACGACATCTCAAGTACCCTGCAGTTGTGGATACTACTACGCGAAAAGAGAATTCTATTCCGTAGAAAGATATTTTCACACAGTACATTTTCTCGTGCACGTTACACGATGTAATATCTGTTTCGACCAAAAATTGTCGACATTGTATCATGTTTGGTCTCATCACAATCAGGAAAATGTTATGAATATTTGAAAGAAATGTTTATGCAGAAAAAATTAAAATTAGAAAAGTTGAGCCATTATTGGTATTGAAAAATTGTGGTAATGGTATAGATCAGGGGTGCACACTAAGTTTGCCCTAGGGCAGTCTGTGCGCCCTCGAGCTCGACCGTGGTATGCTCACTCCCCACTCCTCGGTATAAGGTTTCGTGGTGGGGAACTCTATGACTGCAAAGGCCGTATGCCCGTTACAACTACAAGCATACTGGCGATAGATATACAAGATATTTTATATTATATTCAGAAAGTTATTTTTAACAAATTCGCATACGTAAATTTGAGTACTTTCATTTGAAGACATTTAATAACATATATACGTATACAGTGGGCCACAAAAGTATTCGGATACCCTTTAAAACAGAATAACTTTTCTAAAATTGGTCCAATATTAGATCCATACGTGAATATACATATATTTCTATGTAGGTATAATTTGTTAATATTTATTAATCGTGGATTCATTTTTCTTCAATTTGAAACCTTGAGTATTCCGTCATGAATGAGGAATTTCTGAAAATAACTGATTTTTGAGCGTTTTTGTTATCTATCGTTAACAAGAGTTGGTAGTTCTGAAAAGAACTGATTTATGAACATGATTATTGTTCCTCGTTAAAAAGGTAGTTCTGAAAAGAACTGATTTCTGATGTGAACATTGTTGTTATCCCTCGTTGACAAGAGTTGTTAGTTCTGAAAAGAACTGATTTCTGATGTGAACATTGTTGTTATCCCTCGTTGACAAGAGTTGTTAGTTCTGAAAAGAACTGATTTCTGATGTGAACATTGTTGTTATCCCTCGTTGACAAGAGTTGTTAGTTCTGAAAAGAACTGATTTCTGATGTGAACATTGTTGTTATCCCTCGTTGACAAGAGTTGTTAGTTCTGAATAGAACTGATTTTTGAACATGATTATCGTTCCTCGTTAAAAAGATTTGGTAGTTCTGAAAAGAACTGATTGGTTTCACACACCATTCTCTCTCTCTCTCTCTCTTATTATTATTATTATTATTATTAATATGTACAGTACTACTGCTACTTACACCACCACCAGCATTACCACCACTACTACAACTACTATTATTGTTATAATAGTACTTGTAGTATTTCCAGTATAGCTAATACAAAATATGACAACAAAATAGTAATGGTACTATAATACTATTACTATTCAGTTGTCTCATCAATCGATACTACGGTTGAGGTTTCTTTCAATATCCGCCGCTTTTTGGATTGTACTAATGCAGGAATGTCAGGAACTATGTTCTGACAAGTGGATAAAACGAGGCAATTTTTCAAATTTGAATCGGTTAATCTACTTCTGTGAGCTGACTTCACTCTTTTCATAGCAGAAAAGAGCTGCTCACACACATACGTCAAGGCAAAAATGGATTTTACTGTCGCGGCAAGCTGGTGGAGTTTAGGAAATCTCGTCCGTGGTAGATGTTTGTAGAATTCTAAAACATTTTCGTACTGTTCAAATTTCAACTTGAGTAATCTATTATTTTGCAAATCTAATATTTCTAATTGTAAATGCACTGGAGCCGACTGCGCGTCACATTGAAATGGAGCTACTACGTACTTAATTCTTTATCTATTTTCATGACATCTTTAAAACGCGAAGAAAATTCGTCATGCAGAGTTTGTAATATATCGGCGTACCTATTGAAATTTAAATTATTTCCTACGGAGACTGATTCTAATTTTGGAAAATGAAATGTGACTTGGGTCCGTAGATGGCCCATGAATAAATGCAATTGTGCTTTAAATAATTGAATGCTATCAAAAAGCTCTATAATTGTTCTGTCTCTACCTTGTAACGATACATTGAGTTTACTCAAGTGATCGACAATGTCGGATAAGAAAGCAAGGTCCCTTATCCAGGCATTGTCCACAAGTTGAGGAACTGGACGTTCCGCCCAATTCATAAATATACCAATTTCCTCACGAAGGTGAAAAAATCTATCCAAAACTTTTCCGCGGCTGAGCCAACGAACTTCTGTATGATACGGCAGTTCGCCATACTCAGCGTCCAGTTCCTCCAAAAATGTTTTGAATTGTCTACGTTTATTTCCATTATGTCTAATAAAATTAGTGGTTTGGACAACAACTGTCATTACATCGCTTAATTCGACGCTTTTAGCACATAAATGCTCCTGGTGAATTAAGCAATGTATAGCAATTATTTCCCGAGGAATTACTAAATTTTTTACCTTCGATTGAATGCGACCTACTAATCCGGTGAATCTACCAGCCATAGCGGGGGCTCCGTCAGTTGTTACTGACACAAGCTTATCCCACTGCAAATTACCGCGTTCTAAGACCTCTTCTACGCATGAGAAAATATCTTCGCCTGTCGTACTTTCTTTCAATGGGAGGAAATCTAGCAATTCTTCCGAAACTACTAAATTTTCATCTACCCCGCGGATAAAAATGGCAAGTTGTGGCGTACCAGAGATGTCCGTGCTCTCATCCAAAGCTAAAGAATACGAAACAAAATTACTTGTGACGTTTCTTAATTGGTCCGCCACATAATTTGCCATTTCTTCTGTCCGGCGCAGTATTGTCGTACGTGAAAGATTAATAGATTTATATTTATTTACCTGTGTTGGGTTTACCTCGTGCACCACCTTCAGTAGCAGTTCCTTGAAAAACAGGCCTGATGTAAATGGTTGACATGCCTTCGCGAGCTCCAATGCGACGATATAACTGGAACGTAAAGCTGCATCGTTGATGGATCCCTCTTCCTAAGAACAAATTAAACAATGGTTTAGCATGCCACTTCAAGTTCTTCAAAAACTGACAATCATACAGTATTTTTAGAAAAATAACTTACTTCGTCCTGTGATTCTTCGTCTGCTATTATTAATGCTGCCTTCAGCGTTTCAATTTCCTCAATTCTCTCCTCCGGTGACAGATGAACGTAGTCCTTGGAATGAGACCCCGTATAGTGCCGCTGGATAATATATTTTTTCAATTGTTTCATTTCTTTGTGACACACTAAACACACTGCGGCACCTTTATGTTCCACGAAAAAAAGGCTTCTTCCCACAATGGGTTGAAGCTGGCGCTACACCCGCACTTTTCTTCGCGTTGGAACTTCCGGCCATGATTAATACTCGAAGTGATGTTACTCGCGTCACTAATGAATACGAACTGACGAGCCTGCTCAAATTGTTTCACCTCGAAACTGTTGACCTGCTAATTTTTCCGCTGCGTGGGGGTAGAGTGGGAAAATCCCTAGCCCTGGATCCCTGCAAGCTCATTTAGCAGGTCAAATAAAAGAAATTGGAACGCAGCGAAGTATACTCGACAAGTACACACACCATTCTCGTAATTTTCATTTTGGAATGCGGATTGAGTTACATCCATAGCTTAATTTTATTAAAAACACAAAACTATTTTTTGTTTGGTATCGGGCTACTACAACGGACCCTAAACTGCGCGCAGCTGAACAACTTTGCCGCTCCGAAACCCTTGCGCCATTCGCAATTGCTGCGTTTTTATATAAAAAAATGTTTATTCCCTTCCCGAAATACATAATAATATGGCCTGAAGGTTTTAAAAAGACCTCCCCAAAAGATCCTTGATTTTTGCCGATTACGACGCCAATCGATTCCTTATGACCATAATGAAGGGAATTACATGAACAATTGATTTACATAATTTCAAATTAACTTCGTTAAAAATAGTCCGATATACATGCCATAAGCGTCCTCTCTTCGGGTTCAGTCACATATTTCTATTAAAATTACTATCATTCAGAGAAATGTATTTTCTAGGAAGAACATAGAAAAATACGGTAACCTTCTCCTGGATTTTTAAACTTACAACATTTAGCTAAAATATTTCACTGCCACAACAGCTTCTTTTCTTTGGTACCAAATATAATTAGATACGGCGATCTTTCTCAATTATAGGGAAAAAATTCAATACTATTAGTAGGCTAGACGAGGGCGAATCGAATCACTTTGTGTTTGATGGTAAAAAAGTAGTAGTTAAACATTAAAAATCTAATTTTTTATTATAATATATTCGTGACCAGTACACCTTTGGCTTGAACATTAATATATAAAAATTGAAATTAAACAGAAAAATCTTTCATTTATAAACAAGAAACGAGAAAGTGAAAAATATCCGATGCGCCCCGAGACTCAGAAATCTCTGATGAAACTGAAATTTTCAGAACAAAATCTTTAGAATCAACATAAACAAATCTAATTTAATGAAAGTGAAGTCAAGTGACACTATTTAGAACACAGATCGGAAGAATATTGCCGTTTTCTGCTGCCTCTATCAGCAAAATCCACTTCGGAAAGTGGACGAATTAATTTCTCACTACAGAACATACATTTCTTTAGATTTAATTTTTATCACAGCTTTCTTTATTTTTGTTTTGCACACCGTGATCCCTGATTGCTCTTTTTTATGTACCTACGAACCATCTGTATACAAACAATTATGATATTTATAATCATAAAAATACTAAAATGAAAAAAAGAGTGATCCGATTCGCCCCAAATGACGTGATCAGATTCGCCACATATATAAGTATTTCAAAGGTTGTACATTACATAAATATATTATGATATAATAATCTAAAATACATCAAATACTAAACTTGGACACAGTGCAAACTAATAACAATAAACACATTTGAATTTTAAAGCTCACTATTTATTTTAAATACGAAGTTGCAGGTTACGTAGGTTATATTTGGACCAAAATTGTAACGTTCGCGTGCGTCCATCTCACTGAAACCGTGCGCCAGCTCTAAACAATGACTTAAATTAATTGACGGACTATTGCGGGTGAGGAAAGACGAGGTACTACGAACGATCGGAATGCTCATTTCTATCGCGATGTGAGAAATATAGACTAAATTCTTATTTTAATTCGATTTGCCCTGTGATCTGATTCGCTCTGGTCTACCCTATAAATTAGTATAAATGGTTTCCCTTATAATAATTCATAAGTACAATCCGTTTATTAAAAACCAACAAGTGATATCAGCGCATAGGTTCGGTCATGCGCTGATATCACTTGTTGGTTTTTAATATTCTAAAAATACGGTCGAAATTATAAATTCTTTATACAATCCGTTTACTTAAAAATGGGCAAGCATGGAAAAATTGAAAGCCCTGTATTTGTTAAACAAATTCAAAAGCAGTAGAATAACTTATATCACAATTTATTTCAATCAATATGCCTGACGTAGGCCAGAAAAGTAGTAGATTTGTAGTGAAATAATCTACTCTTCTTTCACAGAAATTGTAACTGCCCAAAACTATTTGTTTATGTTCCACAAATTTAGTTTTGTATAACATCTTTTGGCATTCGGGACCGTACCATTAGGCCACCATACACTGGTATTCATTCTGTACGGAAAGTAGTATACCTTTTCCGTGATCGCTTTAGTGCTTTACAATAGAGTAGGTACTAATTATGTCGTTACCCATAAAAGTCCTAAGCAGAAGAATCCTCTCGAAGCGGACTAATTACCATTCTCTCTGGGCACATGTTGTTTTCTCCATGGAAAATATGGGATTGTCTCGAGCTTCCCATTGTTGCCCCAACACGATCACAGAAAAGGCCCAGTTTATGCTTTTATGACACCCCCGACAGCTAAATGATCGCTTGGCCGCGACCGACATTCACAGCTGCGTCACTGTGCGCGTTAGCGATCTCAAGGGGTGGGTGACTCAAGCACCTGGATACGGAGAGTTAATTGAGATTTGAAAAATGTTTAAATTTTTGTATGCAATAATAATAATAATTTTGTTCGAAGTTATAATGATAGCAGTAAGAAGGGTTTAAAAAAGTTTGTGGCTGGCGAATATAATTCTGGGTGGTGTAGTCATCGAAAACTGAAACCGCAAAATTTTTCTAAATCTATATGAGTGTGGTCATCGTGTAAACTAGAATGAAGTAAATATTTACGAAAGTCCAATTTTGCCACACAGAAATCTAACAAATGCCTTTCCAAGGAATTAATGTTTCCATTTGAAATTCAACCGTTTTTGTGCTTTTCAACATTATTCATTCGACATGAACTAAAGTTCATACGATAACCACACTCATATATGTAGATTAAGATAAATTATAGGTTTTTTGTTTCAGACGATTACGACAGTCAAAATCATGCTCGCCCAGCAACAAACTTTTTTCTCAAACCCCTCTTACTACTACAATTATAAATTTGAATCAAAGTATTATTATTGCATACGAAAATTTGAACTCAATTTTCAAATTTCAATTAATAAAAGTACAGAGATTGGAATTATAATACTCAATACTTTTCTTTTAAAAGTGCCCCAAAATGTGCCTTCTTTTCGAAGCGTCAAACTCTGGAAATCCCTGCGGCAGCCTGTAAGGTTCCGCTCCCACAACTCCAGCCGCTCCCCACTCCGTTACCGGACTCGCTCCTACCTGAACGAGCTCGGATCTGAGCTCGCGCCCGGAATTGGGGGTCCTGTGCATGCCTGGTATAGATAGAGGGCAACCTCACGGATTTTGAGGACCTTGAAATATGTTGTCAAGGACGTCATTCTGAACAACTTTTTCTTCTAAACTTTTTGGTAATTATTTAGAAGTTTTCCATCCTCACCGATTTCAATGATTTTTGGATATGTTATCAAGATCAAGAACAACTTTTTCCTATACATGTTACCGTCGCACGGCAGTAGTTTCCGAGATATTCGCACAGAACATCGCCGAACGCTGTGCTGCTACGAACGCGTACGTGTAGGTAGAATACAATGTCGACCTTTCGGTTGATTTATTCCGACGCAACGGACACAGCGATCAACTTGAGGTGGTTGGTCATCTGGGGGATGTGTTTATTCCTGTCTCCAGACACCTCGGGGCGCGAAGCGCCCCGAGGTAGATAGGCTCATGGTAATGTGATTGAAAAAATTACATTCTTTTTGAAAAAAATTACTTTCTTTTTTCAATCACATTCCCACGTGCTATCCACCTCGCGAAGCGCCCCGAGGTGTCTAGAGACAAATATAAACACATCCCCCCCGATGATCAACCACCTCAAGTTGATCGCTGTGTCCGTTGCGTCGGAATAAATGAATAGAAGTTTGTCGCAAATATCTCGGAAACCAAGGTCGACCGCCAAAAAGTTTAGAGGAAAAAGTTGTTCAGAATGATGTCCTTGACAACATATTTCAAGGTCCTCAAAATCCGTGAGGTTGCCCTCTATCTATACCATTACCACAATTTTTCAATATCAAAATTGTTGCGTATCTGCAGGGTTGCCAGCAACATTATGCAGGACCGATTATTTAGCGGACCTACAGGAGTGTGGTAACGCGTACGTGATGACGATCGGTGACGCACACACTACTACCACTCCTGTAGGTGTTCCCCCTGCGCTAAATAACGCTGTGTCTCTGCATTAGCAGATCGAGGCGCTGGCTTTATTTCTCGGCTGCTACGACTCCCGTTCTATCCTTCTCTTTTACGACCCATTGACAGCGACAAAGTAACCGTGACCGTCGGAGAATGCTGTTCGCTGA
Source organism: Andrena chrysosceles (assembly GCA_963855975.1). Lineage (NCBI taxonomy): Eukaryota > Metazoa > Arthropoda > Insecta > Hymenoptera > Andrenidae > Andrena > Andrena chrysosceles. The sequence continues at coordinate 55,792,824 of OY979767.1, read as the reverse complement.
ATACCTATACCTATATCGTACAAATTCAATTTCAAACCGAGGGACGCCTTTTATTACTTACCAACTACTTCAATAAGTGAAAATTGTTTAATATTCATATTCCTGTTTGGTATCAGTTCCATCGGACATAATGGTACAAACTTTTTTTTTATGAATGAGGTACTGGAAGCGATGTCAAGGTCAAGTTAGTTTTTTGCAATAGAACGGTATTTTTTTATGGAGGTGTCACGGGATGGTATTTCGATTTTTCGCTATGGATCTATTAGGGGATTTTGCCCGGGTAATATGTAATCGGTATCCACACCGATGTGTAGGGTTGGCTTTATCTAAAATAAACAAACGTAACCGAGATGTTGATCACATTGAATGATCAATGAAGAATAACGTCTACGTCCCCGTAGAACTTTCGGTCCCGATTCCTGACAATATCGATCGTGAAATTTTCCATGCATTTCTGAGTACCACAAACATCTATCCGGACGTAAGAAAACAATTATATTTTTTCTGACTCAAGCCAAAATCCAACTGACCCCAAGGGCCTTACAGGAAAAAATTTAGCCCATCTGGGCTACAGGCAGGCAGCCCTTGCCGAGAAACCGAAAACAACGCTTCGCGCCCCCATCGATTCGCCTGGTGTGAGGGTAACGAAAGTCGAGGTCAGTCCCACGCTTTCGAAAAGCTGTCTAAAGAGACAGGGTGATGCGCTGGAAAGCGTGCTCGTTGACGAGAACCAGACGGATCTCCAACACCGGCGCGGTCAAGTAGGGTTTACTTCGCGAAAGGTAGGGGTGTGCGGATCGTCCCGAAGCTCGGGTTCCCGGCCCTCGGGACGGGTCGGAAAATTTCGGGCGAGATCGGGCGGGGTCTCGATACTTTCGTATTGCTCGAGATCCCGAAGTTTTCGGAATCCCGAGACTCGTTTCGGGCTACAAGCAGTGATACCAGATCGGGGACGGGTGCCCTCGAGAATTTCCCCCACCTCGCGCAAACTACGCCGGAGCAGCGTGTCCGTGAGCTCGGCGCTTCGGAGTCCAACTCACGGACGCGCTGCTCCGGCGTAGTGTGCGCGAGGTGGGGGAAATTCTCGAGGGCACCCGTCCTCGATCTGGCATAACTGGCTACAAGCATGACCGCCGTGAGTGGGCAATTTGATTTCAGGTCGACTCGGCAAAACTCGGACGCGATCGGCTCGAAAGCCAGCTATTACGAGGGGACCGAGACGGAAGGGGCTATGCTTGTAGCCAGAATCGAGTCTCGGGATCCCGAGACTGTCGGCATCTCGAGCAATACGAAAGTATCGGGATCCCGCCCGATCTCGCCCGAAAATTTCCGGCCCGTCCCGAGCCCGAAAAGTCGGGTACCCGCACAGCCCTGGCGAAAGGCAAACGACACGTGTTTCTCGGACCCTTCGTTTCGCCGTTATTTTACAACGTTCCATAAAACGAAATACCACCCGGCAGCCCCTCGTTGAATTGTAGGAGGTACAACGTTAAAAATAGGATAATGATTTGGATTGTTTGTTTGTGCTGAGGAACATCGTTGCAACTACCAGAAATACAGGGTTTAAGAGGTACCCCTTCCATGCTGCCGACCGGGCTAGTGACAATGTGCAGGAGCGAATTTTCTGTCAGCTGGAGGTGCAGATTTTCTGTCCTCGAAGTGACAGAAAATATAACCTATATGCTATACCCGATTTTCTAAAGATACTGTTGCGGCGTAATAATAATGGTTCGGAAGGATGATGAAAAGTTCACAAATGTAGCGGAATAGAAGGAAATAGCCGCTAAACATTTATTGTCGTATAGCATATACATAGGTTATATTTTCTGTCACTTAATCACGCGTTGGATTCAACGTCAAACACAATTTTATATATGTTTGTTCATAACTGCTTTCTGCATAGGATGTGTATTTCATGTTCTGTTTCAGTGTTTTGCTAATTAAAAAATGTCTATCCTAACAAACTTCATTTTCTGGGGACATGCCCTCATCTATTTTTCCTTTTCACTTATAATTCCTTACTGCCACCGTAAAATATTGTAACATAAGCACATTTCAAGTAAATGTACAATGAATTTTCTACGTTTGCAGTGCCAGCAGACTTTCTGTTTAAATTTTTACAAGTTCAACGCAACAGCTAACAATTTCTTTCCACATTCAAAATAAAATACGGAAATAGCAAACAGCTCCCTCTCGCGTGCACAGGCAGCCGCGTATCTATAGGTATTACCATTTCTGTGCAGAAAAAATCTGCTGTAATACCGACCGACCAAATCGGTCAGGTCACGTGACGTGTCTACCCCCTTAACTAATGTGACTTGCTCTACATTGCAAGCAGTACACCATACAGTATTTCCTCGCTGTGGGCTCGCTGGTCGGGACCGGCGTTGAACCCATATCATGAACCGAGCCCAAATTTCGAGTGTTCGTTTCTCGCTTCTTTCTGGCCGAAGGGGGGAGCGAGATGGAACGCTTTGCGTGCGCGGCGGGCGTGCGCGACGGCCGCGAGCGCTCAGATGGAATCGTGACTGCTCGACGCATGCGCGCGACGGTCAGATAGCCAGGCACGACACGCGTCTTTTTTGCGCCCTAGACGAAGTTGTCCAATTTATCCCTTTATTATAATACATTTATTTGAGATTATTGGTGACCTTACTCTAAATTTTTATTCGTAGTTTAAAACAATTGCAGTACAATTAGTAATATTTTATTTTAAAGTTTATTTTCAACAATACCAGCAATGAAAATACCATTTTGCAAATATTAAAGTAATTATCATGGTGAATAATACATATGTAATGCCTTACAATTATGTAAATACGTTAATTCATATATGTATTTCCTATATTACATATAGATACGTACAATAATGGAGTACCTATTAATATTTAAGGGAAAGTTGTAATTGTACGAAGGACGTCAAAGTTACCTTTCCTTTCATCTAGGAAATTTGACAAACTTATTACAAATATGTACATAAAATAGAAAATACACGAATTTCATTTTTCAAAAGTACATATAAATGATTTATTTAGTCTAAAACGCGTTATATATGTATTTTCTTTGGCTATGTACATACTGATCGCTGCCTGTAAGCTTCGCTGGTCCCTATTGGCGACTGCCTAGGGCGGAAAGTCGACAAGAGGTGCAAAATGGTATTTTCATTGCCGATATTGTTGAAAATAAACTTTAAAATAAAATATTACTAATTGTACTGTAACTGTTTTAAGCTACGAATAAAAATTCAGAGTAAGGTCATCAATAAACTCAAATAAATGTATTATAATAAAGGGCGTTATTTCATAAGTTCGCATAGGGCGCAAAAAAGATTTGAGCCGTGCCTGCGTCAAGATTTTGCGAAACGGTTCCCTTGCTCACATTGTGTGCTCGTGATCATTGCGCACGCCCGTCGCGCACGCAAAGGACGGAGCGTCACGGCGTCCGAAAGACGGAGCGAGACAAAACATCAACGCGTCGTTTGTCTCGTACCGCCCTTGCTCGCTTCCAGTGCCTCTCGCTCGCTCTCGTTCCATCTCGCTCTCGCCTTCGCCGGAAAAGAGTGAGACAGAAGTGGTGGGGATAGCGAAAAACCCACACCGTGTACATCAAATCGAGTCCACAAGGAGACGATACTGTAATCTATTTTCTTAATAATTCTTAATGCTATGTCTTTTGATTGACAAATTTTGTCGATTTACCTTATTTGACAAATTCCCAGAAACTTGTACGAAACAAGATGCTCTGTCTATCTATATCTATCTATATATCTATTTAATCTTCTCCGGACAACCTCCAAGCCTGTGCATTCTCTTCATTTCTATCCATCCAAGCCTGTGCGTCCCCTTCAATTCTACTATCCAAGCCTGTGCGTCCCCTTCATTTTTATCCAAGACCTGTGCGTCCCCTTCATTTTTATCCAAGACCTGTGCGTCCCCTTCATTTCTATAATATATAATAAACTTTACATAAAAACCCTAAATTGCTGGTATATACAAAAACAAGTATCTGGCAATTTAAATGCAATGTAATTTTTTACTACAATATATTCTTTTGTACATGCATGATACAAATTTCCAGAAACTTGTGTGAAAGGAGATGCTTCGCAGTCGAACCAATTCCAAGTCTGCGACTCTACATAAGAAATCTATTAAAAAAATTTTGGCGACTTACCTTATTAATTGAGACAATAATTCAGTCTCCTATGTAGTGTAAAAACTCGTGACATTCCAAATTCGGACAACTTACTTTATTTGACACTTAACACTTGGTAGGTTATAAAATTCAAAATAGTATATATATGTATGTATGTACAATGACGGACGACGATCCCCGCCGAATAATCCCGAGAGTCGACGAACGAAGAACGAAACATGTGTTGGCTGAAGGTGTGTGTGTGTGTAACGCGTATACGTATTATGTTGACGAAAATTTGGCTTGAAGAATCAGAATCAGAAGAAAATCTTACCGTTTCTGACAGATCCATGACATGATATTACGATATCTCTGTCATGCGTGGACCGATTTTATTGAAATTGGTCTTATTCGAAAGCTTATATGCGGGTTACATAAGAAAAATGCCTTTAAATTTAGAAAATATTGCAAGCGTGATGAGATATTAATGAAATAAGTTTCAGGTTAGGTTGGAATAGCTGTGCGTCACAGTAAAGATACACGGCAGCGACAGGCATATACAAGGTGTCTTTTCTTTCATGTACTTGGCGCCGAGACGCTACCGCGTCTCTAGATATCTGTTCGCCAGTGGGTGTCACTAATGGCGCAACTTTGGTTTCCCAAATAAATTCAGATTTATCAGGGCCCTCGCCTGAACCGCTTGACAAGGAGACTGAACGACGTAAAACGAGTGCGAGCGTCTATTTCGTTCTTTTGCATTACATTCGTGAATTTTTGATCATCTTTCCGAAACATTATTATTACGCCGCAACAGTGTCTTTAGGAAATCGGGTATTGAGTATAGGTTATGTTGTCTGTCACTTCGAGGAGCGGATTTTCTGTCTCTTGGAGGACCAGATTTTCTGTCCACAAAGTGACAGAAAACATAAGCTATGCGCTATACTCGATTTCCTAAAGATACTGTTGCGGCGTAATAATAATGTTTTGGAAGGATGATAAAAAGTTCACAAATGTAGCATAAAAGAACGAAATAGCCACTAAACATTTGTTGTCATATAGCATATACATAGGTTATATTTTCTGTCACTTCGAGGAGGGGAGCACATAATAATCACGCGCATCCAGCCTACGCATTTTTACTAGCCCAATTCAACATCCAACACAATTTTATGTATAATGTTTGTTCATAACTGCTTCTGCAATGTTATATGTGTATTTCATGTTCTGTCTCAATGTTTTGCTAATGAAAAAATGTCTAACCTAACAAACTTCATTTTCTGGGGACATTTCCTCATCTATTTTTCCTTTTCACTTATAATTCCTTACTGCTAACGTAGAATATTGTAACATAAGCACATTTCAAGTAATTGAAATGTACAATGAATTTTCTACGTTTGCAGTACCAGCCGACTTTCCGTTTAAATTTTTATAAGTACAACGCAACAGCTGAGAATTTCTTTCCTTATTCAGAATAGAATACGGAAATAGCAAACAGCTCCCTCTCGCGTGCATCAGGCACCGGCGTATCTATGGGTAATACCCCTTAAGGAGGTAGACACGTCACGTGGTCTGGCCGATTCGGCAGGTCGGTATTACAGCAGGTTTTTTCTGCACAGAAATGGTAATACCGATAGATCGACGATTGCCCGGTAAACGCGAGAGGGAGCTGTTTGCTATTTCCGTATTCTATTCTGAATAAGGAAATAAATTTTCAGCTGTTGCGTTGTACTCGTAAAAATTTAAACAGAAAGTCTGCTGGTACTGCAAACGTAGAATTTCATTGTACATTTTAATTACTTGAAATGTGCTTATGCTACAATATTCTACGTTGGCAGTAAGGAATTGTGAGTGAAAAGGAAAAATACACGAGGGCATGTCCCCAGAAAATGAAGTTTGTTAGGATAGACATTTTTTAATTAGCAAAACACTGAAACAGAACATGAAATACAAATCCTATGCAGAAAATAGTTATGAACAAACATATATAAAATTGTGTTTGATGTTGAATCCAACGCGTGATTATTATGTGGTCCCCTCCTCGAAGTGACAGAAAATATAACCTATGTATATGCTATATGACAATAAATGTTTAGCGGCTATTTCGTTTTATTACGCTACATGTGTGAAATTTCATCATTCTTCCGAAACATTATTATTACACCGCAACAATATCTTTAGGAAATCGGGTATAGCATATAGGTTATATTTTCTGTCACTTCGAGGACAGAAAATCCGCTCCTCCAAGTGACAGAAAATTCGCTCCTCCTAGCCCGGTCGGCGTCATGGAATGGGTACCTCCTCCATCCTGCATTTGTGGTAGTTGTAACGCTAGTCCTGAGCTCAGTGTACATATGTACACTCTGGTTTGATCTGCAAAAATAAATAAATTTAATAAAAATTACTTTTTGTGTTTATACCACTTGAATGTAAAACTGATACTTACACTTCCTGAAGAATCCATTATTTTTGTTTGCTATTTCCCATAAATATTTTCTTGCAATGGCACTAACCCCTTTCGATTAACGTTAGTTTTCATAGAACCTGCAATAAAAAGTTAGAACGAGTTGTAATTGATCTGAATGCAGTAAAAATGTAAATGTATGTATGTTATTTACTTATCTTTATGCTTGCGGAGAAGACTGCCTTCCTTTCCTCGCTTCATAGAGCATGAGTTTCACCTTTGATATTGGTTACTGGAAATATCTAAAACAAATTCATATATATGAGAGAAATATTCACAAACATTTCCAATTAATTCAATTATTTGCATAACAAAAGTATGTGTCATACTTACGCTTTTACACGTGTCATTTCCACTTGATATGAAATAATACAGGTACTTATTATTAGGAAATTGTGAAAAGGCCCACCACCACCCCCGTCATAGACGGTCCTATTCACTCTCCGTATGTATTTTCTACATATTTTCTTACTTACATTTTTTAAGTTTTGGAACATTGCTTATTCGACAGCTCTTCATATGCGCTGAATGCACTCGCCGGTGCAATAGTCACTTTTGACTGCAATTGCTTATTCGACAAGCTCGTCATATGCGCTGAATGCACTCGCCGGTGCAATAGTCACTTTTGACAGCAATTGCTTATTCGACAGCTCTTCATATGCGCTGAATGCACTCGCCGGTGCAATAGACACTTTTGACTGCAATTGCTTATTCGACAGCTCTTCATATGCGCTGAATGCACTCGCCGGTGCAATAGTCACTTTTGATTGCAATTGCTTATTCAACAGCTCTTCATATGCGCTGAATGCACTCGCCGGTGCAATAGTGACCTTGAATAGCAATTGCTTATTCGACAGCTCTTCATATGCGCTGAATGCACTCGCCGGTGCAATAGTCACTTTTGACTGCAATTGCTTATTCGACAGCTCTTCATATGCGCTGGATGCACTCGCCGGTGCTATCGCGATGTCGTCATCCATCATTTTATGTACTTTTTTGTGTACTCGTATCTGCTGCTACTGTTTTTACATACGCAGGTTCTCTAATCGGCTGTTGTCGATTGTATCTACTATCTATAATTTCTGGCAACATGCAGTCCTCATAGAACTTCTTCAGTTTTTCCTCCATCTCTGTTGCCCAGAATCGATCATCTCTCGATACTGTTGTAACCTTCATTCCTTTTGGCGTCCATAAACAAAAATAAGCCCGTTGCCTTTTCGTTATGTGCAATTGTCCTTGCACTTGATAATAGTAGTGATGATTTTGATTCAATTCATCACCCTTGAAAATACGCCTTATATTATCAAGTTGCTTTATTGCTTCAGCAGGTGATAAATCCTTGGCCGATTCAGGACACTTTACTTCGACGATTTTATCATGGTCCACGAGGCCGTCAGGAGTTGCACCTAAGTGAGGCACAGTGTCATCGATGAAGAGGCCACACGGTAGAATACGCATTCCTAATTCTTCTCGCATTTGTCTCAAGGCGTTTGCCTCATTTTCCTTTCCGTATTGGAGAGAATGTTCATTGTGGAGTTGCGGGTACATTATACTCTTCACAGTATTTGCCCGTGGTGTAGTCTTTCGTAATCGGCATACCTTGCCGAAATTGGATGCAGTTAATAATTTCTTCCTATAACCAATCCACTTGTCGCTATTCGCCTGATCGCGAGTTTCCACTTCGATATCGGCTCGCCTCGTTTGCCATTGAAGGAGTATATCCGCGTGCCGTTTACACTCGGAAGAGTATACTGTCTCTTCCATATCTGGTTTTGCCGCGTTGGGGCCGTAATCCTGGTCGCACGATTGTTTTTTATTTCGAAAGGAGGATGCTTTCGCTTCTTTTTTTTACTCCCTTGCTTTTTCTGCTGCGCGCTTCCGACGTCCTTCCAGCTTTCTTACCATGGTTCACGGCTCTTTATTCATTGCCGTACTCAATCTGCTAAACGTCTCTTTTGTATTATATTGGACGACAGCAGCGGAGACTCTACCCTGATACGAGCCCCCTCGTCCAAAGTTTATCCTTTTGCCTCCGATGAATTTAGCAATGATGTTATTAAAACTTTCAACAGCATTGTTATTTAGACCCTGCAGCAAACTGTCAGCTTTAAGGAAAAGTTGCTGCATCGCTTCTTCGATACATTGATAAATACCAGCGTTTCTCAGTCGTGGAACGTAGTCTTCTCTGTTGGGATCAGAGTATTTATTACAGAAGTATGCTAACTTCTGACATTCCTTGTGTTCACCGAAAACGTGACTCGGTACATTTTTCAAGTCGTTCTTCAAATTTTATATTCGTTCCTCGAGTGTCTTTTCTTCTTTGAGCCGATATTCTGCAGCCTTCTTTATACCAGTACGCAGGCGAAGAGCATTCTTCTCTACGACAGCTCTTAGATCTTTATTGGGGCCTTTTGCTACGATTTCGGTTATTCTTCTACTGAAATTGCGTAACAGGTGATTGGTGCATTCTATTTTACTGACTCCGAGCATGTACTTTTCATATGGCTTATTGTCCAATATCGTCTTGTACACACTGCTATCACCATCGGCAACTAATATAGTGTACATTAGGCCGTGCATATCTACGCTGCAATTGAAGCCTTCGACAACAGCAACACTCTCCATGCTAGTTGAACTCTGATTACGACCCCAGTTCTTGAAACAACGATGCTCGCGCGGTTCTTCCTTCTTCGTAGATGCTATTTGGCAAGTCATACAGAATTTATTCTTCACGCTGATGTACAACACTTTCTTCGTGTGGTATCCCACGATGGCTCCTACGCCAGAAAGAGAATTATAATCTCCTCCGCGGTATGACCTTTTCATCCAGCTGCCATCTGCGACAACTGGGATAAACGGTAAATTACATTCTGGATGTACGTGGCCTCTTGCTATAGCTAATGCTTTTTCCTCTTTTCCAGCATCTTCTATTTCGCGTTGTGCGGCCACTTCGAAGCCATCGATTAGCTCAATCTGACACTTCTCGTATATCCTTTTCGTCATACAGGACACGTTCACGGCAGTCAGTATTTCCACCAGTTGATTGTATCCGCCGCCCGTCGTCATTGTTGCGGTAACAGCGGCGTGGTTGATATCCATAGTGGTATCACTCTTCCGAAGACAGGATATGTGCTCTATGTATTTGCACATTGTGCACTCTATATAATACACATTTTCTAATCCATACCGTTGACATCTAACTATTTCAAAATGTTCGATGCCACAGCCTATAGTCGAATGTTTTCCAAGATTTTTTATCTGTTCGAAAACATACGAAAAATCAACGAAGTCTATTCCTTCTGAAATTTGATTTTTCGGCTGTTCTGGATCTGCATTCTCCACCAGCCAGTAATCGGCATCATTTCCAACATCTTCATCCATTTCTTCGTTGATGTCTGTGTTGAAATCTATTTCTTGTAGAATTTCTTCTTCGTTCGACACGAAATGCACTTGTTCTATAATATCCTCTTCATCCGCATTGAAATGTACTTCTTCTTCAATATCTTCTGCGTCCGTATCTATAATTCCTTCAAAATTTCCTACGTCTTCTTTGTGTATTCTGTCCGTTGGAAAATCACCCGCAGCGGATGTGCTTCGTAGGAGATACCTGCTTCCGCCACGGTGCCCTGACCTACCGTGAGGCACGCTGCTGTTTTCAATCGTTGCCTGCACGTAAAGAGTCAATAATCAATAACACGGTGTACATACATAGAAGTAATAAAAACATATATTACAAAAGAAAAGCAGGCACACTAAAAGAAAATATAGTACAGTAAAGTCTCGATGTAAGCGAAAGCCTCGGAACGAAGTAAGTTTAACCCTTCATTGACTCTCTGGGTGTGAACCACCGCACATTCCACGCACAATCGGACACTTTTTGGAGTAACATTTCGGATGTGGCTCAAATTTGAATATGTTGTAGTCTTTAGGGATGTATAAACATATGTAGAAGTATTTTTGAAAATTTTGAAAAATGTAGATTTTACAGTTGTTTGAAGTTAAGTGCTAACTTTTTTCAATAAATTATAATTATGGAAATAGTAAACGGATGGAGATGAGCTTTACGGGGATTTGTAGAGAAGACATTGAAGTTTTAAGAAAAAATTATTTCAATTTTTAAAAAAAAAATTTGAACCATTTCTGTGCAAATATTATAAACAAATGAATTTTTTTAACATCGGGCGCGATTTTAAAAATCTTTTAAAAAACAGAATATTGCTCTATCCTTTCCCTTCATGGTCTAATTGTCAAAAATATGGACATTTTAAAATTGGCCTTGTAAAAATTGCCGAAATTTGACGCTGCGTCAAATCACACCGGCTCGACTGGCTGACAAGGGAACTGCACAGGTTTTGTAATCGGTTCTGAAATGAGACTGGGTGGACATTGTAGTACACACCTATTGTTACAAAACCGTAAAGGGTGTTTGTACAGTGGGCCTTCGTTTTCGAGAAATTTGAGTTCAAAGTTTTGCGCGATGCTAGTATTTCAGTTGCACAAACATTGTTACCAAGCAATGGTCGTAGGTGCGATAATAAGGTGTTTGGGGTGCTGGAGGTTTTCGGTTCGATTCCTGGTGCGCGCTCCGTTTTTTTCTACTAAAGGTACACGTATGGACGTACATATTGCGATCAAAAATCCGCAAAAGAAGAAGCAATGTGTACATATTTCATATTCAACAAGTAACTAAATATGCTCAACATCCAATCGCAAAGCATCGATGACTGTTGCTAATTTTAAATATCTTCTACATCACAGAAATAATATCTGAATTACATTTTTGATCCATTGAAAACTACGTACAAAGGTTGAAATAATCACAACTGCATTATGCAGGAAGCATATCTAACGAAACGCGTATACTGGTTTGAACGTTTGATACTAACAAAACGCATATAGTTTGTATAACATACATAAAGAAATTTAAAATTCCTACATTTCGTCTCATCGGCACGAAAGTTGCAGGAACGTGCTGCATTATTCACATGAAAACGAGTCCAAACACGGTATACATCGGATTATTAATTAATTAAATAATGATGAACATACGAATTGGAAAAGAATGAGTGAGACAAGAGGGGTAAAGTAATGACATGCGTCGCGGCGCGCATAGTATAGAATATGTGTACGTAAAGTGTCAAAGATAGGGATATTCTTCCGAATGGCCCAGTGGCCGATCGAGATGAGGTTTGGAGGGAGGAATGGGAAGGTAGTGTGGACCCTAAATCTGAAATTGTAGCTTCGGGTATTTATTAGTTTCCAAAATAGTAATAAAAAATTATTGTTAATTTTTAAAATTTTTTTTGGACGTACGTGCAGGCACCTCTACCCGGCGACCCTCCTGTCCCCCCAAACTGTTTTACGAACTGCTGGACGCGTTCCCCTTACCTCCGCGTTCTCCTCAGGCGCCGGAAAAGCACGCGTATATAGCTGAAGTTCAAAGTCAATTGTCTCGAAAACGAAGCGCGATATTAAAAAATTGTATTCTATATTTTCATCTTATTTTGGCCTCTTGAATCACCCCCCAGAATATTGACTATCAGTAGAATAACACCCTATATAGTAGGATGGGTCGCATTCGCAAATTGCTGGTTCAAATCTCCAAACTCACATCGGTTCGCTTCCATGCTTTACGCGCCCGTAAGCGGCCGCGCACCCTCCGCACTCATCTAGCCCCAACCAATACTAATACCCAGGAAAAAGTGGAAAGTGGAATGCGTTATGTCGGAATAAATCAACAGACATACTAAAAGTTTTTTTATTAATATCCCGAAAACTAACAAATTCCCGAAGCAACAATTTTCGATTTAGGGTCCACACCCCCTCCCCACCGTTCTCCCCAAACCTCGTGACGATCGGCCACTGGGGCCATTCGGAAGTACAGCCAAAGACAGCTGTTAATATACATATTTGAAGAATATGAATAATACTGTATTATATATAACAAAATACCGTACTGCTACTACTACATCACAAACTGTAACTGTATACAAATCTGTACCGTAAAATATAACTTACATTTCTCGACGCTTTTTATTTTTTGACAAACGCTTTGCAGATAATTTGGGCTGCTTCGCTTTTGCGGCACCCTTCAAATAGCGATTGTTCCTTGCATCTGCGGCTTCCTTCTTTGATTCCATGGCAATGGAATGGTCACACGCACACACACGCATATACTTATCGACACCACGCAGGAATGGAACAATTCACAAATAATGAATATTCCATATGTATCAATATCTGCGCAGTAAATAAAAGCTCGATTGCTTTCTGCGTCTTCACCGTAGTGCAAACTGCAGAAAACTGATCAGCTAGCGTTGTCGCAGCATTAGTTACAGATGCTGAGAAGCAAAACAAAAGATAGTAGGAAAAGGACGGATATATGCGTATTCTGTTCCTCTCTTTCTCATTAGGATTAGTGTATGCTGATACATTTACATAGAGTACGTACTTCTGGGAATACTTTTTGGTGCAGAAATGTGCACAGGAAAGGATTTTTTATTATCCTGTGCATATACTTTTGACGTATCATCTTTGCGCATTTGAACCTTTACGCGGGCCGAGACGTGTCGCTCGGTCCTTGGTGCAAGTGAAGTACAAAATATTGAGTGAGTGAGAAAGATAGTTCGGGCCCTGTCCAGCGGTTTTAGGAAAGAATTCGCAAGTTGTGTAGTAGGATCACCTACAGGAGTGGTGGCAATGTGTGCGTGAACCGTCGCCGACGTTTGTTTTCTGGTAACGCTGGCCCTTGACGCTAGCAAAGGCTTGATCGTCAGAAATACAAGCGACTGCTGAAGAGTAAAGATCGTAAGTACCTTCACGCTTACAATTCCTGTCTTTTTCACTATATGTACCAGTTATTATGAAAGTAGTCTAAGTCCAAATTTTTCGTTTATTACATTTCACGTCTTTTTTACATATTATATCAATATGATACATAATAAATGTAAAGTTCAATTTATTTTCTTTTAAATTTCGCACGACGCCATTTTCATAATAACTGACATACTTCTACATTTTACTTCCAACCCAAGACTGTATTTAGACATATTGCGGGTAAAGTTTCATTACCGTCATAGAATTGTAATTTTTTGTGCAAAATTTATCGTGTGAACTGTGATTGCTTGAGTGTCCGCGTGTTTCTCAAGCTGCGAATCGCCATTGCGGGGCTGCCTCGCGTGGCACGCTTCGCGAAGTGGAGAGTCTGGAAACTATCTCGACCATGATTACTTTACGAGGCATCAGCCGTCGCTTTTCGACGTGCTCAAAGGTGCCTCGCGGCCCCACGTTAAAAAATCGCATGGCTCGGGCGACGCAAATATCATGCTGGAGGTAGCGCGAGACTATCGCACGAGCCTGCCTCGCAAAGTGATCATGATCGAGGTACTTAGTTTCCAGACTCTCCACTACGCGAAGCGTGCCTCGCGCGGCATCCTCGCAATGTCGATACGCAGCTTCACGCTCAGAGATTCGTGTATTTATTCTCGCGTAGAATAAGAAAGTTATGTTATAATTTATCCGCGAAATGTCTAGAAAAGCTATATACATTCGGGTGCAATATAGGCTTTCTTTCCTTGAAACTGAAGATAAGTAATGAAAATTAAACAGTTTCTAAACATATAAACATGTACTCTTCTCAGAGTTGGGCAAAATGTAATCTAATTAGAAATTATAAATTACGATTAAAATGTGATTGTGTAATAATTGATTACACATTATTTTCTGCACAGTTGCAGAAAATTGTTGACAAAATTGTGGTCAACTACCTAAATTAACAATTGTTCGAGAAATCATACATATTGCGCCATCTCCCTAGATCTAGTCAACTAAAGACTTCGCGCTTCGTACCTATCCCCCCTTGTTCATGTGGAGCATCGATCGTATCGCCCTTCCATCGACCGGTGATCGATGGAAGGGGGAGAGCAAGCGGATTCGAGGAAATAGAGCGAGACTTCCTCGATCTACTTGTCGTCTAACCGTTCTCCAGGTAACAATCACTCGCTTTGCTTGCTAACGCTTCTGCTTCTCTTACTGGATTCGAGCCGAATCGCAGTGCTTAACGCAGCTTTGTAAATTAGCCTACCGCGTAGGAACTAGTGCCGCTTATAAAATTAGAACTGAAACCCAAGCATTTTGTGAATAACCTCATTTATTGTATAACGGACCTAGATTGTGTAAATACTGTAAATTAGACATTTGTGTTAATATTAAAGTTTCCTAAAGTTAGAACCGTTTTGTCTCGCGAGTGTCTCAATCTCCGACGTGCGCTCTTCCCAAACTATTGCTAACATTTTTGGTCCTTCGAGCCGGATCAGCGCCGTTGGATTCAGTGCTTCTGGAACGTTCGGGATTCCTCGCGAGTGTTGTTCTAACCGTCGCGTGTGACCTCTGGAAAAGAAAGATGAGTCACTTGATAGCGAGCCAACGCGATCTTAAAGGCCGAATTTCGCGTGCATTTGAAAATCTAAAGAAGCTAGGCGCGAATAATTTAACAAAGGGGAATGTATCTACGCGATTGGGGGCCCTTCGAAAGAATTGGGCCAAGTTCGAGGCCCAGCACGATCAACTAATCGCCATGGCCGATGACCCGAACATCGTGGATGATAAATATTTCAAGGAGAACGAACCTGCGGACACAGAGGAGAGATTCCTCACGCAAGAGGCCTTACTAGTTGATAAATTAGAGGAAATTACCAAATTAGAGCAGGCCGTAGCTAGAAGCGTCGAACGTGCCATCAGGGACGATTCTACATTAGATACTACTATCGGTCGGAAGAAATCTTCGCTACCCAAAATTCCGTTACCGAATTTCGACGGTCAGCACAAAGGGTGGCCATCTTTCCATGGCCTCTTCAAATCCCTCGTGGTTCAGGACACCACGCTGTCGGATGCCGAACGCTTACATTACCTGCGAGGGGCCCTTATTGGTGATGCTGCGAAACTACTTCAAAATATACCGGTGCGCGAGGAGAACTTCGAAGCCTCGTGGAAATTGCTAGAAAAACGATACGATAACCAGCGGTTAGCAATAAAGTCGTTGATGGCGGCCATCTTTAATCTACCGACACTTACAAGGGAGTCAGGGCCTGAACTCAAAGGCCTTTACTACACAATGTGTGATTCGGTCGAGTCTCTCGCTGCTTTAAAGAGACCTTTTGATGCCAGCGGCGACTGGCTAGTGCACCTCGTGGTAAATAAGCTGGACCCCCAATCTCGGCGAGAATGGGAGACTCAACTTGGCCAAACTAAGACGCCGCCCACCTACGAGGAGCTGAGAGCATTCTTAGAGGGACGGCTCAATACGGTGGAGGCCTTGGAAGAGCAGCAGAAGGTTCCAGGGGGACGAGCTCCGAAGCCCACCGGAACGCCTAAAACCGCCAAAGTTCACCAGGTTAGTAAGTCGAAGAGCTCAGCTGACCAGTGCAGTCTCTGTGGCGCTGGTCATTTCATCTTATTTTGCGCGGACTACAAGGCCAAGGATGCGCAAGGAAGGAAAGAAGTCCTACTAGCTAAACGCCTTTGTTTTAACTGCCTGGGGAGACATCGCGTCGCGGACTGTAAATGCGATAAACGGTGTCAGGAGTGCCAGCAAAGGCACCATACCTCAATCCACGAGGCGACTTCCACTCGTCCTTCAACTGAGAACCCGGAAGTTACAATAAACCTAGGAAGGTCCGAGACCCGGGGGAGGCCCCCTCGCGACGCGGTGTGCCTCCCAACTGTTTTATTAGCTACCGCCCGGATTATGGTCAATTCCCCGGACGGCGAGCCAAGATTAGTGAGAGCTCTAATAGATCAAGGCAGTGAAGTCTCGCTAGCTACGGAAGCTTTGGTGCAGCTGCTTA
Organism: Andrena chrysosceles; assembly: GCA_963855975.1. Classification (NCBI taxonomy): domain Eukaryota; kingdom Metazoa; phylum Arthropoda; class Insecta; order Hymenoptera; family Andrenidae; genus Andrena; species Andrena chrysosceles. The sequence goes on along the minus strand of OY979767.1, from coordinate 55,776,387 downwards.
GATTGCCACGGCGACCGTCGAACGTGCACCTCATTGGTATCGGCCAACAGCGGAAGGAGCGGGTGCGTGGAGCCATCCAACTGGAGTTCGCACCACGTGGAGGCGAGGACTTCTGGCAGAAGACCACGGCGTTGGTGCTCCCACGGATTACCGCCTACACCCCACAAGTCAAACGACGGCTGAATGTTTGGACCCACCTCCAAGGACTCTCACTGGCCGATCCCGACTTCACGGATGGCACCCAAATCGATGTCTTGTTGGGTGCCGACGTATACTCCCTGATCCTAGAGGACGGACTGCGTAAGGGGCAAGAGGGTGAGCCCATTGCCCAAAGGACGTCCTTGGGATGGATTATCTCCGGTCTAGCAACCACCGCTAGCTGTAACGATCCACGTGCTTCAAGTGGGCTCGTCACGCTGAAGTGCACAACGGAGGAAGATCTCGTCCCGATGGTACAACGATTCTGGGAGCAAGAAGAAGTGACAGTACCAACTGCCCTCAATGCTGAGGACCAGGAGTGCGAGGATTACTTCAAGGCTACTCACCAGCGCCTCCCGTCGGGACGCTACATGGTGCGCCTCCCATTCAAGGAGACGCAGGAGCTGGGCGAATCCCGAGCCGGGGCCGTCCGCATGCTTCATCGGGTGGAGACCAAGTGCGGCAGGAACATGGACTTCAAAAGGGCCTACCACTCTTTTCTACGTGAGTACGAAGAGTTACATCACATGTCAAAAGTAAATCTCATCTATCCAGATAGCGAGTCCTACTACCTGCCACACCATGGAGTCTACAAGGAGAGCAGCACCACCACGAAGCTGAGAGTGGTGTTCAATGGCTCCTATGCGACTACTTCCGGGAAATCTCTAAACGATCTCCTCCTGGTGGGACCCAACTTGCTGCCGGGTCTACTGCAAGTACTGCTGCGCTGGCGAGTACATCGGATCTGCCTGACTGCCGATATCGAGAAAATGTTTCGCCAAATTATCGTGCACCCTGAGGATCGCCGCTTTCAAAGACTGCTTTGGCGACGACGAGAAGATGAAGTAATCAGCGATTACGAACTAAACACCGTTACTTACGGTCTTGCTTGTGCTCCCTACCTGGCTATCCGCACGCTCCAACAACTGGCTCAGGATGAACGCTCCAAGTTTCCACGGGCTGCTACGATCCTGGAAAAGGACGTTTATATGGACGACGTGCTTACTGGAGCCGACAGCGAGGAGGAGGCACGCGAGATTCAGCAGGAGCTGCGCCTACTCTGCATGGCGGGCGGCTTCAATTTAAGGAAGTGGGTATCAAACACACCCACCTTGCTGAAGGAGATCCCAGGCGAAGAGGTCCCATCGGCCGTCAACTGGGAGGAAGGCACACTTCACACGGCTTTGGGTGTCCATTGGAGTGTGCGAGAAGACGAGTTCCGAGTCCGGGTAGCGGAGGCTCACGCTACCCCAGAAGTCACCCGGCGCACCGTCCTCTCACGCATCGCTCGGATCTTCGACCCCTTAGGATTGCTGGCTCCGGTAACTATAACAGCCAAGATATTTCTACAATCGCTTTGGCTGTTGAAAATAGATTGGGATACCGAACTACCCCCGGAGGCTGAGCGAGAATGGATCAACTTTCTGGCGGACCTGCCGAGCTTAACAGAGGTTCGCGTGCCACGCTGGCTAGGAACACATCCCAGGGTCAAGCACCTGGAATTCCACGGATTTGCTGACGCTTCAGAAAGGGCCTTCGCTGCTGTGGTGTACCTACGCGTCGTGGACTTCGATGACCACGCGCAGGCGCATTTGGTCACCTCCAAGACGAAGGTGGCTCCGCTACGCCGAGTCACAATCCCGAGGCTCGAATTGTGTGCAGCCGCTTTACTGAGCCGCCTGGTGACCGCTACGAGGAGAAACCTGCAATTGGACAACGTCTCGACGCACCTGTGGAGCGACTCCAAGATTGTTCTGGACTGGATTCGCGGTCATCCTACAAGATGGAAGACTTACGTGGCAAATCGAGTGGCGGACATCCAGCGAGAGCTGCCAGACGCGCGTTGGCACCACGTGGCAGGGAGTGAGAACCCCGCGGACTGCGCTTCCAGGGGATTGCCACCCAATCAACTACCGAGCTTCGAATTATGGTGGAGGGGCCCATCCTGGCTCACCGGCTTTCCTCACTGGTTGAGCGATGTCGGCACCCAGGAGGAGGAGACAGACCTGGAAGCCAGATTCGTATCCAACCTGACCACAAACGACAAGGAGGTAGCACCTAATTACCTCGTAAATAATTATTCTTCTATTCAGCGCTTACTGAGGGTAACAGCCTGGTGCCTGCGCTGGTCCCCACGGCGGACAACCCCAGATGCTAGGAACCCCTGCCTGTCGCCTACGGAGATAGAAGCTGCTCGTCTCCATTGGATCAGAGTGATCCAACGCCAGGACTTCCAGGAGGATCACCGCCAATTACTACAGGGAGCCCCGCTTACGAGTCGCAGTAAGCTACTACGACTCACTCCCTTCTTAGATTCCCAAGGGCTGCTGCGAGTCGGTGGACGATTGAAGAATGCTGCTTTGCCATCCTGGGAGAAGCATCCCATCATCCTACCACGAGAGGGTCATTTCACCGTACTCTTGATCGATGAAGCTCATCGGAGAACTTTGCATGGCGGAACTCAACTTACCTTGGCTGCCCTACGTCAAAGGTATTGGGTCCTGGGTGGGCGACAGAGAGTTAAGGCTCATATCCATCGCTGTGTCACCTGTCTACGTTGGCGAGCTGCGCCCGGCCAACAATTGATGGGAAATCTACCAGCCTGCCGAGTCACCCCAGCGCGGCCTTTCCTACAAGTGGGCCTGGACTACGCTGGACCATTCACCTTGCTGGCCTCTCGAGGCAGGGGCCAACGGACGTTCAAGGGTTATGTTGCGGTATTCGTCTGCTTAGCTACTCGTGCCGTTCACCTAGAAGTCGTATCTGATTATAGCACAGAAGTCTTCCTCGCGGCACTGCGGCGCTTTACCTCGAGACGAGGACTCTGCTCGACCATCCACAGCGACCGAGGCACCAACTTTGTGGGAGCTGCACGGGAGCTCCGGAGCCTGGAACACCTCTGCAGCAAAAGTGAGGTTATGCAGGCCCATCTACTCAACGACGGCATAACCTGGCGATTCAACCCACCTGCTGCCCCGCACTTCGGGGGGATCTGGGAGGCGGCCGTCAAGTCCGCCAAGCACCATCTGCGAAGGGTCGTAGGAGATCAACACCTCACATTCGAAGAGATGACGACCCTACTTACTCAAGTCGAAGCATGCTTGAATTCACGACCGCTGCAACCACTGAGCGACGATCCAGGAGACGTCACGGCGCTCACACCAGGGCATTTCTTGATAGGCGACGCACTTATCGCCGTTCCCGATCCACCAGTGGAGGACGCCCCCAGGTCACGTCTGTCTCGATGGCATTTGCTGCAGCAAATGAGGTTACAGTTTTGGCGAAGCTGGTCACGCGAGTATTTGCAATCACTTCAAGCCCGTAATAAGTGGACGCGTACCCATCCCCAACCGCGCGTTGGGGACCTTTGCATTCTAAAAAACGAACTTTTATCACCTAACAAATGGCCGCTCGCGCGAATCACGCGTTTGATCCCGGGGTCGGACGGGTTGGCACGTGTCGCCCACGTAAAGACTGCGCGTTCAGATTTTGTTAGACCTATAGTAAAATTAATTTACTTACCGCACATTCAGACTCCAGCGATTATAAATTCCACTGCAAATACACAGCACTAACTCACAACGGATCTAAAATCGATGAGCGAACTCCACGTGAACAGGGCGGCTGCGCCGCGAGCCATCGTTTACACCATAGCGTCTCGGCTGATCCACGTCTGCTATAGTCCATTCATTCATCGAACGATGAATGGCGGGCGGGAAATGTTCGAGAAATCATACATATTGCGCCATCTCCCTAGATCTAGTCTACTAAAGACTTCGCGCTTCGTACCTATCCCCCCTTGTTCATGTGGAGCATCGATCGTATCGCCCTTCCATCGACCGGTGATCGATGGAAGGGGGAGAGCAAGCGGATTCGAGGAAATAGAGCGAGACTTCCTCGATCTACTTGTCGTCTAACCGTTCTCCAGGTAACAATCACTCGCTTTGCTTGCTAACGCTTCTGCTTCTCTTACTGGATTCGAGCCGAATCGCAGTGCTTAACGCAGCTTTGTAAACTAGCCTACCGCGTAGGAACTAGTGCCGCTTATAAAATTAGAACTGAAACCCAAGCATTTTGTGAATAACCTCATTTATTGTATAACGGACCTAGATTGTGTAAATACTGTAAATTAGACATTTGTGTTAATATTAAAGTTTCCTAAAGTTAGAACCGTTTTGTCTCGCGAGTGTCTCAATCTCCGACGTGCGCTCTTCCCAAACTATTGCTAACAACAATTAAATAAAATAATGTGTAATCAATTACACAGTTACATTTTAATCGTAATTTGTAATTTGTATTTAGATCACAATTTGGCCAACTCTGGCTCCTCTACTGCACTTTCAAATCCATTTTAATTATGTTCAACAGTTTCATTGTTTCTTCGATTCGTTTTTAGATGCCAAGCAATGCAGACAGCAACAAAGAAAGAGAACGGGCTCCGTCGCGGGAACGGAGTCCTTCCCAACGACGATGTCCTTCAATCAGCGGGCGGACCCGTCCCCGCGACGGAGTCCGTCAACGATCAGCAAGAACGGAAGGAAAAAGCGGACTCCGTCGCGGGGGCGGAGTCCATCCCAACGACCAAGACCCTCAAACAGCGGGCGGACCCCGTCCCCGCGACGAAGTCCGTCAACGAGCAGCCAGAACTGGAGGGAACTGGCGTATTTTTATAAAAATCAGGTATGTAGATACGTAGGCGATTTCACACAAACATTTCCTAAGATGAGATTCCACTGAGGCAACTGTTTGGCAACCAGCAACCGACAACATCATCGCATCTTTTTTTCGCATGCATCACTATCCTGTTGCCACAGTAGAATCCCACCTTTACATTCTCATGAAAGTATGAAAACGTCTACATAGACATTATTGCAGTAATTAACATAAGATTTATGTTTATTTTTCATATTACAGAACAACAAGCTCAGAAAAGAAATTAAGAAATTGAAGTATGGAGGAGAAAGAGGTGGGAAAGGAGGAAACAGAGGAAGAGGAAGCAGAGGAAGAGGAAGAAGAGGTAGAGAAGGAAGAGAAAGAAACTTGAAAATTTTTTTTTATGTGTAGTGTTTTTTTTAATAATAAACATAAAGTAAAGTACAAATTAATTAAGTACAAATTAATTCATGGTTGACGGATGAAAGGCCTTCGAAAAAAATGATTTATACTAATTATTTAAATAAAATATTATTTAGAATTATTAATTATTAAGAAAGAATTAATTTAATGATAAGGAATTCAATCGTCGGCCATAAATTAATAATTATTTATTTATATAATGCCCATCTCTGGTATTTTGTCATATAATTGAGGCAGTGAGGGCAACAACGGACTAACCCACATTTTTTCGCAATTGAGTTAGTAGCAATAACGTATTCTAATAGACTCTACTAATCATATAAAATAGGAACATTCTTTTTTTATGTGGGTTAGTCCGTTGTTGCTCTCACTGCCTCAATTACAACATAAATTCAACAGCGATTTCAAGTGATGTATGTACATATGTGTTACGGTATACGCGTTAATTTAGTAAATGTATACAGTTCCTAGCAGTTCCTAGTCAATGTGTGCCTAACTGTGTAATTATTTTCTGTGATGGTTAATTTAAGTAATTGACCACAATTTTCTCAACTACCTAACTATTAACGATTACAGAAAAATATGTAATCAATTACTCAATTACATTTTAATTGTAATTTGTAATTAGATTACATTTTACCCAACTCTGACTGCATATAACCTAACCTACAATTGTCGGAAAATGCATACATTGACTGCACCATGCTTTTACTGTGGCACATGTATCCAGTTAACGCTTCAGTTTTGCTATGATTCCACGTTGGCAGTCCTCCCGAATAGGCGCCATATCGTATCCACTAGCTGAACGAAATTTGTCACGTGACCTGCTCTGCATTATCACCAATATGGCGGAACTCGTATTTGGGAATGCAATCACGAAATTACGTTGTTTGTCCTTATATGGCCAGATTTTGGGCTGGGTGAGGTCTCATTCGAAAGAGAAAGCTTCAATGTAGCCCGCTCTGGTCATCGTTTGAGTCATAAAACGCTTTTAGTGATTTACAAATACTTCGAATCTGCGAGGGTATTTTGTCGATTTTTTCTCTACTTTGGACACTCATATTATCAGATATCAACACAATCTCGTTGAGCCATGACCAGAGCGGGCTGCATTGAACCTTCCTCTTTCGTATGAGACCTCACCCAGCCCAAAATCTGCTCATATAAGGACAAACAACGTAATTTCCCAAACCCATGTTTCGGGTCAGATTGTGTCGGTATATAGCGCGCTGCATTACCCGTGTTTCCCCCCTTAAATATGTTATATTAAAAAATATTAATAACGTTAATTCAGTATTGGATATTTGTGCATCGCCTTTCTTATTATAAAATATTCCACTAGAATGATTCATAGGAGTATTCGTAAAATATAAGCTAAATATCGGAATAGGAAATAGAAGGGATTGCAAGATTGACAGATTCATCTTGTAACGTACCGCTACGAACCGCCATACATTTTTCCTAATTTAACCATTGTTTTAGTTGTAACACGCGAAACACGTGCAAGCGACATCCCATGCGGCGGGAAACACATTGAATTCAAGTGACGCGTAACGCATGCGCATAGCCACGTATTCAAGCAGCAGACTCAGTGCCGCGAGTGAACCGCGCACGCATGCGCACACCGTACGATAAACCGGACGCCGAATATACCGAGCATAGTGTGCAAATGGCGCGAACCGGATGTTAATTATAATTGGTGCGCGAGATCGCACAGCCAGTGATTGGTGCGGGCTACGTACCACAGATAGGTATAAATACAGGCCCGCCAGCAGCAGAAAGGCAGACTTGGTTCTGCCACCGAACCTAGAAGACATAGGTCGCTTTAACTAGCCCCCTCTGTTTCGAAAAGTCTAAAGAAAGTTTATCTTAAATCTTCTACCAAACTTTCTTTCGAGGTCGCTTTAACTAGCCACCTCAACACCCATACGAGGTCGCTTTAACTAGCCTTCTCAACTTCCATCCGAGGTCGCTTTTACTAGCCCCCAACACCTCAATCCTCCCAAGCGTGGGCCAGCTGATAGGCACCAGAAGCCACTATCAAAACGAAGGAAGGAAGCCACTAATTCGACTTCCATCTGGGGACGCCCTAACCGGCTACCTGGCTACCATCTGAGATCGCTTTCACTAGCACTCAGCTACCATCCTAGAAAACGTGGGCAAGCTTATAGGCAACTGGAAGCTAATCCAACTCCGAGAGAAGGAACCCTCTCCAGTTCTCAAACTCTAACATATTAGACCGATCACGGATCACTTTCTGTATTATACATCGATTTAGCGTCGAGACTTTACGTTCAATTAGCGATTTAGTATCGTTACATTATATTACCTTTAAATATCAATTAACCATTAGTTCTAGACATTCTATATCAACAACTAGAACGAGTCTTGTGTTCTGTTTTACCGAGCGAAACAACAAATTCTATTTTCTTTATTACCGACTTAGCGTCGTAACCAAAAACCGAATTATATTCATCGTTATCAACTTAGCGTCAATCAATCACCGACCGATACGTCGTTACGTATTAACATTAGTTCTATTAATTAATTATAGAGCGTCGTACTATATGTTCAATTTCGACCTAGAGTCACTACCATTTATTCTTGAATAAACCATTGTTATTTTCACGTTAAAAGAAGGACTCCCGTATCTTGAAATTCATTTCTTAATCGCACGCCACCCGAACCAATCCCACAAATTTTTAAAAAATCGGGTTTTCCCACAACCACGGAAAATCGCTCATTTTCAACTACAAATTTTATCATATCAAAATTTATGTTTCTAGAAAAAGACTATTAGACCATGACTGTATAAGTATTACGAATGTACAATTATCACTAAAAAATTAAAAGATTCAAAAATACGAAAATGGTAACTCAAAAAATGACGCTGGGGTACAGTGAACCCCGTGTGACCAATGTGTGATTATAAGAAGGTGTGACTACGAAGGGTTAATGAAATCCTGATATGTTACAACATCGGTAACCGAATTTATCATAACCTGCTTGTCCAATGTAAGTCGAGAAAGACCGTCTGCTTTAGAATTGATTCGACCCGGTTTGTATCATATCTCGTATCAAATTCATTTAATCTAAGTCGCCAACGAACTAATTTTGAAGTTGGATTTTTGCAATTGAATAACCATTGTAATGGTCGATGGTCTGTATATATTATCACACAAAAATAGAAGAAAATATACAAATCACAAAAAAAATAGATGATAATAATAATAATAAATCACAAAAAATAGAAGACAATAAGAATAAATCATAAAAAAAATAGAAAACAATAATAATAAATCATAAAAAAATAGAAAAATTTTTATGGGGATCTCACTTCTTTTCTTTTCACAAAGATAATGTTACGTTTCCGGTTTGGCATAATAGAACTTTAATGGACAACAAGAGTAACGGAACATAACAGGAACAATCAACAACAGTAAAATGTCTAATACAGGGGTAAAGTAGTGTTCTCTAATACGCCTGCACGCAATGGCGTCTGTTTCAAGAGTGACAGTTTGACAGGCGATCAATCGGATCGCCTTCTTCTCGCTGTCCCTTGTCTCGCTCGGTCGCACCAGTGGGCCATGGATTCCTATCCATAGGGTGCTCGCAACACTGCTTCCCCCTCTCGAGAAGCGGTCGTCCCGATCGCTGCAGCTCCTTCGTCTGCCGCAGCTGTACCCAGGTCCGGAAGAGTGGGAAAGACGCTGCGTGGCCTCTTCCGACCGTCGCCTCGGCATTCGCTTTCACGCCCAAGGGAAAACCACCCAAAAACCCTGGGCAAGGAGTGGGTACGTGGTCCCCGGAGGTCCTTCGCGTCTCTACACTCCACTTGCGTCTTCGGACTTGGGCATGTAGCGTGCGTAGCGTCACATTTCTAGCGGAGCAGAAGGCGACCAGGTAGGGTAATAAAGTTTTAACCGAAGGTTTCGTAGTCGTTGGACTTTGCCAGGCGACGAAACCTCCCCTGCCCCAGGACTCGGGATTTTTCCTGATTTTTGCACACGGTACGCGTTTCCTTGGTTTTCGGAAGGAACGCGACCGTTGACCAGGCATTCAGTTACAAGTCAGCGTCTTGAGCGGTCGTGCTGTCTTCGTCCGCTTGATATTTTCTTTCTCTAAAGAACTCTTGGGTTACCGTCTAAAATAAATAATATTCTTTGTTGAGTTTAATAAGACGCGTCATTAATTACTACCCTCATAACCCCACTTCAGGCACTTCTTGCTTGACGGAACTTTCATCTTCTGCGACGACACATCTTCTTCTTGGGCAGAGACGGGCGGGGAGACCTAGTCTTCCATGGTCGGGACTCTTCGAGTCTTCGACAGTGTTGGGTTCGCGCAACGAAGCCACACGGTGTTAATCGTACACACTTTATTGACTAATATATTCCTTATTGGACTAAACATTATACATAGAATAGTGATCTCGCCATGGGCCTGTCTCTCGCACGTGGCCGTGGAAGCGAACTGCCCCGCTTTCCGGCGCTGCCGGTGGCGCGCTGCGTGCCCCGCAGCGCGACCTCTGTAGGGGAACGTGGCGTACCCAACACTCCCCCCGTTAGGAAGGTCACCAGCTGACGTAGGAAGCAGCGCCGGGGTCCAGGACTAGTCTCCTGGGCGGTGCTCGAACCCGAGTGGTTCTCCGCGGAGTCCGATGGTCCTCCGTGGTTTCCGGGTCCCTGTGGTGGGAACCATTACCCTCCCGGGATGGGACTGCTGCGGGTCCTTCCGCGTCTCGGCAGTCGCTCCGGTCGGTGTTGGCTGGACCTGTAATCAGAGTTGGCTCGAAAAACAGCCAGTCGTCTTCTTCTCCGTCAGGCGGCTGTGAGGGATTCGAGCCGCCCCTCCAGATGTGGTTGACATGTCGTTCGACAACCTTCCCGTTGTCTAGGCGTATGGCGTATCTCGTCGTCGAGATTTTCCTTGAGATGTTCCCCGCAGCCCTTTTGCCTTTTTGGAGTACCACCATCACGCGATCCCCAATCGTGAGGTATCTTCTTCTCGCCCCATGGTGTGCCTTGAATTGTGCCTCCATCCCTTCTCGTTGTCTATCGCGTGACGAAGTGTCCACCCCTTCCTCCAAGGCAGGTGGGAATAATTTGGCGAAAGGTGAATTCATCCGCCGTCCAAACAGCAGTTCGGCAGGTGATTTGCCGTCTGGAGCAGAAGAGCAAGGAGTGTAGCGGTAAGAATGGAGAAATCGGAAGAGTTCCATCTTCCAATCAGCTGGATTCTTGGCGATGGCCCTCTTGATGGTGTCGACCATCCTCTCAGCCTGTCCATTAGACTGGGGGTGGTTTACCGGAGAGAATAAATGCGAAATATGCATTTCCCTGCAGAGGTCGGAGAACAGTCCGGACGTGAACTGCGTTCCATGGTCCGAAATGAGAATGTCCGGTGGCCCATACCGGCTGAAGAATTCCCTGCAAAGATCACACGTTCGTTTCGCGGAGATTGTAGGCGTCAGTGCCACGTCGGGAAATTTTGAAAATGCGTCCATGAAAATAAGGATGTATTGGCCGTCTATTGGACCAGCGTAGTCTATATGAACTCGTTCCAACGGCTTCGTGGGCATTGGCCACGGGCTTAGAGGCACCTTCGTTGGAAGCTTCTGTGTGGACGCGCACGCGTCGCACTGACGCACAATGCGTTCAATGTCATTCGCCATTTTAGGCCAAAAAACATACTGCCGTGCAAGCTGTTTCATCCTACGGATACCTGGATGACCCTTGTGGAGTGCTTGAAGAATCCCAGCCTGCATCGTATACGGAATGGCTACTCTATCTCCAAGAAGTACCGTGCCATCCACGACGCAAAGGTTGTCTTTTCGACCCTTGTAGCATGTGGTCTCCTCGGAGTCTTCGACCGACTTCCAGCCGGTCGCGATGGCCTTCATGACAGCCCGAAGGCATGTATCTTCGGCGGTTGCCGTCTTCAAGCTGTCCCGCAATTCTTGCCCGAAGAAGTCGATGGAGGAATTCCTAATTCCCTCCAGTTCACACTCGACCGTCCTGATTGTGGCCACCTGCAGCTCCTCAATGTTGTCTCGACGAAATTTCTCGACTAGGCGAGACAACGCATCCGCCTGTCCGAATTCCTGAGTTGGAACGTATTCGATTTGAAAATCGTATCCCAACAGCCTTATGGCCCATCGCTTGAGCCGCGCTGCCGTTGTCGCCTTGAGTCCTTTGGTATTGTCCGTTTGAAGTAAAGCGACTAAGGGCTTATGGTCAGTCTGCAGAATGAATTTGCGACCCCACACGAATTTATGGAACCGCTCGACCGCGGTGACCAAAGCGAGTGCCTCCTTCTCCAACTGTGAATAGTTGCGTTGTGCGTCCGTTAGACTCTGTGCCATATGATACACAGCGCGCTCGTGACCGTCCGGATGACGCTGTATTAGAACGCCGCCAATGCCTGTGGAGCATGCGTCCGCGGCCACAACCAGCGTCTTGGAAGGATCATAATGCTCCAGAAGCAAAGGGCTGAGCATGACTTCCCTGATCGCCTCGAACGCCGCCTGGTGTTCGCGATCCCAACTCCAAGGACGATTCTTGCGCGTGAGCTCCTCTAACGGACGTTTCAATTGATGCAGGCCTGGAATGAATTTTCCGTAATGGTTGGCCATGCCTAAGAAACTTTGTACCTCCGAAACTGTTGAAGGCGTCGGCATGTTTGCAATGGCTCGGGTGGCTTGTGGGTCGGCTGAGATTCCCTCTGCGTTGACGACCAAGCCAAGGTACTTCATTTCTTCCAAACCAAAGCTGCATTTTTCCTTCTTCAGCCTCCAACCCTTTTCTTGAAGACGTTGAAGCGTTTTATGGAGCCGCTGATCGTGCTCCTCCTGATTGGAGCCCATTACGACCACGTCATCGATGTATGCGTGTACACCTTCCAGTCCTGTGAGGGAGCCATCTATCGCCTGTTGAAAAATGGCAGGAGCAGTTTTAATTCCGAAAGGCAGCCTCTTGAATCTGAAGAGACCCTTCGGCGCGGCGCCGACGCGGCAACGGCTCGATTCCGGGGTCCGACGGCCGTCCCCCCCGCGCGCGCGAGTTTGAAGGACGCATGGTCGGACGGACCCGATCCGACCCTCGGTTTTGCGTTCGCGCAGGAATCAGCGTCCGAATCACGTAATTCACCGAGTGGAACGGACCACAAACTCAAGCCATCGATGGCGTTGAGACCGAACAGATTCACGTCGCTCCGAGCAGCCACGGCAATGTCTATCTCCTTTTCGCGCCCGAAAACTCGAATCGCCGCACGAAACTTACCGAGGATTCTGAATTCGTTTCCACCAGCGTGCTCCACCGTCTCACTTGACGAGAGTTTCGGAGATCCCAACCGAATCCACTCATCTTTGCCGACGACGGTAATGTCAGAGCCACTGTCGTATTGGAAACGCACTGTCTTCCCGACGATTGAGGTCGATAAGTAGATCCTGCGCCGTCTACCGATCGCTGTGATCGACTGCGCGACCAGACTTCCGCTCTTCGCGCGATCCTCCGCTTTTTTCGGTTCGGACCGACACACCTTGCTAATGTGGCCCTTCTTCCCGCACTTGTGGCACGACACGTCGCGGAAGGTACATTTTGCACGAAGATGTGCACCGCCACAACCGTAGCACTTTCCGTTCGCGGACGGATTTGACGGTTTTGCCTCCTCGCGCGGTTTATTCTTAGATTCCTCGCGCGATTTATTCCTGCTTCCCTCGCGCGATTTATTCTTTCCTTTGGTGTGGGCGACGGCATTGACGGTTGGCTTCGGTACGTCGTTGATGGGATTTTCGAGGGTCTTCATGCCGGAAGTGACGTTAAGATGGGCCTCGAGTTCCGCTGTCACTTCCTTCAATGAAGCGTTCGGATTCTTTTCCACGACGCGTAGTGCAATTTTCTTCAACACGTCATTGTCGCTGGAGAAACAAAAAGACTGTAGGAGCAGTAGTACCCTCAGGTTGTCGTCCGACAAATTCGCCCGTTCGAATTCCGCGGCGTTACGGTTAATGCGGTCTATATGTTCCGCGATCGGAAGCGATTTATTGTAGCGGAAATTTAGTACCTCTATGCGTTTGCGTGTGAGAGATATTTTGTCTCGGAATAGATTACTGAGAATTTCCAGCAGTTCTTTTTGCAGAATTTTAGCTGTATCCTGGGGGGCCACGTGGTCAGTTAACCTCTCGAATTCTACTTGTCCCAGGTTTTCTAACACCAATCGTGTTTGCATCTCCGGAGGAAGTGGTTCCGCTTCCGTGACGATGGTGTAGTAATGGCGTCGTAGCCATTTTTCGAAGGGATATGTTTCATCGCCATGACCGAACGCGTACTTCTCGATGCGTAGACAGAGCCGATTGTACAGGTTAGGATGCGGTGCGTCTTGCTGCTGAGTTGAAGGTCCAGGAACATTATGAGCGGCTTCTTTGCGAATCTGTAGTTGTAGCAGGCTGTTGATAGCCGCCGTGAGGGCTTCAATGCTCTTAGCCGTGTCCGCCATTGTGATTCGTAGTAGGAAACACTAGCACAGAAACACAGATTTTTCCGCAAATTAATTGTCCGCAGCGCCAGTTGTTGGGTTCGCGCAACGAAGCCACACGGTGTTAATCGTACACACTTTATTGACTAATATATTCCTTATTGGACTAAACATTATACATAGAATAGTGATCTCGCCATGGGCCTGTCTCTCGCACGTGGCCGTGGAAGCGAACTGCCCCGCTTTCCGGCGCTGCCGGTGGCGCGCTGCGTGCCCCGCAGCGCGACCTCTGTAGGGGAACGTGGCGTACCCAACAGACAGGATTTATTGTTGAAAAATGCAACGATCAATGTGCAATCCCCGCACAATGCGTGTTTCGCGTGGGCAGTGATCGCCGCCCTCCATCCTGCGGAAAGAAATGCCGATCGCCCAAGTTCGTACCCGCACTATACTTCCATATTAAATCTCCCTGGGGCAAATTGGAAAATTTGAGCGGTTGAACGAAATCTCCATCAACATCTACACCTTCGAGATGGAGAAGACGAAGACAGTCTTTCCGCTGCGCCTCACCAGCCAAAAGAGGGATCAACACATAAACTTGCTCTACACGCCGAATCAAGAACACGGCGATGTAAGGCACTTTGTATGGATCAAGAATTTGTCCCGGCTGGTGAGCACGCAGCTGAGCAGGCACAATGGGAAAAAATTCATCTGCGATCGGTATGTATAGAAAACATATGAAATGTTGAAATATCTCGCGAAACAAATTAAATAAAAAATTTTTGGGTTTACAGATGCATGCACTATTTCGGATCTGCCGCGAAGTTGGAGCTTCATTCGCTGGACTGTGGCAAGATGAATGACTGCGCCATCCTGCTGCCCAGTGAAGGCAAAAATTTGCTCAACTTCAACAACAACTGCCGGAAGGAGCGACTCCCCTTCGTGGTGTACGCAGATCTGGAGTGCATCATCGAAAAAACGGAGGACAGTCACCGAATGGGTGATAATAATAATAATAAATTATGCGCGTATCAACACCACGAAGTTCATAGCATAGCATATTATATGCATTGTTCGTACGATACATCGTTATCGGTGTATCGATGTCGCCGCGACGCGGATTGTGTTTCATGGTTCGTAGACGTATTGAAAAATTTTGCGAATTTTGTCAAACCCATTCTGGCCAGTAATGTTCCCATGCTAGATTTAACTCCCGAACAGTTGTCGACATTTCACAATGCAACACACTGTCATATTTGCGAAGAATCATTCGAGGCTAGCGATATACGAGTCCACGATCATTGCCATCTGTCCGGAATGTTTAGAGGCCCAGCACATACGGAGTGCAATTTAAATTATAAAAATGCGTTTTACATCCCCATAGTTTTCCACAATTTATCCGGCTACGATTCACATTTCATTATCAAGGAAATAGCTACCACTTTCGAAGGCAGCGTTGACGTATTACCTATAACGAAAGAAAAGTATATATCTTTCACAAAAAATGTCGAAGATACGGCTGATTCAGACTCGCGAAATCGTATTAAATTGCGATTCATCGATTCGTACAAATTTCTCAACACCAGTATCGACAAATTAGCATCTTTCCTTAGCGCTGATAAATTAAAAATTTTACGATCCCAATTTGAAACATTATCCACCGAGGATTTCAATTTATTGACGCGAAAGGGTGTCTTTTCATATGAATATCTTGCTTGCGCGGACAAGCTGCAGGACCCATGCTTACCGCCGCGCGAGTCATTCTACAGTTCGTTAACGGGTGAAACTGTATCCGAGACCGATTACGCACACGCTGAAACTGTCTGGCAGCGTTTCGAGATTAGAACCTTGGGCGAATACAGCGACTTGTATTTGAAAACAGATGTCTTGTTATTGGCAGATATTTTTGAAAATTTTCGCGAAAGTTGTATCAAGAGTTACGGATTAGATTCAGCGCATTATTATACTCTACCTGGTTTAACATGGGTACAATGCTAAAACATACTAAAATTACATTCGAATTGCTCACAGACATCGATATGGTCATGTTTATCGAACGCGGTATACGTGGGGGTTTAAGCCAATGTTCCGGAAGATACGCACATGCCAATAACAAGTACATGCCATCTTACGACGCATCGGAAAAGTCATCGTACTTGATGTACTTTGATGTGAACAATTTGTATGGATGGGCAATGTGTCAGCCCCTACCATACGCTAAATTTCGATGGTTCGAAGATGCTGCAAATTTTGACTTGTCTTCAATCGGTGTCGATTCGCCCAATGGGTACATTCGCGAGGTAGATCTGGAATATCCGCAACGTCTGCACGACGCTCATGCCGATCTACCGTTCTGCCCGACGCGTGCCAAACCACCTGGCAGCAGGCAGGACAAGTTACTCGCGACGGTATACGATAAGCAGCGTTACATCATCCATTATCGCAACCTGCAGCAGTGCACGCGTCACGGTCTTCGTATTACAAAGATACACCGCGTGCTTCAATTCGCTCAATCTCCCTGGCTCCGCGATTACATCGAACTCAATACACGGTTTAGAACAAGCGCGACAAACGACTTCAAAAAAAATTTGTACAAATTGATGAACAACGCGGTATTCGGTAAAACTATGGAAAATGTACGAAACCATGTGGATGTAAAACTTTTGACACATTGGGAATGGCGATATGGCGCGGAGGCAATGATGAAAAGGCGTCAAGACCAACGTTATAGCCAGAACGATAACTTTCGACGACTACGCGCAATGTTTGCATAGGGAGATCGAAATGGTTCGCAGACAATCAAGCATACGGTCTAAATTTCATAAAGTGTACACCATTTCAGAATCTAAAATCTCTCTAAGCCCGTACGACGACAAGCGGCATATCGTACCCGATTCGACCGACACTCTGCCCTGGGGTCATTATAATATCCCATTGTAAAATAGAAATTGTAATTGTACTTATTAACTCGTTTCTTATAAATAGTGGAATTATTGTATAATATAAAATTCTTCGCGCATGTATAGAAAATTATTATTATTGTAGTTATTAACGCATTCATATAAATAGGGGGAATTATTGCGCAATATAAAATTGTTCACTCATGCATATGTATCATTGTATATATTAACTGGAGTAGGTATACTATGAGAGTTCTGAGCCTTAGGGCGAGGGGGTGAGGTGGTGCGAGGGGGGGTACCGCGCGGGCGCGGGGAGGGTGGAGGGGGTACCACGCTCTTCGACGAGATTGGTGAGGGGGGTGACGTCACAGGGGGGGGGATTTCAAAATTTTCAAAATGGCGTCGCGCGCATTTCGTATTGACGCCACCTACCGGGTGTTTAAGATACTTTGAGTCTGCGTCTGTATTTGGGGTCCGTGTTGGTATTTGGGGCCCGTGTCGGTAAATTTCCTAGGCTTTTCATACATTTCGTATTGGCGCCACCTACCGGGTGTTTAAGATACTTTGAGTCTGCGTCGGTATTTGGGGTCCGTGTTGGTATTTGGGGCCCGTATCGGTAAATTTCCTAGGTTTTTCATACATTTCGTATTGGCGCCACCTGGTGGATGTTGGATTTTTAAGATACTTTGGGCCCGCGTTGGTATTTGGGCCCCATGTCGATAAATTTCCTAGGTTTTTCATACATTTCGTATTGGCGCCACCTGGTGGATGTTGGATTTTTAAGATACTTTGGGTCTGCGTTGGTATTTGGGGCCCGTGTCGGTAAATTCCCCAGGTTTTTTCATACATTTCGTATTGACGCCACCTGGTGGATGTTTAAGGTACTTTGGGCACGCGTCGCCGCCGCGCAATCACCGTACGCGTGCGGGGATCGGTGCGCAGGCGCGACCGCGACCGATTCGTGGAAATTCGCGTCTTCAACGATGATTTCTGAGAAAGAGGGTGGACCAGGAGAAAAGATTTTTTCTGAGGAAATATTTGAATCGTGGTACCGGTACAGCACACGTGCAATGATGTAAACATAGAACGATAATTATTGTAAATCAATCGTCGCGATAACCCATGGAATAAACACGACATTGCACCGTGCCATGCCGCGCACCTGGTGGATGTTGGATGTTTAAGATACTTTGGGTCCGCGTTGGTATTTGGGTCCACCTTGGTAAATTTTGTAGGTATTCCATACATTTCGTATTGGCGACACCTGTCGGATGTTTAACCCTCTGTTGTCACACCTACTTTTTCGAACGCCGTTGTCACACTGGGTCAATTTGACCCTGTCAATTTTTAATCAGTTGTTATTTAAAAACTATTTGTTAAATTAAGTTTCAAAAATTCTGGGATAAAGTTTGAATATTGTAGAATATATGTCCTTTGTTGAAAGTTGACACTTAATGTGTGATCATGTTTAAAAAAAAATTAAAACAATAAGAGTTCCGACAAAAAGACTTTTGCTTAAAAATCATAACTTTTTTAATTTTTAATATTTTTAGGAAAAAATTTACAGTCATACTCTTGGGATATGCTGCTTTGATAAAAAAAAATAGTCCTATATCGGAGCATTCAAAAAGGTATTTATTGTGCAAACTGAATGGTGGCATCATTTGGGTTGAAAAACTCTTGCATTTGTATAGGATTTTTTTTTTATTATTATTCCAAGAATATAAAATTTAATTTCAGCAATAACAATGTATGTTAAATTAAAAATAAGTCTATTACAGACTGCCACAGTCATTACATATATACCTAAGTACAAGTTATCTTTAATTTCGACCGTCTATTTAAACAATTTATGATATCGGCGCACATATTCGGTCATATAACAAATATTAAAAATTAATTCAACGCTATTTTGCGAATATAATGTTGTGAGTTTATTTCCAACGTTTCGGTCAAAATTCTGACCATCTTCAAGGAAAGTTAATAAAATCAAAAAATATATTGCGTGTGCTGTTGAAGTTAGTCACTACCGTTTAAAATGAAACGTGGGACTCGTGAGCCGGTTTACTGGTGACTGAGGTAAACAATAGACAAACCAAGAGCATGTAGAAGGTGAACTAAGATATGGTCAGAAGAGACCGTTAAAAATTATGAATACTATAAACTCTCCAAATTTTACTGCCTTGAAAACTAACATTTTTACTAATGTAGTAAATTATACATACACTAATAGGTGTTGAACAGCACTAATTACATACCATTAAAAAAATATGTACAGCCGTCAGATCATAGACATTAAATTAGAGAGATTCAATGGAGAAATACATCATAAGACATTACTTCCTCAGTAATGTTGCGTAGTAATTTTGTATTTTAGGAGTTTCATACCTAAGATTTACGCTCGGCTGTTTAATCATATGCAAAGTCTCCAAAAGAATCCTCTGGTTCAAGTTAACTTCTCTATCAACCACTTTAACGCTGTCAAAGTCAAATCTATGATCAAATTCAAGTGAATGCTTAGTTAAAGCAGTATGTTGGAGGGGAGACGAAAAGATATTTCTTTTGTGTTCATAAATGCGTCTTTCTAAAAGTCTAGCAGTTTGTCCAATGTAAACCTCGTTACAACCCATGCAAGGAATTGAATATGCAATGTTTGAGTTTTTACATAACGGTATTTTATCTTTTATCAAAAGAGTGAAATACGTTACGCGTGCATAAGTATCACGGGACATGAACTCTTTCGTGAAATCGTACGAATCGTTGCGGGATATGATTCCACGGCTGCGTACCGAAGAACAGTGCTATGAATGGTTAATATCATGTGGCGAGTACTTGCACCTCATCCACGAGCATTTTAAGACCCGAAAAGTATCGGAATCGGAACAACAACGTTCGACATTACTTACGAGTAGTTTTGAAATAGTGCGAACGTGTGTTCGAAACAAAATAGCGTGCATAGTCGCTGAACTGGACGCGCGAGACGCATTGCTCGCGTCATCGTCTTCCGATAACGATAGCGATGGTGAGGAAAACCATTTATGGACGTTGCTGCAGTTGGATGACGAATCACTAACGATCGAGAGACATAAGATCCGCGACGTGTTAAGTGTACCAACATTATCCGAGTCGTCATGCATCAGCATCTTTCAACATGGATTTATGCAATTGTCACGCGAACATCGTCAAGTGTTACGTTATATCGCGCGATACAGTACTGTGTGTAAATGCACATTACATTGCATCGTTGCTGATAAGAACGTGTACCTTAAGCGTACGAAGTACATTACCGCGATCGTGTGTACGCCGTTGACGCTTCTACATGACATTGAGAACGGAATGGTCGAAGTACTGAAAGTACTGAGTCCTGATACAACAACAATTCCAGCGAATAGGTTTTTGGGTCGGGAATTGGCCCGATATTTGGATGATCGTACGGGCTTGCCGCTAAACTCGACACTCGTCCTTCTACCGCTGAGTTTTCGATTTCCGGATTGCGAGTATGAGCGTATCACCTGGAAAAGCCGCATCATGAAATCAGGTGAAATCGAGAGTCTCTGGGAAGTTAACTATTTGTGAAGAAGTGAACTCTTTGTGAATAAGTGAATATGGAGGGGTTCATGGACACATACAGGGTTTTGTCCCGGATGTCTAAGCTTTTACGCAGAATTGCGGAATTCCGAGACTGGACTGATCATTGCGACACGTGCCTGCAGCTCATCGACGAGTACCAGTGCAGCGGAGGAGTGTCCGTGGCCGCGAAACAACGCATGGTGTCGCTGATCGCGCGAATAAGGACATTGCGCGTGACCGTGCGGGAACAGTTTTCGCGAGTAGGGTGTGGGGATTCGGCTCGACCGACGGCACCTAAAGTCGTATGGGAAGACGTGGAATCCGCGTTTATTGGATGTATTTCAACCGGCGCTGTCATCAACGTGGGACACGTCGATACGCGTCGATTTTTTAGAGGGTGCTCGACGAACTGTAATCTCGCGCGTTACGGACGCTATCACGACGCATAAGAGCGTGTCCGTGAATACAAACTTGAACGCGGAGTTTATCTTGGGTGAAAATACGGACATGAAAAGTTTCGGTACGCGAAATTGTGTACTGTTAATGACTTCGAACGTGCGCGAGTGGTACTCGAAGTACGTGATCGCTCCCACGCTAGTGATGCTCGAGGAGTTTCAATATCGCGACAGTGGATGGACCCTAAGGGCTGTGCTAAATATTCTAGTGAATATTAATAAGCATAATTCACTTCGAGCCGGTTGCGACATACCGCTTCCGCACGCCGTCGTGCTGAAAAAAGGCGGTTGTGAACGTAAAGAGCGGGGACAATGCGTGCTTTTAGTGGTCTGTCGTCGCCCGTTTGTATCCTGCTGCTACGAACGTGAGTAGGATCTCATCGTATCCACACTACTCGGAGGTGCTTCGCACGCAGGATATGACTGTTCCCGTGACGTTGGACCAGCTGGCCAAGTTCGAGAGGTTCAACGACGTATCCGAATCGTGTACACGTGGTCGGACGGAAACTGCGTGCCTCTGCGTTTGACTGAGGACAAGCGAGAGAGAGAGAGAGAGAGAGAGAGACACGCGAACCTACTACTGATGCAGGATCCCAAGGAGCCTCAACTTTATCATTTCGCATGCATTCGCAGCATGTCGAGACTGATTTCGAAGCAGCTCGGCAATCATAGGCATCAAGTATTCCTTTGCGAAAGGTGAGTAAAATACGGAATATTTCAATCGATGTATTATTTATTCTTATGTTCTATTATTAATGCTATTGTTATCGTTGCAGATGTCTCAACTTCTTCCATTCGTCCGAGCAATTGACCAAGCACAACGTGGACTGCCAGCGTCTGAACAAGTGTGCCGTCGAATTGCCGTTCCTGGATGATAAATGGTTGCAGTTCAAGAACTTCAAAAATAAGGAACGAGCGCCATTCATCGCGTACGCGGACTTCGAATGTATGCTGGAGGACGTCGAGCCTGCGGAGCGGAGTCGTACGTACACGTATCAGCAACACAGAGCGTACAGCGTGGGATACTACGTTGATTGTTCCACCGATGCGTCTCTGTGCCGTTATCGCGCGTATCGTCACGACTTCGTGTGCGTGAAGTGGTTCGTGCAGGAACTACGTGACTTTGCGAACATTGCGTATTCGTGGTTGCGGAACGCGAAACCAATGAACTCGTTGACGAGACAACAACGTCTCAGTTTTGAAAACGCGATTGTGTGTCATGTGTGCGGACAACCCTTCGTCGACAAGGACAAAAAAGTGCGCGACCATTGTCACTCGACGGAGGAGTACGAGAAACCCATTGTATAGTATGTTTGCATGTTGTATGTTTATATGTTTGCATGTTGTATGTTTATATGTTTGCATGTACATATGTATATACGTTTCTTTCTTTTGTTCATGTTATTTATTTATTTATGAATATCTAATATATGTACAGCGTAGAATAGCCAAAATTGTATTTTATACGTGTTAGTATATATGTATATATGTATATATTTTTTCTTACTTTATTAAGATTAATTGTACGCATATACGAGATGAAGAAGGAGAATGTGAATAATTGAATAAATGGGCAATGTATATCCGTCGTCAGGCGGCACAATTTTTGCAATCCTGAACTTAATCCCCTATCTCGGAAGGGGTAGAGATATTATTCTGAAATTTGGTCTATGTAATCTAGACCAAATATTTAGAGAAGACACGAAACATCAGCTCTCCACGGCTTCTCGAAAAAATGTTATCCCAATTTAAAAAACGCAAAAGTTACAATTGTACCTATGCCGCCAGACGAGGGATATATTTATATATATTTATATGTATTTATTTATTTATTTATTTCAGTAACACATAGTGCGTTTATAATCGGGAATCATAGAATATCCTTGTCGTTATCCACGAGTTCCGCGACGAATCAAATCCAAGCCATTTAACGTACACCTGGTTTCCCTTGCGACGAATAATCTTCTCGACTAGATGGACGTCCGGATTCGCGACCGAATGCAGTTCGTACTCGTAGAATCCACCCGAGATCGGCTCTCCCACGGAATCGCGCAGAATGTACGTCACCGAGTAGGTTAGTTGTACGGTTACGATTTCGAACACCTCGGTCGACCAGTTCGGAGTGTACCCGTTCTCGAAGAGGGTCTTGAACTTGCTCACGCATACCTTGTCACCGACTTTGAATTTTGCGCGTCGTCGAATACCTTTCGATAAGGAGGGTGAGAGGGGTTCATTCGCGGCGAACGACAAACGCGACGCGGGGGTCACGTCAACGGGTCGGGCGTTGATCGTTCGGTGCTTGCGATGATTGTAGGTGTGTACGAGCGTAGGTAACAGGTCGATCCAACGATAGGACGCGTTCAAGAAGAATTGTTTCCACATGAAGTTTTTTCAGCGTACGATTGAAACGTTCAACGATCGACGCTTTCATCACGCTGTGCGTGGAGTAGTGGTTGATCTCGCGGGTCTTCACACATCGTTGAAACTCCGCGTTGTAAAACTACTTACCAATGTCGGTTTGTAAATTTCGCGGACATCTATCGCTCTGCCGCAATATGATCGTGAACGCGGCAGTCACGTCGTGTCCGCTTTTTGTTTTCACGGGTACGGCCCATGCATAGGGTAATTGTGGGAGAGTTGCCGCACGTTACGCAAAATTGTCACCGTGTTTAAATTTTGCAATGAAAATGTTTTCCAAGGATACATATTATTAGTTCAACATCTTGTGATTCTACTAGCATTAAAGAAAATCAAAATTTTAATATTTGTCACCCTTAAAAAATTGAAACTAAAAACATCCTTTGCTAGGAGAGACGCCGCACATGCGGGAGTGGTGCCGCATTTCGAAATACGTTTAATTTTCGATTTAAACTTGTTAATTCTAACTTTTTATATAAAAAAAAATAGTAAAAACAAAGTAAAATGAAACATTTTTATTTTATACAATTATAAAATTGGAAAATTAAATGGGTACAGTAGGAACAGATATTATTTCTGCTTTTCGAATTTTTTTTTATATTCAGTTGGCATCTTGAGATTAAAATATAAAAAAATGTGAAAAAGAGTACATAGTCCACAAATATGTTTCGATTATAAGATTATTCATTTAAAAATAAATAATTTGCCTTGAGATACCACGTTAGCTATTTTAAAAAACTTTTTTGGTATTTTAAACATTAGAAACATCATTTAAATCGACTTAGTTTCCGAAACAGTACAGTATCAAAGTGCGGCATCTATCCGAAATAAAAGTGCGGCGTCTATCCGAAATGCCCGGGAGAGGCGCCGCACTTTCGTATTTCGACATGCTATGTCGAAAGTAACCTATTCTGTCAAGGAAATATTCTACATGGTCCCTTTAACGTATTACAAATGTTGTATCAAGAAAAACTATGAATTTTTAGCTACTATATTAGTAAAAATAGACGCGACGTATAACTATTCAGGCAAAGTACGCTGGGCTTACCTCGAAAAACAGCAAAATCTTTAACAATAATACAGGAAACACGCTCTTGCTTGACAAACTAACCCAAATCAACAGCCTTAAACAAATAAAATCGGCAATGATGTGTTTTATTACCGACATACTTGAAATACCGATAGTGCGGCGTCTCTCCGACTGCGGCATCTCTCCTACTTGCTGAACGCATCGATGATCGTTAGTATGTAGTGATAACCTCGATTTTGCTTCGCGTACGGACGCATCTCCACCAAATCGGCCTGCCACAAATCATCACAGTCGCGAATCACGACGCGTCGCCGCGGAAAATTTCGTCTCGCAAGTGCGTGTAATTCGTTCACTACTTGTACTCGCTCCTTGCTCATGCTTCGCGGGTGATCGGGGGATGGTCGCGACGTTCCAAGGACGTTAGAAGTAATATGAGTTCCTCGAATGCTCGCAACACGCAATCGATGCACGTTTTTCGCGGACCACACGTACTTGCTGAACATATCGAAAATCACGATTTGATGTTGACGTTGACGGCGTTGGCGTTGACGTTGATGTTGTTGGTGGTGTCGATGTTGTTGTTGTTGATGTTGTTGTTGTCGTCGATGTTGTTATCAATGTTGTTGCTGATGGTGTTAGGAGGAATATAGATAAACAATGTTGTTATTGATGTTGTTGTTGTCGTCGATGTTGTTATCAATGTTGTTGCTGATGGTGTTAGGAGGAATATAGGTAAACAATTGCGGGTTATACAAAATTTTCAGACCTAACCCGGCGTCAAAAATTTGTAGTTTCCTTGGAACTAACCCGCAATTGTTTACCTATATTCCTCCTAACACCATCAGCAACAACATTGATAACAACATCGACGACAACAACAACATCAATAACAACATTGTTTACCTATATTCCTCCTAACACCATCAGCAACAACATTGATAACAACATCGACGACAACAACAACATCAACAACAACAACATCGACACCACCAACAACATCAACGTCAACGCCAACGCCGTCAACGTCAACATCAAATCGTGATTTTCGATATGTTCAGCAAGTACGTGTGGTCCGCGAAAAACGTGCATCGATTGCGTGTTGCGAGCATTCGAGGAACTCATATTACTTCTAACGTCCTTGGAACGTCGCGACCATCCCCCGATCACCCGCGAAGCATGAGCAAGGAGCGAGTACAAGTAGTGAACGAATTACACGCACTTGCGAGACGAAATTTTCCGCGGCGACGCGTCGTGATTCGCGACTGTGATGATTTGTGGCAGGCCGATTTGGTGGAGATGCGTCCGTACGCGAAGCAAAATCGAGGTTATCACTACATACTAACGATCATCGATGCGTTCAGCAAGTAGGAGAGATGCCGCAGTCGGAGAGACGCCGCACTATCGGTATTTCAAGTATGTCGGTAATAAAACACATCATTGCCGATTTTATTTGTTTAAGGCTGTTGATTTGGGTTAGTTTGTCAAGCAAGAGCGTGTTTCCTGTATTATTGTTAAAGATTTTGCTGTTTTTCGAGGTAAGCCCAGCGTACTTTGCCTGAATAGTTATACGTCGCGTCTATTTTTACTAATATAGTAGCTAAAAATTCATAGTTTTTCTTGATACAACATTTGTAATACGTTAAAGGGACCATGTAGAATATTTCCTTGACAGAATAGGTTACTTTCGACATAGCATGTCGAAATACGAAAGTGCGGCGCCTCTCCCGGGCATTTCGGATAGACGCCGCACTTTTATTTCGGATAGATGCCGCACTTTGATACTGTACTGTTTCGGAAACTAAGTCGATTTAAATGATGTTTCTAATGTTTAAAATACCAAAAAAGTTTTTTAAAATAGCTAACGTGGTATCTCAAGGCAAATTATTTATTTTTAAATGAATAATCTTATAATCGAAACATATTTGTGGACTATGTACTCTTTTTCACATTTTTTTATATTTTAATCTCAAGATGCCAACTGAATATAAAAAAAAATTCGAAAAGCAGAAATAATATCTGTTCCTACTGTACCCATTTAATTTTCCAATTTTATAATTGTATAAAATAAAAATGTTTCATTTTACTTTGTTTTTACTATTTTTTTTTATATAAAAAGTTAGAATTAACAAGTTTAAATCGAAAATTAAACGTATTTCGAAATGCGGCACCACTCCCGCATGTGCGGCGTCTCTCCTAGCAAAGGATGTTTTTAGTTTCAATTTTTTAAGGGTGACAAATATTAAAATTTTGATTTTCTTTAATGCTAGTAGAATCACAAGATGTTGAACTAATAATATGTATCCTTGGAAAACATTTTCATTGCAAAATTTAAACACGGTGACAATTTTGCGTAACGTGCGGCAACTCTCCCACAATTACCCTATGCATGGGCCGTACCCGTGAAAACAAAAAGCGGACACGACGTGACTGCCGCGTTCACGATCATATTGCGGCAGAGCGATAGATGTCCGCGAAATTTACAAACCGACATTGGTAAGTAGTTTTACAACGCGGAGTTTCAACGATGTGTGAAGACCCGCGAGATCAACCACTACTCCACGCACAGCGTGATGAAAGCGTCGATCGTTGAACGTTTCAATCGTACGCTGAAAAAACTTCATGTGGAAACAATTCTTCTTGAACGCGTCCTATCGTTGGATCGACCTGTTACCTACGCTCGTACACACCTACAATCATCGCAAGCACCGAACGATCAACGCCCGACCCGTTGACGTGACCCCCGCGTCGCGTTTGTCGTTCGCCGCGAATGAACCCCTCTCACCCTCCTTATCGAAAGGTATTCGACGACGCGCAAAATTCAAAGTCGGTGACAAGGTATGCGTGAGCAAGTTCAAGACCCTCTTCGAGAACGGGTACACTCCGAACTGGTCGACCGAGGTGTTCGAAATCGTAACCGTACAACTAACCTACTCGGTGACGTACATTCTGCGCGATTCCGTGGGAGAGCCGATCTCGGGTGGATTCTACGAGTACGAACTGCATTCGGTCGCGAATCCGGACGTCCATCTAGTCGAGAAGATTATTCGTCGCAAGGGAAACCAGGTGTACGTTAAATGGCTTGGATTTGATTCGTCGCGGAACTCGTGGATAACGACAAGGATATTCTATGATTCCCGATTATAAACGCACTATGTGTTACTGAAATAAATAAATAAATAAATACATATAAATATATATAAATATATCCCTCGTCTGGCGGCATAGGTACAATTGTAACTTTTGCGTTTTTTAAATTGGGATAACATTTTTTCGAGAAGCCGTGGAGAGCTGATGTTTCGTGTCTTCTCTAAATATTTGGTCTAGATTACATAGACCAAATTTCAGAATAATATCTCTACCCCTTCCGAGATAGGGGATTAAGTTCAGGATTGCAAAAATTGTGCCGCCTGACGACGGATATACATTGCCCATTTATTCAATTATTCACATTCTCCTTCTTCATCTCGTATATGCGTACAATTAATCTTAATAAAGTAAGAAAAAATATATACATATATACATATATACTAACACGTATAAAATACAATTTTGGCTATTCTACGCTGTACATATATTAGATATTCATAAATAAATAAATAACATGAACAAAAGAAAGAAACGTATATACATATGTACATGCAAACATATAAACATACAACATGCAAACATATAAACATACAACATGCAAACATACTATACAATGGGTTTCTCGTACTCCTCCGTCGAGTGACAATGGTCGCGCACTTTTTTGTCCTTGTCGACGAAGGGTTGTCCGCACACATGACACACAATCGCGTTTTCAAAACTGAGACGTTGTTGTCTCGTCAACGAGTTCATTGGTTTCGCGTTCCGCAACCACGAATACGCAATGTTCGCAAAGTCACGTAGTTCCTGCACGAACCACTTCACGCACACGAAGTCGTGACGATACGCGCGATAACGGCACAGAGACGCATCGGTGGAACAATCAACGTAGTATCCCACGCTGTACGCTCTGTGTTGCTGATACGTGTACGTACGACTCCGCTCCGCAGGCTCGATGTCCTCCAGCATACATTCGAAGTCCGCGTACGCGATGAATGGCGCTCGTTCCTTATTTTTGAAGTTCTTGAACTGCAACCATTTATCATCCAGGAACGGCAATTCGACGGCACACTTGTTCAGACGCTGGCAGTCCACGTTGTGCTTGGTCAATTGCTCGGACGAATGGAAGAAGTTGAGACATCTGCAACGATAACAATAGCATTAATAATAGAACATAAGAATAAATAATACATCGATTGAAATATTCCGTATTTTACTCACCTTTCGCAAAGGAATACTTGATGCCTATGATTGCCGAGCTGCTTCGAAATCAGTCTCGACATGCTGCGAATGCATGCGAAATGATAAAGTTGAGGCTCCTTGGGATCCTGCATCAGTAGTAGGTTCGCGTGTCTCTCTCTCTCTCTCTCTCTCTCTCGCTTGTCCTCAGTCAAACGCAGAGGCACGCAGTTTCCGTCCGACCACGTGTACACGATTCGGATACGTCGTTGAACCTCTCGAACTTGGCCAGCTGGTCCAACGTCACGGGAACAGTCATATCCTGCGTGCGAAGCACCTCCGAGTAGTGTGGATACGATGAGATCCTACTCACGTTCGTAGCAGCAGGATACAAACGGGCGACGACAGACCACTAAAAGCACGCATTGTCCCCGCTCTTTACGTTCACAACCGCCTTTTTTCAGCACGACGGCGTGCGGAAGCGGTATGTCGCAACCGGCTCGAAGTGAATTATGCTTATTAATATTCACTAGAATATTTAGCACAGCCCTTAGGGTCCATCCACTGTCGCGATATTGAAACTCCTCGAGCATCACTAGCGTGGGAGCGATCACGTACTTCGAGTACCACTCGCGCACGTTCGAAGTCATTAACAGTACACAATTTCGCGTACCGAAACTTTTCATGTCCGTATTTTCACCCAAGATAAACTCCGCGTTCAAGTTTGTATTCACGGACACGCTCTTATGCGTCGTGATAGCGTCCGTAACGCGCGAGATTACAGTTCGTCGAGCACCCTCTAAAAAATCGACGCGTATCGACGTGTCCCACGTTGATGACAGCGCCGGTTGAAATACATCCAATAAACGCGGATTCCACGTCTTCCCATACGACTTTAGGTGCCGTCGGTCGAGCCGAATCCCCACACCCTACTCGCGAAAACTGTTCCCGCACGGTCACGCGCAATGTCCTTATTCGCGCGATCAGCGACACCATGCGTTGTTTCGCGGCCACGGACACTCCTCCGCTGCACTGGTACTCGTCGATGAGCTGCAGGCACGTGTCGCAATGATCAGTCCAGTCTCGGAATTCCGCAATTCTGCGTAAAAGCTTAGACATCCGGGACAAAACCCTGTATGTGTCCATGAACCCCTCCATATTCACTTATTCACAAAGAGTTCACTTCTTCACAAATAGTTAACTTCCCAGAGACTCTCGATTTCACCTGATTTCATGATGCGGCTTTTCCAGGTGATACGCTCATACTCGCAATCCGGAAATCGAAAACTCAGCGGTAGAAGGACGAGTGTCGAGTTTAGCGGCAAGCCCGTACGATCATCCAAATATCGGGCCAATTCCCGACCCAAAAACCTATTCGCTGGAATTGTTGTTGTATCAGGACTCAGTACTTTCAGTACTTCGACCATTCCGTTCTCAATGTCATGTAGAAGCGTCAACGGCGTACACACGATCGCGGTAATGTACTTCGTACGCTTAAGGTACACGTTCTTATCAGCAACGATGCAATGTAATGTGCATTTACACACAGTACTGTATCGCGCGATATAACGTAACACTTGACGATGTTCGCGTGACAATTGCATAAATCCATGTTGAAAGATGCTGATGCATGACGACTCGGATAATGTTGGTACACTTAACACGTCGCGGATCTTATGTCTCTCGATCGTTAGTGATTCGTCATCCAACTGCAGCAACGTCCATAAATGGTTTTCCTCACCATCGCTATCGTTATCGGAAGACGATGACGCGAGCAATGCGTCTCGCGCGTCCAGTTCAGCGACTATGCACGCTATTTTGTTTCGAACACACGTTCGCACTATTTCAAAACTACTCGTAAGTAATGTCGAACGTTGTTGTTCCGATTCCGATACTTTTCGGGTCTTAAAATGCTCGTGGATGAGGTGCAAGTACTCGCCACATGATATTAACCATTCATAGCACTGTTCTTCGGTACGCAGCCGTGGAATCATATCCCGCAACGATTCGTACGATTTCACGAAAGAGTTCATGTCCCGTGATACTTATGCACGCGTAACGTATTTCACTCTTTTGATAAAAGATAAAATACCGTTATGTAAAAACTCAAACATTGCATATTCAATTCCTTGCATGGGTTGTAACGAGGTTTACATTGGACAAACTGCTAGACTTTTAGAAAGACGCATTTATGAACACAAAAGAAATATCTTTTCGTCTCCCCTCCAACATACTGCTTTAACTAAGCATTCACTTGAATTTGATCATAGATTTGACTTTGACAGCGTTAAAGTGGTTGATAGAGAAGTTAACTTGAACCAGAGGATTCTTTTGGAGACTTTGCATATGATTAAACAGCCGAGCGTAAATCTTAGGTATGAAACTCCTAAAATACAAAATTACTACGCAACATTACTGAGGAAGTAATGTCTTATGATGTATTTCTCCATTGAATCTCTCTAATTTAATGTCTATGATCTGACGGCTTTACATATCTTTTTAATGGTATGTAATTAGTGCTGTTCAACACCTATTAGTGTATGTATAATTTACTACATTAGTAAAAATGTTAGTTTTCAAGGCAGTAAAATTTGGAGAGTTTATAGTATTCATAATTTTTAACGGTCTCTTCTGACCATATCTTAGTTCACCTTCTACATGCTCTTGGTTTGTCTATTGTTTACCTCAGTCACCAGTAAACCGGCTCACGAGTCCCACGTTTCATTTTAAACGGTAGTGACTAACTTCAACAGCACACGCAATATATTTTTTGATTTTATTAACTTTCCTTGAAGATGGTCAGAATTTTGACCGAAACGTTGGAAATAAACTCACAACATTATATTCGCAAAATAGCGTTGAATTAATTTTTAATATTTGTTATATGACCGAATATGTGCGCCGATATCATAAATTGTTTAAATAGACGGTCGAAATTAAAGATAACTTGTACTTAGGTATATATGTAATGACTGTGGCAGTCTGTAATAGACTTATTTTTAATTTAACATACATTGTTATTGCTGAAATTAAATTTTATATTCTTGGAATAATAATAAAAAAAAAATCCTATACAAATGCAAGAGTTTTTCAACCCAAATGATGCCACCATTCAGTTTGCACAATAAATACCTTTTTGAATGCTCCGATATAGGACTATTTTTTTTTATCAAAGCAGCATATCCCAAGAGTATGACTGTAAATTTTTTCCTAAAAATATTAAAAATTAAAAAAGTTATGATTTTTAAGCAAAAGTCTTTTTGTCGGAACTCTTATTGTTTTAATTTTTTTTTAAACATGATCACACATTAAGTGTCAACTTTCAACAAAGGACATATATTCTACAATATTCAAACTTTATCCCAGAATTTTTGAAACTTAATTTAACAAATAGTTTTTAAATAACAACTGATTAAAAATTGACAGGGTCAAATTGACCCAGTGTGACAACGGCGTTCGAAAAAGTAGGTGTGACAACAGAGGGTTAAACATCCGACAGGTGTCGCCAATACGAAATGTATGGAATACCTACAAAATTTACCAAGGTGGACCCAAATACCAACGCGGACCCAAAGTATCTTAAACATCCAACATCCACCAGGTGCGCGGCATGGCACGGTGCAATGTCGTGTTTATTCCATGGGTTATCGCGACGATTGATTTACAATAATTATCGTTCTATGTTTACATCATTGCACGTGTGCTGTACCGGTACCACGATTCAAATATTTCCTCAGAAAAAATCTTTTCTCCTGGTCCACCCTCTTTCTCAGAAATCATCGTTGAAGACGCGAATTTCCACGAATCGGTCGCGGTCGCGCCTGCGCACCGATCCCCGCACGCGTACGGTGAATGCGCGGCGGCGACGCGTGCCCAAAGTACCTTAAACATCCACCAGGTGGCGTCAATACGAAATGTATGAAAAAACCTGGGGAATTTACCGACACGGGCCCCAAATACCAACGCAGACCCAAAGTATCTTAAAAATCCAACATCCACCAGGTGGCGCCAATACGAAATGTATGAAAAACCTAGGAAATTTATCGACATGGGGCCCAAATACCAACGCGGGCCCAAAGTATCTTAAAAATCCAACATCCACCAGGTGGCGCCAATACGAAATGTATGAAAAACCTAGGAAATTTACCGATACGGGCCCCAAATACCAACACGGACCCCAAATACCGACGCAGACTCAAAGTATCTTAAACACCCGGTAGGTGGCGCCAATACGAAATGTATGAAAAGCCTAGGAAATTTACCGACACGGGCCCCAAATACCAACACGGACCCCAAATACAGACGCAGACTCAAAGTATCTTAAACACCCGGTAGGTGGCGTCAATACGAAATGCGCGCGACGCCATTTTGAAAATTTTAAAATCCCCCCCCCTGTGACGTCACCCCCCTCACCCATCTCGTCGAAGAGCGTGGTACCCCCTCCACCCTCCCCTCGCCCGCGCGGTACCCCCCCTCGCACCACCTCACCCCCTCGCCTTCAGGCTCAGAACTCTCATAGTATACCTACTAACTGGATTATAAATGGTTGAAATAATGTGTTAAAAATAAAAAAATTCTCCACACATTTACATATATGTATCATTGTATTTATTGAACCATATATTATTTTTTACAATACATTATTTTTATTTATCCATGAATTGTGTGATTTATCAAATCCCAACCACTTGACGTACACCTTATTGTCCTGTCTACGCAACACTTTTTCCACTAGATATACATCAGGATCGGTGACGCGTTGCAGCCCGTGTTCACAGAATCCTCCGGCAACAGATTTTTACTTTGGCTATCTTGAACACCTTCGTTGTCCAATTCGGCGTATAGCCTTTATCGAATATGGTTTTAAATTTGCTCACGCTCACAAACTCGCCCAACTTGAATCTCGCTGGAGCAGTTTATGTTGCTGTATACGGTGGCTAGCAACTGTTGTTCTTGAGTTGTTCTTGATCTTGATAACATATCCAAAAATCATTGAAATCGGTGAGGATGGAAAACTTCTAAATAATTACCAAAAAGTTTAGAAGAAAAAGTTGTTCAGAATGACGTCCTTGACAACATATTTCAAGGTCCTCAAAATCCGTGAGGTTGCCCTCTATCTATACCAGGCATGCACAGGACCCCCAATTCCGGGCGCGAGCTCAGATCCGAGCTCGTTCAGGTAGGAGCGAGTCCGGTAACGGAGTGGGGAGCGGCTGGAGTTGTGGGAGCGGAACCTTACAGGCTGCCGCAGGGATTTCCAGAGTTTGACGCTTCGAAAAGAAGGCACATTTTGGGGCATTTTTAAAAGAAAAGTATTGAGTATTATAATTCCAATCTCTGTACTTTTATTAATTGAAATTTGAAAATTGAGTTCAAATTTTCGTATGCAATAATAATACTTTGATTCAAATTTATAATTGTAGTAGTAAGAGGGGTTTGAGAAAAAAGTTTGTTGCTGGGCGAGCATGATTTTGACTGTCGTAATCGTCTGAAACAAAAAACCTATAATTTATCTTAATCTACATATATGAGTGTGGTTATCGTATGAACTTTAGTTCATGTCGAATGAATAATGTTGAAAAGCACAAAAACGGTTGAATTTCAAATGGAAACATTAATTCCTTGGAAAGGCATTTGTTAGATTTCTGTGTGGCAAAATTGGACTTTCGTAAATATTTACTTCATTCTAGTTTACACGATGACCACACTCATATAGATTTAGAAAAATTTTGCGGTTTCAGTTTTCGATGACTACACCACCCAGAATCATATTCGCCAGCCACAAACTTTTTTAAACCCTTCTTACTGCTATCATTATAACTTCGAACAAAATTATTATTATTATTGAATACAAAAATTTAAACATTTTTCAAATCTCAATTAACTCTCCGTATCCAGGTGCTTGAGTCACCCACCCCTTGAGATCGCTAACGCGCACAGTGACGCAGCTGTGAATGTCGGTCGCGGCCAAGCGATCATTTAGCTGTCGGGGGTGTCATAAAAGCATAAACTGGGCCTTTTCTGTGATCGTGTTGGGGCAACAATGGGAAGCTCGAGACAATCCCATATTTTCCATGGAGAAAACAACATGTGCCCAGAGAGAATGGTAATTAGTCCGCTTCGAGAGGATTCTTCTGCTTAGGACTTTTATGAGTAACGACATAATTAGTACCTACTCTATTGTAAAGCACTAAAGCGATCACGGAAAAGGTATACTACTTTCCGTACAGAATGAATACCAGTGTATGGTGGCCTAATGGTACGGTCCCGAATGCCAAAAGATGTTATACAAAACTAAATTTGTGGAACATAAACAAATAGTTTTGGGCAGTTACAATTTCTGTGAAAGAAGAGTAGATTATTTCACTACAAATCTACTACTTTTCTGGCCTACGTCAGGCATATTGATTGAAATAAATTGTGATATAAGTTATTCTACTGCTTTTGAATTTGTTTAACAAATACAGGGCTTTCAATTTTTCCATGCTTGCCCATTTTTAAGTAAACGGATTGTATAAAGAATTTATAATTTCGACCGTATTTTTAGAATATTAAAAACCAACAAGTGATATCAGCGCATGACCGAACCTATGCGCTGATATCACTTGTTGGTTTTTAATAAACGGATTGTACTTATGAATTATTATAAGGGAAACCATTTATACTAATTTATAGGGTAGACCAGAGCGAATCAGATCACAGGGCAAATCGAATTAAAATAAGAATTTAGTCTATATATCTCACATCGCGATAGAAATGAGCATTCCGATCGTTCGTAGTACCTCGTCTTTCCTCACCCGCAATAGTCCGTCAATTAATTTAAGTCATTGTTTAGAGCTGGCGCACGGTTTCAGTGAGATGGACGCACGCGAACGTTACAATTTTGGTCCAAATATAACCTACGTAACCTGCAACTTCGTATTTAAAATAAATAGTGAGCTTGAAAATTCAAATGTGTTTATTGTTATTAGTTTGCACTGTGTCCAAGTTTAGTATTTGATGTATTTTAGATTATTATATCATAATATATTTATGTAATGTACAACCTTTGAAATATTTATGTATGTGGCGAATCTGATCATGTCATTTGGGGCGAATCGGATCACTCTTTTTTTCATTTTAGTATTTTTATGATTATAAATATCATAATTGTTTGTATACAGATGGTTCGTAGGTACATAAAAAAGAGCAATCAGGGATCACGGTGTGCAAAACAAAAATAAAGAAAGCTGTGATAAAAATTAAATCTAAAGAAATGTATGTTCTGTAGTGAGAAATTAATTCGTCCACTTTCCGAAGTGGATTTTGCTGATAGAGGCAGCAGAAAACGGCAATATTCTTCCGATCTGTGTTCTAAATAGTGTCACTTGACTTCACTTTCATTAAATTAGATTTGTTTATGTTGATTCTAAAGATTTTGTTCTGAAAATTTCAGTTTCATCAGAGATTTCTGAGTCTCGGGGCGCATCGGATATTTTTCACTTTCTCGTTTCTTGTTTATAAATGAAAGATTTTTCTGTTTAATTTCAATTTTTATATATTAATGTTCAAGCCAAAGGTGTACTGGTCACGAATATATTATAATAAAAAATTAGATTTTTAATGTTTAACTACTACTTTTTTACCATCAAACACAAAGTGATTCGATTCGCCCTCGTCTAGCCTACTAATAGTATTGAATTTTTTCCCTATAATTGAGAAAGATCGCCGTATCTAATTATATTTGGTACCAAAGAAAAGAAGCTGTTGTGGCAGTGAAATATTTTAGCTAAATGTTGTAAGTTTAAAAATCCAGGAGAAGGTTACCGTATTTTTCTATGTTCTTCCTAGAAAATACATTTCTCTGAATGATAGTAATTTTAATAGAAATATGTGACTGAACCCGAAGAGAGGACGCTTATGGCATGTATATCGGACTATTTTTAACGAAGTTAATTTGAAATTATGTAAATCAATTGTTCATGTAATTCCCTTCATTATGGTCATAAGGAATCGATTGGCGTCGTAATCGGCAAAAATCAAGGATCTTTTGGGGAGGTCTTTTTAAAACCTTCAGGCCATATTATTATGTATTTCGGGAAGGGAATAAACATTTTTTTATATAAAAACGCAGCAATTGCGAATGGCGCAAGGGTTTCGGAGCGGCAAAGTTGTTCAGCTGCGCGCAGTTTAGGGTCCGTTGTAGTAGCCCGATACCAAACAAAAAATAGTTTTGTGTTTTTAATAAAATTAAGCTATGGATGTAACTCAATCCGCATTCCAAAATGAAAATTACGAGAATGGTGTGTGTACTTGTCGAGTATACTTCGCTGCGTTCCAATTTCTTTTATTTGACCTGCTAAATGAGCTTGCAGGGATCCAGGGCTAGGGATTTTCCCACTCTACCCCCACGCAGCGGAAAAATTAGCAGGTCAACAGTTTCGAGGTGAAACAATTTGAGCAGGCTCGTCAGTTCGTATTCATTAGTGACGCGAGTAACATCACTTCGAGTATTAATCATGGCCGGAAGTTCCAACGCGAAGAAAAGTGCGGGTGTAGCGCCAGCTTCAACCCATTGTGGGAAGAAGCCTTTTTTTCGTGGAACATAAAGGTGCCGCAGTGTGTTTAGTGTGTCACAAAGAAATGAAACAATTGAAAAAATATATTATCCAGCGGCACTATACGGGGTCTCATTCCAAGGACTACGTTCATCTGTCACCGGAGGAGAGAATTGAGGAAATTGAAACGCTGAAGGCAGCATTAATAATAGCAGACGAAGAATCACAGGACGAAGTAAGTTATTTTTCTAAAAATACTGTATGATTGTCAGTTTTTGAAGAACTTGAAGTGGCATGCTAAACCATTGTTTAATTTGTTCTTAGGAAGAGGGACCCATCAACGATGCAGCTTTACGTTCCAGTTATATCGTCGCATTGGAGCTCGCGAAGGCATGTCAACCATTTACATCAGGCCTGTTTTTCAAGGAACTGCTACTGAAGGTGGTGCACGAGGTAAACCCAACACAGGTAAATAAATATAAATCTATTAATCTTTCACGTACGACAATACTGCGCCGGACAGAAGAAATGGCAAATTATGTGGCGGACCAATTAAGAAACGTCACAAGTAATTTTGTTTCGTATTCTTTAGCTTTGGATGAGAGCACGGACATCTCTGGTACGCCACAACTTGCCATTTTTATCCGCGGGGTAGATGAAAATTTAGTAGTTTCGGAAGAATTGCTAGATTTCCTCCCATTGAAAGAAAGTACGACAGGCGAAGATATTTTCTCATGCGTAGAAGAGGTCTCAGAACGCGGTAATTTGCAGTGGGATAAGCTTGTGTCAGTAACAACTGACGGAGCCCCCGCTATGGCTGGTAGATTCACCGGATTAGTAGGTCGCATTCAATCGAAGGTAAAAAATTTAGTAATTCCTCGGGAAATAATTGCTGTACATTGCTTAATTCACCAGGAGCATTTATGTGCTAAAAGCGTCGAATTAAGCGATGTAATGACAGTTGTTGTCCAAACCACTAATTTTATTAGACATAATGGAAATAAACGTAGACAATTCAAAACATTTTTGGAGGAACTGGACGCTGAGTATGGCGAACTGCCGTATCATACAGAAGTTCGTTGGCTCAGCCGCGGAAAAGTTTTGGATAGATTTTTTCACCTTCGTGAGGAAATTGGTATATTTATGAATTGGGCGGAACGTCCAGTTCCTCAACTTGTGAACAATGCCTGGATAAGGGACCTTGCTTTCTTATCCGACATTGTCGATCACTTGAGTAAACTCAATGTATCGTTACAAGGTAGAGACAGAACAATTATAGAGCTTTTTGATAGCATTCAATTATTTAAAGCACAATTGCATTTATTCATGGGCCATCTACGGACCCAAGTCCGTATTGCCATGAGCAATCTCAATCTATCGACTAATTCATTCGGATTATCCCAGTACACGTAATTGATCGCGTTATCGGTGACCGTCATGGATTCGTCGATGGGTAATCCTAAACCTTGTCGCGTGCCCGCGGTGCCCGTACCGCCCGCGCCGTTACCCCTGCCCCTAACGCGTCTGATACCCGATGTCCGCACCCCGCCGATTATCGCGGATATAATTTTCTTGTACTTGTATCCCTTGTTACCCAACGTGCGCTTGCTCGGTGAATGGTTTCGCTTATGCGCGTTCGTTGATAATAAGATGCGTCGGTACGAGTAAAAATCCGCGTCCGTGCACGTGCGAATGTTCGGCATTCGC
This sequence comes from Andrena chrysosceles, assembly GCA_963855975.1. Classification (NCBI taxonomy): domain Eukaryota; kingdom Metazoa; phylum Arthropoda; class Insecta; order Hymenoptera; family Andrenidae; genus Andrena; species Andrena chrysosceles. The sequence goes on along the minus strand of OY979767.1, from coordinate 55,737,758 downwards.
ATGAACAACAGTTCGTACAAGCCCCGAGTGCCCGCGTGTCGCGTTCCGTTGATACAGATGTCGTCACCATCCTCGTCGATGGAGAGTTCGGAATCACCGATCATTAGGTCTTCGTCGGACCCCAAGCATACGCCGTACACGTTGTCAATTCGTTTCTTCATGTCGGTGAATAACAGTCGTAAATATTCTCGCGACAACGGTCCTTTGGCGTTTCGAAGATACACTTCGATATCATCCGCGGGGTTGCGTAGCGTATCCAAATCGTAAACCTTTGCTGACGACCCATCATCCTGAATTTTTTCACTGTCTTCGTCGTCAACATCATCAACAACAACATCATCAACATCGTTATTATTGTTGTCGTTGTCATTTTCATTATCATTATCGGTGTAGTTATCGTTATCGTTGTCGTTGTAGTTATCCTTGTCGTCGTGGTCGTTGTCGTTGTCGGTGTCGTCGTCGTCGTCGTCCTCCTCCTCATCGTCGTGATCGTTATAATATGGAAGGTTATTCAGACGTTCCTTGGATGTATACGGAGTAACGGGTTGAAGTCTCTTCGATGATTGTTGTTGATCGTATTCATGTTTCCTCTTCACTGACCACGATCGAGGTGTTGAGGGTGTTTTCAACACGGACGAATTTTCGATCAATCGGTTCAACGGTTCGACGATGGGACGCGTGCTCGCCTCCACAGCTGCATCCGTAGTTATTTTACCAATTTTCAAGGCTAAACACTTTTTACGTATAACGTCGCTGACTTTAGCGATTTCCACCTTTGCGTCCATATCTTGGCGCTTCGTTCTTTTTTTGGTGTTTCGTTCCTTTTTGATGTTTCGTCCCTTTTTGTCGATGAAGTCGACGATGTTTTCGCGTATGCTTCGCGTCGACGTTGCTCGAGGTTATCGGAGTCGTCATCGTTGTCGTTGGTTCGCTAGACATTTCGTGTTGCTCGATGAATGACTCGCGGTTTACTGATGTCAACGAGCTACGACGAACTCGTTAAATCCTCTTCGATATCGACCTTCGTACATAGAACTATCCTTATCGATCACCACGAAATCGTATCGTCGACGCCAACATCTCGCGCACAAGTCGTTGAACGACTCGAACGTCATGTATGTATTCACGGGATCGTTGTACACATGACGCAAGTTCATGCCGTCTTGTTTGAACAGCATGAGAAAATTCGTGTTATCCCTGATTACATGTTTAGGTATTCTAGCGTACGACTGACACAAATAAAAGCAATCCACGTTCGCATGGCGACCCATGGAGAAGTATTCGCGTATAGCGTTCTGTTCGTCGCATGCCACGTCGTCGAACACGAAGATCGAATCGGGTCGAGCGTCTCTAGGTGGAACGAACTCAGCGTTGTCCGAGTAGGGAAAGTATTCGATTCCATCGACGAGTGAGAACACCTGCTCGAGATATCGATACTTTGGCTGATGCAATGATTTCGAGTACACGTACACGTTCTCGAAACGCAAACCGATCGGACTCTCTAGCATGCTCAGAAGCACGTTCGTTTTTCCACACCTGGACGGGCCGCAAATCACGTCTCGCACGCTGTTCGGCAACAACGGGCCGTGTCTGTTCGATCGACTCGCATCGCTATCATCCTCGAGCATTCTGTTCGCGGTCACGTGAATAACGTCCGACTGTTTCGCGAATCGCATGTTGTCGGTGTTTCTCAGGTACTCGCGCGCGTGTGACGAAGCACGACTATTTATATTCGTGGCACGCGTCACCCAGGTCACTATCACTGTGATCGGCTAAGCGCGCGTACGCGTTTATTATTGCAATAGCTATTGTGACTATTCTAACGTATATGGTAGCATCAACGACTGCGACGTCTCACGGACTAGGCAAGAATCAGAAGAGGAAGAAGAATCTTAAGAAGAATAAGAAAAAGACTGGATCGGATCTCGTGAACGGTATCATAAACCGTCTACCGTTCGAACTACACGTTCCGGGTTATCAGTTCTGCGGACCGGGGACGCGTTTGCTAAAGCGATTGGCTCGTGGCGACGAAGGTGTGAATCCCTTGGACACAGCGTGTCGCGACCACGATATCGCGTACTCTCGTCGAAAGGATTTAGAGGGGCGACACGAGGCGGATCGTGCGCTAGCCGAACGAGCGCGAGAACGAGTTTTCGCGAACGACGCGACCTTTGGTGAAAAAGCAGCCGCGACTGGAGTGTGGGCAACGATGAAGGCGAGGACTAAACTCGGCATGGGTATGAGAAGGACGAAACGTAAACAGAGAAAGTCTGGAAGGAAACATCCTCAACGGCGACGACGACATCGTAGTCTACGAGTGGCGAAACGCGGCGGCTTTCATCAATTTCTTCCGTTCGTGCTACCTGCTTTATCGGCTATCGGGGCATTGGCCGGCGGAGCGGCTGGTATAACCAAAGCGGTCAACGATTCGAAGGCCTCGCGAAAACAACTGGTAGAGACGTTGCGTCATAATCGGGCGATGGAAGGGCGAGGGATGCATCTGACACCGTACAAGCGAGGTGCGGGCTTAAATCCTAGACGTCGAAGCCAACAACGACTGAGATCAAAGAAAAAAAACGCCGATCGAGTAGGCGCGTGGCTACGGTGGCGGCGATAACGCAACAACCTATGACGAACCTGCAATTAGAACGCGAATGCGCCAGCATCCCGTTCTTTCGAGGGGTGTTTATGCGCGACACACTTCCCACGCGTGGACGAAGCAACGAATGTGGCATCGCGAATCTGGACGAGAATCGAGGCGTCGGTACGCACTGGGTCGCGTACGCGAAACGCGGGCCGCGAGTACAGTACTTTGATAGTTTTGGGAATCTGCGACCTCCCGCGGAATTGATCTACTATTTCGGACATGGTACAACAATCACGTATAATCACAATCGTTTTAACGTTTCGACGAGATGAATTGCGGTCGCTTGTGCATGCAATTTTTACAGCAAAAGTCTATCGAATTATGGCCTATATACTAATAATATCGGTATGTGTACTAAGATTATGTTACAATGGATCAATGCGTAATGACAATCCACACCACCTATAATAATAAAGACTCATAATATCGATAAAATGCCGAGTATTCACACGCGCGCGTCACTTACCCCCTCTCCGTCTCGCGAGTGTAATCTATGATATGTCGTTCACGCTTACGTTAACGGGTCGCAGTAGCGTGCTCACGGTAAACTATTTCCCTCCGATAGATTTGAGTGATGGTCAATACGAATTAGGACTCGCGGACTTGGAGACGTTTCACACGATACCGAACATCGACTCGAGCTACGATAAATTCTATTTCGTCGTGAATTATGACATCGAAAACAACACCATCGCTGACACCGAAAACAACACCATCGCTGACACCATTCATGAATGCATTACGATCCCCCACGGCTCCTACGAATTAGACGCTATCGCCGAATATCTGAAGCAACGATTACTCGATCGATATCCTCGAAGACGCGAAAACAACGATAGCAACGATGACGACAAGTACCCTCTAATGCTACGAGCTAACAACAACACCATGAAAAGTGAGCTGTACTGCTCGTTCTTTGTAGACTTTACGAAACCGAACAATGTGGGCTCGTTGCTAGGATTTTCACCGAATCGTATCTAATTACCGAGAATCTGGCACGAGTCCGACGTACCCGTGAATATTATAAACGTTAACGTGATCAGAGTAACGTGCAACGTCAATACCGGCGCGTACAGCAACGATAAACCTGTACACACGATTCATGAATTTTCACCTCGCGTACCACCGGGATATAAGATATCGGAAACTCCGCGACACGTCATTTACCTGTCGATCGTCGCACGAGCAATACACGATCTAACGTTGTGCATCGTCGATCAACACGATCGTCCTATAGATTTCCGCGGAGAAGAAATAACTATTCGTTTGCACGTTCAACGACGTCCGCGCGATAGGCTAGCGTGACTACACGCGTATTCGTGGGTGTGTAGTATGTTAGTGTTAGATCACGCGTACGAATCATCAATCGTCGCTGCCGCTGCTACTCCTGCTGCCTCTGTCTCGCGTCATCGGCGCAAACCTTTATCGGAAGGCGAAAGTAGAAGAATAAAGGTTGGTGGAGCGATAAGAAGAGGATCCATAAGGAGGAGAAAGCCGTTGACTCGTCCGAACGTACGTTTCTTACGATCGTTAGGTTTCATCGTCGCCTATTAGACACGCAACCACGATGTCGATTATTCTGGACGTGGCGAATACGCCAACCTTCGACAATCGTATCACGAAGATCGAGTTACACACGTACAATCCGTACGCCAACACGACGTTCGACAACAGCGAGGAGATAAGAATCCCCATACAGCAGCAAGATCTATACACGCTTCCATGCGAAAGTTTTCTCTACATCGAAGGTCGTGGCACGTTGGCGGCGCAGGATGCGAAAGGTCCGGCAACGTCCGCGACCGCTGTTCTCGACAATAATTGCGTTGCGTTCATGTTCGATGAGATTCGATACGAATTGAACGGTGTCGAGATCGATCGTTGCCGAAATCCAGGAATCACTACCACATTGAAAAATTACGTTTCGTTGTCGGCCGAGAGGAGCAAAGTGGTTGCGAATGCCGGTTGGAATTATGCCATCGATTACAATAAAGACATTTTTCATTCGGGTGCTTTCAATTTCTGCGTACCCCTGAACATGTTATTAGGATTCTGCGAGGATTACAAACACATGATGAACATCGTGATGAACGCGCGGCACGAGCTAATACTTATACGATCGCGAGTAGATTCGACCGCGATGCACTGCGCCTCCGCCACTGCGATACCGAAACTAGAGATACGCAAGGTGCAGTGGCGTATGCCCCACGTTGTTTTGGAGGAAGTGAATAAGTTATCGATGCTGCGTATCCTGGAAAGCGGTCGGCCGATCGCGATGAGTTTCCATTCGTGGAGCCTGCATGAGTACCCGTTACTGCAAGAGACAACGAAACACACGTGGACCGTGAAAGCTACGTCGCAAATTGAGAAACCTCGATTCGTGATATTCGCCATGCAAACCAATCGAAAGAATCGTCCCGATAAATGCGCGGGTGTATTCGACCCGAATCGTCTTACGAACGTTCGACTGTATCTAAATTCCGAGACGTATCCGTACGATGACTTGAACTTAGATTTCGATAAGTATAAATACGCGCTCCTATACGATATGTACGCGAAATTCGGGAGATCGTACTACGGTCACGGAGAACCGTTGCTGAACGCGATCGAATTCTTACAATACGCACCTATCGCGGTCATAGATTGTTCCAGGCAAAACGAGTCGTTGAAGAGTGCCACGGTGGATGTGCGAATAGATTTCGAATGTAAAGAAAATATCCCCGCTAATACTACCGTTTTCTGTTTGATAATACACGATCGTATAGTCGAATACGGCCCTTTAACCAACGTGGTACGCAAACTAATATAGCGTGCGTACATATATTATTACTACTACTACTACTAATACTACTACTACTACGGATACTGCTACTGTTTTAAAACGTCGATGTCGAAGACCTCAGTTACTGTTCCGACTCCGTCACCGCCGGTGCTACCTAAACGAATAATAATGGTTATCCTGTGGAAGTGAGAAATCATGATTATGGCCCTCTTCTTAGTAGATTAAATTTGATGTCCTTGGAAAACAGAAGGTTAGTGGCGAATGTATTGTTTTTGCACAAGGTAATGAACAGCCAAATTGACTGCTCGGATTTGGTAATTGAAATTAAGTTGAATGCGCCCGGGGTCAACCATAGAAGTCGTCAGCTATTCGTTACTAGAATGCCGTCATATAGCAATTGTACAGCGAACCCTATGAATCGAGCTATGCGTCAGTTCAACGTACATTTCGACGATGTTGATCCCTTTTTGCATACATCTAATGTGTTCGGCGAACGATTGCGTGGTCGGTTAAGGAATGTTTAACCGGGGATATAAAGGGTTAGACTCTAATTAAGGTTTTGTCATTTTTGTATTTAAAAGGGATTTTCCCGTGAAATAAATAAATAAATAAATAAATAAATAAATAAATAAATAAATAAATAAATAAATAAATAAATAAATAAATAAATAAATGAATGAATGAATGAATGAATGAATGAATGAATGAATGAATGAATGAATGAATGAATGAATGAATGAATGAATGAATGAATGAATGAATGAATGAATGAATGAATGAATGAATGAATGAATGAATGAATGAATGAATGAATGAATGAATGAATGAATGAATGAATGAATGAATGAATGAATGAATGAATGAATGAATGAATGAATGAATGAATGAATGAATGAATGAATGAATGAATGAATGAATGAATGAATGAATGAATGAATGAATGAATGAATGAATGAATGAATGAATGAATGAATGAATGAATGAATGAATGAATGAATGAATGAATGAATGAATGAATGAATGAATGAATGAATGAATGAATGAATGAATGAATGAATGAATGAATGAATGAATGAATGAATGAATGAATGAATGAATGAATGAATGAATGAATGAATGAATGAATGAATGAATGAATGAATGAATGAATGAATGAATGAATGAATGAATGAATGAATGAATGAATGAATGAATGAATGAATGAATGAATGAATGAATGAATGAATGAATGAATGAATGAATGAATGAATGAATGAATGAATGAATGAATGAATGAATGAATGAATGAATGAATGAATGAATGAATGAATGAATGAATGAATGAATGAATGAATGAATGAATGAATGAATGAATGAATGAATGAATGAATGAATGAATGAATGAATGAATGAATGAATGAATGAATGAATGAATGAATGAATGAATGAATGAATGAATGAATGAATGAATGAATGAATGAATGAATGAATGAATGAATGAATGAATGAATGAATGAATGAATGAATGAATGAATGAATGAATGAATGAATGAATGAATGAATGAATGAATGAATGAATGAATGAATGAATGAATGAATGAATGAATGAATGAATGAATGAATGAATGAATGAATGAATGAATGAATGAATGAATGAATGAATGAATGAATGAATGAATGAATGAATGAATGAATGAATGAATGAATGAATGAATGAATGAATGAATGAATGAATGAATGAATGAATGAATGAATGAATGAATGAATGAATGAATGAATGAATGAATGAATGAATGAATGAATGAATGAATGAATGAATGAATGAATGAATGAATGAATGAATGAATGAATGAATGAATGAATGAATGAATGAATGAATGAATGAATGAATGAATGAATGAATGAATGAATGAATGAATGAATGAATGAATGAATGAATGAATGAATGAATGAATGAATGAATGAATGAATGAATGAATGAATGAATGAATGAATGAATGAATGAATGAATGAATGAATGAATGAATGAATGAATGAATGAATGAATGAATGAATGAATGAATGAATGAATGAATGAATGAATGAATGAATGAATGAATGAATGAATGAATGAATGAATGAATGAATGAATGAATGAATGAATGAATGAATGAATGAATGAATGAATGAATGAATGAATGAATGAATGAATGAATGAATGAATGAATGAATGAATGAATGAATGAATGAATGAATGAATGAATGAATGAATGAATGAATGAATGAATGAATGAATGAATGAATGAATGAATGAATGAATGAATGAATGAATGAATGAATGAATGAATGAATGAATGAATGAATGAATGAATGAATGAATGAATGAATGAATGAATGAATGAATGAATGAATGAATGAATGAATGAATGAATGAATGAATGAATGAATGAATGAATGAATGAATGAATGAATGAATGAATGAATGAATGAATGAATGAATGAATGAATGAATGAATGAATGAATGAATGAATGAATGAATGAATGAATGAATGAATGAATGAATGAATGAATGAATGAATGAATGAATGAATGAATGAATGAATGAATGAATGAATGAATGAATGAATGAATGAATGAATGAATGAATGAATGAATGAATGAATGAATGAATGAATGAATGAATGAATGAATGAATGAATGAATGAATGAATGAATGAATGAATGAATGAATGAATGAATGAATGAATGAATGAATGAATGAATGAATGAATGAATGAATGAATGAATGAATGAATGAATGAATGAATGAATGAATGAATGAATGAATGAATGAATGAATGAATGAATGAATGAATGAATGAATGAATGAATGAATGAATGAATGAATGAATGAATGAATGAATGAATGAATGAATGAATGAATGAATGAATGAATGAATGAATGAATGAATGAATGAATGAATGAATGAATGAATGAATGAATGAATGAATGAATGAATGAATGAATGAATGAATGAATGAATGAATGAATGAATGAATGAATGAATGAATGAATGAATGAATGAATGAATGAATGAATGAATGAATGAATGAATGAATGAATGAATGAATGAATGAATGAATGAATGAATGAATGAATGAATGAATGAATGAATGAATGAATGAATGAATGAATGAATGAATGAATGAATGAATGAATGAATGAATGAATGAATGAATGAATGAATGAATGAATGAATGAATGAATGAATGAATGAATGAATGAATGAATGAATGAATGAATGAATGAATGAATGAATGAATGAATGAATGAATGAATGAATGAATGAATGAATGAATGAATGAATGAATGAATGAATGAATGAATGAATGAATGAATGAATGAATGAATGAATGAATGAATGAATGAATGAATGAATGAATGAATGAATGAATGAATGAATGAATGAATGAATGAATGAATGAATGAATGAATGAATGAATGAATGAATGAATGAATGAATGAATGAATGAATGAATGAATGAATGAATGAATGAATGAATGAATGAATGAATGAATGAATGAATGAATGAATGAATGAATGAATGAATGAATGAATGAATGAATGAATGAATGAATGAATGAATGAATGAATGAATGAATGAATGAATGAATGAATGAATGAATGAATGAATGAATGAATGAATGAATGAATGAATGAATGAATGAATGAATGAATGAATGAATGAATGAATGAATGAATGAATGAATGAATGAATGAATGAATGAATGAATGAATGAATGAATGAATGAATGAATGAATGAATGAATGAATGAATGAATGAATGAATGAATGAATGAATGAATGAATGAATGAATGAATGAATGAATGAATGAATGAATGAATGAATGAATGAATGAATGAATGAATGAATGAATGAATGAATGAATGAATGAATGAATGAATGAATGAATGAATGAATGAATGAATGAATGAATGAATGAATGAATGAATGAATGAATGAATGAATGAATGAATGAATGAATGAATGAATGAATGAATGAATGAATGAATGAATGAATGAATGAATGAATGAATGAATGAATGAATGAATGAATGAATGAATGAATGAATGAATGAATGAATGAATGAATGAATGAATGAATGAATGAATGAATGAATGAATGAATGAATGAATGAATGAATGAATGAATGAATGAATGAATGAATGAATGAATGAATGAATGAATGAATGAATGAATGAATGAATGAATGAATGAATGAATGAATGAATGAATGAATGAATGAATGAATGAATGAATGAATGAATGAATGAATGAATGAATGAATGAATGAATGAATGAATGAATGAATGAATGAATGAATGAATGAATGAATGAATGAATGAATGAATGAATGAATGAATGAATGAATGAATGAATGAATGAATGAATGAATGAATGAATGAATGAATGAATGAATGAATGAATGAATGAATGAATGAATGAATGAATGAATGAATGAATGAATGAATGAATGAATGAATGAATGAATGAATGAATGAATGAATGAATGAATGAATGAATGAATGAATGAATGAATGAATGAATGAATGAATGAATGAATGAATGAATGAATGAATGAATGAATGAATGAATGAATGAATGAATGAATGAATGAATGAATGAATGAATGAATGAATGAATGAATGAATGAATGAATGAATGAATGAATGAATGAATGAATGAATGAATGAATGAATGAATGAATGAATGAATGAATGAATGAATGAATGAATGAATGAATGAATGAATGAATGAATGAATGAATGAATGAATGAATGAATGAATGAATGAATGAATGAATGAATGAATGAATGAATGAATGAATGAATGAATGAATGAATGAATGAATGAATGAATGAATGAATGAATGAATGAATGAATGAATGAATGAATGAATGAATGAATGAATGAATGAATGAATGAATGAATGAATGAATGAATGAATGAATGAATGAATGAATGAATGAATGAATGAATGAATGAATGAATGAATGAATGAATGAATGAATGAATGAATGAATGAATGAATGAATGAATGAATGAATGAATGAATGAATGAATGAATGAATGAATGAATGAATGAATGAATGAATGAATGAATGAATGAATGAATGAATGAATGAATGAATGAATGAATGAATGAATGAATGAATGAATGAATGAATGAATGAATGAATGAATGAATGAATGAATGAATGAATGAATGAATGAATGAATGAATGAATGAATGAATGAATGAATGAATGAATGAATGAATGAATGAATGAATGAATGAATGAATGAATGAATGAATGAATGAATGAATGAATGAATGAATGAATGAATGAATGAATGAATGAATGAATGACTGACTGACTGACTGACTGACTGACTGACTGACTGACTGACTGACTGACTGACTGACTGACTGACTGACTGACTGACTGACTGACTGACTGACTGACTGACTGACTGACTGACTGACTGACTGACTGACTGACTGACTGACTGACTGACTGACTGACTGACTGACTGACTGACTGACTGACTGACTGACTGACTGACTGACTGACTGACTGACTGACTGACTGACTGACTGACTGACTGACTGACTGACTGACTGACTGACTGACTGACTGACTGACTGACTGACTGACTGACTGACTGACTGACTGACTGACTGACTGACTGACTGACTGACTGACTGACTGACTGACTGACTGACTGACTGACTGACTGACTGACTGACTGACTGACTGACTGACTGACTGACTGACTGACTGACTGACTGACTGACTGACTGACTGACTGACTGACTGACTGACTGACTGACTGACTGACTGACTGACTGACTGACTGACTGACTGACTGACTGACTGACTGACTGACTGACTGACTGACTGACTGACTGACTGACTGACTGACTGACTGACTGACTGACTGACTGACTGACTGACTGACTGACTGACTGACTGACTGACTGACTGACTGACTGACTGACTGACTGACTGACTGACTGACTGACTGACTGACTGACTGACTGACTGACTGACTGACTGACTGACTGACTGACTGACTGACTGACTGACTGACTGACTGACTGACTGACTGACTGACTGACTGACTGACTGACTGACTGACTGACTGACTGACTGACTGACTGACTGACTGACTGACTGACTGACTGACTGACTGACTGACTGACTGACTGACTGACTGACTGACTGACTGACTGACTGACTGACTGACTGACTGACTGACTGACTGACTGACTGACTGACTGACTGACTGACTGACTGACTGACTGACTGACTGACTGACTGACTGACTGACTGACTGACTGACTGACTGACTGACTGACTGACTGACTGACTGACTGACTGACTGACTGACTGACTGACTGACTGACTGACTGACTGACTGACTGACTGACTGACTGACTGACTGACTGACTGACTGACTGACTGACTGACTGACTGACTGACTGACTGACTGACTGACTGACTGACTGACTGACTGACTGACTGACTGACTGACTGACTGACTGACTGACTGACTGACTGACTGACTGACTGACTGACTGACTGACTGACTGACTGACTGACTGACTGACTGACTGACTGACTGACTGACTGACTGACTGACTGACTGACTGACTGACTGACTGACTGACTGACTGACTGACTGACTGACTGACTGACTGACTGACTGACTGACTGACTGACTGACTGACTGACTGACTGACTGACTGACTGACTGACTGACTGACTGACTGACTGACTGACTGACTGACTGACTGACTGACTGACTGACTGACTGACTGACTGACTGACTGACTGACTGACTGACTGACTGACTGACTGACTGACTGACTGACTGACTGACTGACTGACTGACTGACTGACTGACTGACTGACTGACTGACTGACTGACTGACTGACTGACTGACTGACTGACTGACTGACTGACTGACTGACTGACTGACTGACTGACTGACTGACTGACTGACTGACTGACTGACTGACTGACTGACTGACTGACTGACTGACTGACTGACTGACTGACTGACTGACTGACTGACTGACTGACTGACTGACTGACTGACTGACTGACTGACTGACTGACTGACTGACTGACTGACTGACTGACTGACTGACTGACTGACTGACTGACTGACTGACTGACTGACTGACTGACTGACTGACTGACTGACTGACTGACTGACTGACTGACTGACTGACTGACTGACTGACTGACTGACTGACTGACTGACTGACTGACTGACTGACTGACTGACTGACTGACTGACTGACTGACTGACTGACTGACTGACTGACTGACTGACTGACTGACTGACTGACTGACTGACTGACTGACTGACTGACTGACTGACTGACTGACTGACTGACTGACTGACTGACTGACTGACTGACTGACTGACTGACTGACTGACTGACTGACTGACTGACTGACTGACTGACTGACTGACTGACTGACTGACTGACTGACTGACTGACTGACTGACTGACTGACTGACTGACTGACTGACTGACTGACTGACTGACTGACTGACTGACTGACTGACTGACTGACTGACTGACTGACTGACTGACTGACTGACTGACTGACTGACTGACTGACTGACTGACTGACTGACTGACTGACTGACTGACTGACTGACTGACTGACTGACTGACTGACTGACTGACTGACTGACTGACTGACTGACTGACTGACTGACTGACTGACTGACTGACTGACTGACTGACTGACTGACTGACTGACTGACTGACTGACTGACTGACTGACTGACTGACTGACTGACTGACTGACTGACTGACTGACTGACTGACTGACTGACTGACTGACTGACTGACTGACTGACTGACTGACTGACTGACTGACTGACTGACTGACTGACTGACTGACTGACTGACTGACTGACTGACTGACTGACTGACTGACTGACTGACTGACTGACTGACTGACTGACTGACTGACTGACTGACTGACTGACTGACTGACTGACTGACTGACTGAATGAATGACTGAATGACTGAATGACTGAATGACTGAATGACTGAATGAATGAATGAATGAATGAATGAATGAATGAATGAATGAATGAATGAATGAATGAATGAATGAATGAATGAATGAATGAATGAATGAATGAATGAATGAATGAATGAATGAATGAATGAATGAATGAATGAATGAA